>JAWNLS010000102.1:0-90590 GCA_035042185.1 Drosophila kambysellisi | reverse complement strand
GAAGTATTGTTCAAAACTGCCTCAAAGCCGAAATTAATGGAACAGATTATGGGAAGTCTTCCACCACTTCGATTCACAGCAGCCAGGCTCTGGCGTTGACTACTGTGGACATTTTAAAATCCATTACGAAATTCGTGGAAAGAAGCCTAACACCGCATACGTTGCAATCTTCTGTTGCTTCACTACAAGGGCAGTTCATCTGGAATTGGTTAGCGATCTCACCACTGAGGCATTTTTAGCTGCATTGCGACGCTTTATTAGTCGCCGTAAAAGGTGCCAAACATTGCATGTGACAACGCAACAAATTTCGTGGGAGAAAAAACAAGCTCCAAGAGCTAGAGGAAGCGATATTTATCGAAAAGGCTCAAGCCACAATAATTCAAGAATGCAATAACAGAGGAGTCCAGTTTACCTCCTCGAGCACCACATTTCGGCGGACTATGGGAAGCTGTCGTAAAATCAGCAATAATTTTGCTATTAAAAAATGTGACAACAGCAAATTTAACCCATGAAGAGTTGGAAACCGTCAAAGTTGAGATAGAAGCGATACTCAATTCTCGCCCTTTAACTTCTCTATCAGATGATCCGAATGATGTAACCGCATTAACACCACGCCATCTTCTCATTGGAGAACCTTTAACCGCACAAGCCGACAGTGAACCATCTCAGCAAAGGACAATGATGGCAAGCAGTATCAAAATTAAAACACTCATTGTCAAATATCTCTTTGAGTGTAAACAAAATTTTTCATAAGTTAATCTTACCTGTCTATGAATTTATTGCCTTGATCAGATTTTTATCTCAGCTACCTGTTTGCCCGTTTCCTTCGCCGAGTCGCTAACAAAGGAGCTGCTGAAGTTCTCAAACCGTGACGATGGAGCTTGTGTTAACGCTGAGCCAATCAAGGGCTTTACGGATTGTGAGGGGACGTGTAGTTCTGGTTCCAAGTATAATCCCATCACCGATATGCATGAGAAATTCTGCACGTGCTGCACCATCAAATCCCATCAAAAGATCTCAGTGAAAATGGTTTGCGCAGATGGCTTTGCATACATTCAGAGCGTAAGTTCATTTTATTATTTATTGATTTTTATATTATTCCATTTAATCCATTTTGTTTACACAGCACAAGGTGCCCTCGAATTGTGGCTGTTCGCCGTGCTCAGAGTTCTCCGAGAGTTTGATAGATGTGCGTATGGATTCAGGACAGAAGCAAATGCAGATGACCTTACTGGAGTTGCTCGGTTACCAGGCCCATTAAGCTGTTGGACTTAATGTTATACTAGTGTTTTTAATCGATTAAAGATTTTAATTACAATATATTACAATAATATTAAACAACTCTGTTTTTTTTTTAATAATCTGGGATGTAAGGTCTAAGTAAATATATGACAGGCCGTAAACATTTATAATCTCAGACAAATATTTTAGTTTGATCCTTGAAAATCTTAACAAAATATCGATGCATTTGTTGATTATTATGTTTTCTTTACTGATGAATCGTGTAACGAACACGTTTTGGTCAGCAGCCGTTCTTGCACGAGTGGGCGCACTCCATGCGATGAAGAGATTGGAGTTTTCGCCCTACATTCCGATTTGATCGGTACTTCGGAGCTTTAGTTAACGTTATACATACGGCGTCAGGGGCTTCAAGATTTATTCCTCCTGTTTTGCACAACCAACAGAATAATCGTTAACGGCAGCATTACTCTGCACGAGATTGAACAGGCCAACTGCGCAGCTTCAAGTGCAGGGAAGGACACTGGTTCACTGTAAGCGATCACAATTTGATTGCTTGGTGAAACCGTCCTGTCACTATTTGGTATTTCGTGTTGGAAGATGCACAATTTTGGTGTGACCGCACTTTTCACTATTCTCTTTGTTAGTTTATTTAATTACATTTTAACAAAACGAGATTTACGATGCCGATGCCGCCAAATATTTCTCAATAAGAATTGCGCGCGTATACAATTGCAGAAAAAAAGCGCCAAATTAGCGTGGGCGTCACTACGCACAGTTGCTCTGAAGTTAGAGTTGTCTTTTTGAGTCGGCGTGTGAATGGTCCTGCCAACGCATTATTATCGATCAGCTGTTTATTACATGCGGCTCGCTGTTACAGTCGCGTCTCAAAAAACGTTACCAGTGCGAATTGATCTCAGTTTTAAAAATAAAAAATTTAACAAGATAGAACGTTGCAGTCGGACGTAACCGACAGCGGAATACTATTATACCTTAATTTGTGTACAGTTAATCGTTTATCGTTATCGGGGGCGGGAGTGGGCGTGGCCCAAAAAATGTTGGAGTTCGATCTTAGTAGTATACCTTCTAAGTTTGGTAACTGTAGCTCTTAAATTGCGGGAGATACAGGCATTTATCGATTTTTGTGGGCGGGAGTGGGCGTGGTCCAAAATTTTTTTTCCACATTTATGAAGGGTGTTACTAGCAATATACCTTTAAAATTTAGTGACTTAAGTTTTCAGATTGCGTGAGAAATAAGGGTTTATCGATTTACACCAACAGGTGTATCGGTTCAGGTAGGTGGAGTGGGCGTGGCCATCCAATTTTTTTACCGATCGTTGGGGGAGTCACCAGTAACATACCTGCAAAATTTTGCGACTCTAGCTTGCAAATTACGGCAGATATGCGCATTGTAAATTTCTAGGGACGAAGTTCCTGGGGGCGGCGGTTGTGGGCGTGGTCCAAAAATTGGTATGCCAATCTTTGAAGGAGGTTACCAGCAAATTACCTTCCAAGTTTGGATACTCTATCTTTAAAATGTTCGGAGATATACGGTGTTATCGATTAATAATCGGAATTGTCGATTATAGGCGCAGGTGTGGGCGTGGCACCACAAATTTGTTATCGGTTCTTAAAGGCGACTACCAGTAATATACCTACCAAATTTAACGTTCCCCACTCAAAAACTGCGGAAGATATAGCCATTTGAAAATTTTAGGGGCGGGGGTGAAGGGGGCGTCGGAGGTGGGCGTGGCATATGCCGATCTTTCAAGGACCTCGCCAACAACCTACCAACCAAATTTGGTGACTGTATTCATTAAATTGTAAGAGATATGGGGATTTATCGATTTGCTAAAATCGAATTTATCGATTTTCTAGCTTCCTAGTGGACGTAGGTCCAAACCCAAGACACTTTAACTTTTGAGGGTACTTTCCAGTATACATTCCAAGTTTCAAGTCTCTATCTCTAAGGGTGTCGGAGGAACGCGCGTTCATACAGACGGACAGACGGACAGACAGCATGACGGACATTGCACAAAACCAATATACTATTATTACCATTCTGGTATAATAGTATACAAATTACTGGCTATAGTCAAAAGTAATGTTCAATTGCCATGCGATGATTAACGAGTTCAGCTAAATTTTAAATCAATTTATAGCAGCGCCTGCGGCAGCAGTAAAACCAATATTTGTCCATGGCACGCAACACGATTTGCGATGGGGCATGAAAATCGTGGCGGCCATTAAAAAAATCTTGTTGCACCTTTTGATAATAATGCAGTCGTCAGTTTATGAAAACTTTGCGGCATTCTCTGGCTCCGACTCTGGCTTAAACTCACTGCATTTGCATTGCAATAATAAATTGTTATTATTGTTGCCTGCTACATTTTGATGGTTTTTCACATGTGCAGCAACCACGAAATACACACACACACAAACACGCTCAGTTGCTTGTTTGTATCCTCCCCCAAGCCAGGACAATTAAAATGCGTGCCAGAAACTACGTAAGCAGATACGTAAGCACGTATTCAAGTCTATTTGTGTGTGTGTGTACGTAATAACAATCACGTTGACTTTTCTGTAGCGGACGTCAATTTATTTAATGCTTCGCTTGGCAAGGAGGTAGCCCCGATCCTCCCTTCCCGCAACCAACCTCTACCAACGAGGCCTAAACCTCCATCCCTCTCCCATAGAAAAACCTCAAGCAATGCGCGCTCTGCACTTTTGCACATTCATTGCATTTTATTTATTGTATGATTCAACAATTTACGTAAGTTAGCGACGCGAATATGAAATTATCCTTTTGTGCGGCTTTTGTTGTTGCCACACCACACCACACCAAAGGGAAGTTGACAATAAAAACACGTACACACGCCTGTTATGACAGGCTTGAAGAGTTTTTTTTATTAATGCACAATGCCAAAGTACCTGGCTGAGTTATTTTTCCGTTTTCATTTGGCAAGTTTCCATTCATGCATAATTTAATATGCATATTTAATATGACCTGAGGTTATCCACTCCTCTCCGCTCCACTCCAGTGTTGCAAAATGTTAAAGGCAGCAACATTTTACGAATGTATTTCGAATTTGCCAATTAGAAGGCAGAGCAGTTAGTGGCAACTGAATGGGCAGGAAGTCATTGCTACGTGCATATATATAAAATAGTTGCTGTAGCGCAAAAATTGAGGAAATAGTCAATTAGAAAGCTGACTTTTTCCACACACACATACACACACTTGTACACACATGTGGCAAATCAAAAGTTAATGGAGCATTTGCCACATGTCGCATTTTCACCTTAATATTGTACATGTTCAGGACAAGCTTACAAACTAGCTAAGACTAGTCGCAAACTAAGTGCTCTGCACAACATTGAAAATATATTGTGTAAAGAAAAGCAGCAGTGTAGAGTATCGTCTTATCGGTTAGCGAGTACTCATTACAGCTCAATTATCGATATCGATCACAATAAGAAAGTGGGTACAAAAAGTGTCTCAATTCGAATACAGAAAATCATAATTTCTGTATATTTTTTGGATAGAGTGAAGACTACATAAAGAAGTAATCTCAAGCAGGAAATGAACAGTCAAATGGCTAACGAACACACTCACACACACAGACACAACACACAAACGAAGGGGGAATATTAAAAAAGTACACAGAGATACAAACACACACACACACAAACACACAGAGTTATATATTAGGCACACTCAGTCACACTTTTACATAAAAAGAGATATTTGTTTTTGCCAAGGATTCGCCAAATCGATATGCAATTTTCCTAAATATTGTACTTATTGGTAGCAAGCAGATACGTATAAACAAATGGCATACGGCTGCTTAGAAATTTAAAATGCAAAAATCGTTTATTTGCTCAAGAGCCGTTAAAATGCACAAACAGCAACATGGTAGCAAGTCTAATATATGTATGTTTGGGAAAGGGGTCGAGGTCTTGGAAGGAGGAGGGGAAATACATTCGTCCGCTGCAAAAAGTCAAACATAGCCATTTGTTGCAGGTTTCAATTTCAGTTGATTGCATACATAGAGAGAGAGTAGCAACTAACTCGCTACCTTCAATGCCATTGACGACGAAGAAATTGTTGAAGTGCAGTCGAGCGCAAAAAAGCAACACAGACAGACAGACAGACACACATCGACGACAGACGGTTCGACACAGACCAACGACTCTGTGCGTCCGGTGCATAGAGACATATGTAGAGCTCACACACACAAACACACACACACACAGAGTAGAGACATACAAAAATTATAAGGATATACGCTACGTGCAGTCAATAAATAAAACAGTTGTGTGAGGTCCTTGCCGGAGCAGTAGCAAGTTGCAAGTTGCACACACTAAAGTCTTGGCACAAGCCCTACGACAGAAACACGTTCGATTTAATACAAATGCGCTTAGGTGTAGGCAGAGGCAGCATGCTCGGTGCAGGGGCACAAGTGGCAAGAGAGAGGACTGCATCTGGGTGGGATTTATGCCAAGCGAGGTTTTAAGTCTTCGTCGCAGCAACAGCTGCCGACGCTTCTTGCCACAGCTGCGCTTACGAATACTCTCCATGAAGTCATTGCATTTGCCTGGTTAGCAATTTGTAATAATTTTCCTTTTCTTTTTGCTTCACGGGTGGTTATCTAATTTTGTATGTTCAAAAGAAATTTGTTTTCCGCATATCATTTCATGTGCATATGTTGGGCAAAACAAGATGTCTCTTCATCATTTTACCTATGGTATCTTTTTGCTTTGATATGTGCATAACTACATACTTACATTCATTTAAATTGGCTAGTCGAATTTAATTATATTATTTTCAACAATTATAGATTATATTACATAAAAACATTTTACTGGTTTTCCTCGAAAACATGTAAAGGGCATAAGGTAGCATTTCCGACCATATACATATTTTATGGTCGGAAATGCTTCCTTATTCTTAATCAGGATGAACAGCATGTCTAAAAGCAATAGTTTTCCAATTAATACATTATATATTATTGATTAGGTACATACATTTAATCAGAATCAAGCTCACGCGACTTGAGTTTTCTTACTGGCCAATATGGAAAACATTTGTATAATTACAACCCATTTCAAGCTATGTATTTATATGTATACAGTTTTAGACTGTGTACAATTTTATGTAAATAAATAAAAACAAATAATAAATTGAAGTCCATTGTGAATATCTTCTCAGAGTTATGACCACTGTTCAACTAATGTAATCCATTGTGTAGTTCCCTTTGCCTTAACATTCTTTCGAGGGTCACATTGGTTGCCTAACCCATTTAGTCCTTCGCCTGTGGCTAGACTATAAATTTGTGTTTGCATTCCCAGCTCAGCTACAAATTTAGTCCTAAATGGTTACAGTTATGTTGATAAGCAAAAGCACATTGCATAGTTGAAGGCCCACCTTTTTCGATACGCCCAAACCCAGAGCTAAAGTTGCAAACATCTGAACAATGCGAACTCAAATGCTGAATGCTGCTACGTCTGCTGCTTCTTCTAGTTGTTATTTTTGAACTTAAGAAACTCACACACACACTCACACACACAAACGGAGGGTGTGGGTGGTGTGGGTGGGCTGTGAAGGGCACATTAAGTTTGGCATTAAATTTACAATACGTGGAAAATGCGTATGGGAAATACAACAGCTGCATCTTGTTTGATAAATAAATTGGAAAAATATATGCGTTACACACACAGGCACATCTATGAACTGTGCTCCCACACACACACTCATACACACAGACACACAGTATCATATATACAAATTGCTATATTACCCAATGCAATGATTTTTCGGCACAAGCTGTTGTCAGTGATATATATAAAAGAGAACAAGAGAGAGAGAGAGAGAAAGAGAGAGAGAGAGAGAAAGAGAAAGAGAGTAAGACTGACAGAGTGTGAAAGAGAGAGCATGTGCTTGTAGCTATCACATATTTTCTTTTACTTTAGCTTCCACCTGTTCCTCTTGCGATTCATTTGCACTTCAACATTTAAAGTTAGCTTGGCGAACTGATTAGGGAGAAAAGGATGCTTAGTTTATGGTCTGCTGTCTACAGGAGATAATTTCAATACTGTCACGCGCTCACACACACACACACACGTGCAGAATGGACACAAATTGTTACAACAGTGATAAATAAATGTTAACAATGTGCAAATTGTTTAAATTTGCCGCAGCAACAACAGCGACAGCAACAAACACAACAAAAACAACAATGCGAGCAGAGTTTGAAACAAATGCAAATGTACATTTACAACCACAATTACAATTGCATTATCACACACACAGGCACACACACACATCTGCAGACTGGCATGCCAGCATGCGGCTTTTGTAATTCGCACACACACACACACACACACACACACGCTCATTTACCCATACACGCATTTGGGCAATTTGACACCCACAGTCTTTTAAACATTTGCACACACACACGAACAAACACACTCACACAATGCACATGTGAAAAAAGTTTCATGTCAAGTTTTAGTGGCTTTTTTAATACACTTACAGCGGGTTTTATTATTTCTGTCGCTTGATTTGTAACACACTGCCAAGCATCCTATTTGTGAATCTATATATGTATATCAATATCCGATAAAAATAAAAGACACAATAAGATCAGATGTAGATTGACATATAATTATTATATTATTTTTTAATATAACAATTTTATTTAAACATTAATTTATTGATCAGAGTATTTAAAAGAATTAAAATACACTTGACCGGCAGCAAGCAATATATACATTTGAATTATTAGAAGAGGCAATCAAAAAATAAACAGTTTCATACCAAAATGTATATAGGTTATACATATGTTAAACAGAAGGCTTCTTTGGTTAATTTTACTTGGCCAAAATCGCAGCAATTTAACTGAAATATAAGCGAGTGTATTTGATATTCAGATTATCAAAGGATCGCTCTAATTTCTTGTTCTCATTGTTGTTGCTGCGGCGAGAATTATTATTATTATTTTTGTTAGTTTGTTGTTGTTGTCGTTGTTGCAATTTAAGGCTGGCCTGTTGCCTGTTGTTGTTCTTATTGCTGTTAAGGTTGTAGTTGTTGTTGCTAGTGGCATTGTTATTGCTGCTCTGTGGGCTGTTAGTTTTGCAGACACAAATGCGAAATAAACGAAAACTTTGCCTGTCAATTTGCTTTAAGCAGTTATTGAGTTAAATATTTAAAGTACTTTGATCAAGTTACGAGTTGTTAGATTACTAAGATATAAATAGATTATATCGTCGTCTGCATACTGAATATCAATATTAAGAAATAAGTACATTAAGCCGTAGACTGCATTTGTCTGATATAAGAGCTTGTTGAAAAAACAACACAATTCTCTTACAGAAAATATTAGAAATTGTTTATTTCATACAGATATATTATAAAATACATATATTTTAAATTTGTACTTTTGCTTTGGTCTCCTATTTTTATCCATTATTCTTGCACTTAGTTTTGATGGTCGCTTTCTTCCCAAAGCCTTTTGCATCTGTCACGCTTGTTAAGCGGATTTTTATTCCCACCATAATTTTCTTTATAGTATTCATGAGCAAGCCAATTTGTCTCTTTATTATTTTTGGTTTGCAATTCTGTGAGCTGTTGGCAAACTGGGCTTACATTTAGAACAGCAGCGCCATTTGTTCGAGGCATGCATTTGTGTGTATTATCCTGTCCGGCTTTGCGGTTTAGTCCTTGACACAATGTGCACAAATAATTACTGCGAATTTTTTGGTTCTGTTGTGCATTTAAATGGCACCGGTAGCACTTTTGGTGACGCTAATGCGGAGCTCATTTGCCGCGCTTACATTTACTCCCACGTTTCCCCCTCACCTCACTTATCCTCTCTAACACACACACTCAGACATCCTTGCGCCTCGTTACACACATGACACTTGGGCGGGGCTCAGTAGGACTTTTTGGCTGCTTACTCGCCGCAGTCGCAGTTGCCTCGCAGAGCCTCTGTTTATTTTCGGCAAACTTTTTGTTTGGTGCCAACTACAATAATTTTGTTGCATAATATCCTTTGACAGGATACACTTTCGCTAAGTCTCAAGGAGAGCACCGCACGCTCACAACGTCATCAAACAACATTAAATTATTTTTGGCACTCGTTCGCTCCTCTTCGCAACTCCGCCCGACTCGAGTAGAGCGAAGTCCTTTGCATTCACATATAATTCGCTCAGTTGTATGCTCTCCTTACATAACAAAATAAACAAACCGGGTATGATGATTGCATACATTGCTTATGCCTAGATTGAGTGTAACATAACTTCTGTAAGAGATGTTATCGATTATTCGTTTTGTAATTTTGTGCTTTCGGCGCTTAGTAGGCAATGAATTATTGAGCATAACGTTAACGTTAACGTTATATCAAAAAGCATACAATAAAAATATATTCAGTTCAAAATAAGTCACAATATTGCAATAAATTTTTTTGTTGACTAAAATTCAAGGTGCTGAAGTTTTTTTCAACGTAATGAAAAATAATATAGAAATATATATATTATTATATATAAATTAATCAAAAATGTAAGTCACAATTGTGAGTAATTTCATTTTTGCTATATTATCATTAACAATTTTAATTTAGAATCTACATAAGAGAAGTCAATAATGCAACCATAACAGATGACATAAGTAAATGAATGCAAGGACGGGGGACATGCATAAAGTACAAATTTATGTTATACAAATAAATCAAAGCAAGTAAGAATGCTGTTATATAACTTATAACCTTAACCCAGCTGTGAAATATATTCTAGTATTATTGGCAAATTTCCATTTAAGACGATTTCCACTCAAATGTTCAGTTCTGAAAGTGCATTTGTTACAGAGTATTTACTCAGAAGCCCGAACTGACCCCAACTGGCTGGCTACAAACATGTGCACACACACACACACACACACATACATACATACATACATACAGACATGCATACAAACATAAAATTGTACTTTATGCATATCCCCCGTATTGCATTCAGTTACTTATGTGATCTGTTATTGTAGCAGTAATTGCCTTCTTTTATGTATTTTCTAAATGATAATATAACATAAATGAAATTACTCACAATTGTGACTTACTTTTTTGATTAATTTATAAGCGCGGAACGCCAGAAAGGTCCAAATAAACGTAATGAAAAATATTATAGTAATATATACAAAGCTCGGTTCAGGATACTTTACTTTGTTATAGTTATAAGTTATAATTGTTTGTTTAGCATATGGTGGAATTAAAAACTTCAGTACCTTGAATTTTAGTCGATCTATGTAAGGCTCCGGAATGGGCTTCAGAACATCAATAATTGTACGTTGTAGTTGTACATCACTCATCTGCCAAAAAGTCCTGCTAAGCGTCGCATTAGCGTCACCAAAAGTGCGACCGCCGCCATTTAAATGCACAACAGAACCAAAAAATTCGCAGTAATTATTTGTGCACATTGTGTCAAGGACTAAACCGCATAGCCGAACAGGATAAAAGAAACAAATGTCGCTGCTGTTCTATATGTAAGCCCAGTTGGCCAACAGAAAATTGCAAACCAAAAAAATAATAAAGATACAAATTGGTTTGCTCATGAATACTATAAAGAAAATTATGGTGGGAATAAAAATCTGCTTAACAAGCGTGACAGATGCAAAAGGCTTTGGAAGAAAGCGACCATCAAAACTAAGTGCAAGAATAATAGATAAAAATAGGAGACCAAAGCAAAAGTACAAATTTAAAATATATGTATTTTATAATATAGTCCAGTCGAAAAAAAAAATTGGAAGGCAGACATAAGATTAAATTCTAAAAACAGGGTAGCATTCGAGTTGTTGCATTGTTTTCTTTCTTGCTTTTTTGCGCTATTGTTTTGTTTATTTTCTGACGTTGCCCAATAAACAACATTTATGCATGTTTACAATTTAATATGTTGCGCGCACTTGTGTAAAAAACAATTTGTGCCTGGTTTCGTTGTCTGTTTGGCTAGTTGCCTGCCAGGCAGCAAAGCAAAAAGCACAAGCAGCAGGTCCTGGAGCAGGATAATAGCTTTGGCGGCTGCTAAAATTGTTGCTTATTGTTGGAAGTGCGCCAGGCGTGTTTCTTGCCACTGCTGCTACTGCTGTTGGCCTTTGCTGCTGCTGCTGCTGTTGTTGCCATTGTTCCGCCTGTTGTTGAATTGGCCGCAATTGCAAGCCGCCTGTGGCAAGGACATGTTGCCAGGCCATCGCGTGCGTGTTTATCATGTTAATGAAGCAGCTGCTTCGCAAATGTTCTCACCACAATCCCCGATCTCACTTTATAATGCGTGCGTTACGTTTCTTTATCATTTAATGAGCCGTAATCACTTTTAATTGCCAACAGAATGCCTTTAATGATAAATGGGGCCAACAGCTTTCTTAAAGTGCTTGCAACTGTTCTCCTACTCTCCCTTTCTCTTTTTCCATCTCTATCGCTGTCTCTCTCGTTTAGTTTTGCTGTAGCTTAGCTGCTTTTGTGAGTGCAAACGTGCGTTTATAATGGATTTATCTGTGTTTGCCTTCATTCGCAGAGCAGTGAAGGATATTCAGATATTCGTCCTGGCCGTCGCTTCATAAGCCATCGTGCCTTGCATAATATAAAATACACTTTTACTTCATAGCCAACTCACCCCTTGCATAGATCTGTGCAACTTGCAACAAACTTAATATGCATTTGTCTGTCTCTCGCAATCTCCAACACTCTCTCTATCCTTTTTCCAATAGGCGTTGTCCTTTGACCAATCCTAGTTTAATTGCAGAGCAACTTTGCCATGCAAGAACATTATTTAAAACTGCTTTATGTTGTCGTCTTCTCCATTATATTTTCCATTTAATTGCGTTAATTGCTATTTATACATTTCTTATTGATTCGCAACACACACACACACATACACATACAAAGTCAAAGAAGCTACACATTTCCAATAATGCATTCGTTTCGAGAATTCCCAATGGAGCGTGCAACCCAAATTGATTGAGTGCTTCAACTGTGAACGTAGAAATAAGCTTTTAATTAAATTTCATGCAAATGTAATTAATAATAATGAATTAAACACATGCAATATGTAGTAGGCAATAAAAGATAACGTTGATCTATTGTAATTCTTTATTTAAAAGCACGTCTACTCATATCAGCGATCATCACAAGACTCCCTTGCTCGAGATCGTCATTCTTTACATGTCTCTTTGGTTTCTCATTTAACAGATGTTAAATGAGCTTAACATTATTGCTTACAGTACTAGCGATGGCCTAATACCGATGTGTGTTAGTGGTGGCCTGCTACAAATATAATACATATTTGAATTTAAATTATTTTAAAAACAGAACATATGCAAAACATAATTTTATGAAAACGATGTTGAAAGTTCTCAATTTCCGCATTGAATAAATAAATTGACTATTTATTTAGATATTTATTTCAGAAATATACTCAAATAATATGAATTGCATTTATTTATTTTCTTTATGACAATCTTTTAAATTGAAGCAATTTCAGTTGAGTCAAACAATTCATTTCAACTGACAGTTTGACAAGTTTCAAATTGTTCGCTCATTTTAAATAAATAAATCTGGGTGACTCAGTCGAAAAGGGGGAGAAACCACTTTCAACGCCTTGAGATATGCCCGAATTTCGCTGAATTTGTTGGCAATTTACAAGAGTCACTGATAATATTGATAAATGTCTTGGGCTAATTAATTACCAGGTAGCAGCTGAAGGTCGGGGAGTGGGGGTCTCTGGAATGAATCCGGCACTTACTTGGCGTAACTTTTGACTTTGAAGAGAAGTTGCGGGTAGCTGGCTTGTTGATGAGGGGGAGTGTGGGGTTGGGACATTTGCGCTTTACTAAGCTATTGGTAAATAATTCATTAATTTTCGCTTATGATTGTAATCCGCTTGTGCACGGACCACGTTGGAGCAGAGACGCTGATGGCGACGATGTTGAAATCCTTTTGCTATTTGCACAAGCGCACGAAACTTTAGTTAAACATAGCAGCAACGCCCTCGGGTACTCGAAGGGCGATGTGTGCGGGTGTGTCCTTGTGTGTGTGTGTGTGTGTCATACCCGGCGCGGTTGGCTGACTGGAGGTTCTGTGATTCGGGGCTTCTGGAATTGTGCAAACATTTACAATTTCAAATTTCGACGATTGTTTGCTTTGCATCTTGCCTCTCGCTCTCCCACACCCTCTCTCCCTCTAGCTAGTTGTGTGTGGCACAACTTTTGCTTCAAGTCAAAAAGTCTAAGCTGCAATATACAGCCCAGGCAGCGGGAGAGGTACAGGCCAAAAAACAGAAGCTTGCCAGAAACTAGGCAACAACAGAGTTGATAGACAGACTCAGCTTACTTCACTCTCCCCTCAGTTTCCACTTGCACTTGCTCTTGACTTCGCTAGCCCATTGTATATATATATATATATATAAATATATATATACAGATGTGGGTGTGTGTGTGGGGCTTTCAAGGTCAAAAGTTTCGGCTGAAGCTTAAGCCTAAGCGGCTAAGCAAATATGTCTACCACACATACATATACACACTGGCACACCCGTGACAACACGTTGCACGTTGACTGTCAGCTGCCCCATGCGGGTGCTGTGTACACACAAACACACACTGGCACACACGCATGTGCCATGCTGAATGGAAAAGCTTAAAAATTGTATTACATACATACATACGTACATACATACTTACATACATATGTGGTAAACATGGATGCTGCTATTCCTGACAAATTTTCATCTTTAATTATTGTTGCAGCTTTTATTTATATGTGTGAAAAAAGGCTTACAATCAATTTCATTGACCCTAACACAGCAAATACATAATTTTGGGTTTTTGTTAAACTTTCTCCAAATAAGAGCAAATATGTTTAGTCTTTGTTAAGATAATTTCACAAAATTATTATATTTATTTATTTAAAATAACTACAAATTAATTTATGAAGAAGCTTTTATTATTATTATTATAATATTGGGACATTGCTAGATCTATTGTAATGATCCTTGAATTTTTGTCGGGTTGAGCATTTCTATGTCTTCAGAGCATAACACTTGCTTACCTCATTTTCTTCCTTCTTTTACACACAAAATTGGCAGATTCCACTAACAACTTAATCTGGGAAATCTTTTAGAGTGAATGGTATTCTTAGAGTGTATTTGTAGGTTAGGTTACATTGTCGTTATTTATAAATATTGCTTGTATTATGCATGTCATTTTGCTACTCAGTTGCAAAATCCAAAATTTGAATATATAATTGCTCAAGTCCAGTTCCATTTGCTTATCGTAGATTTTAATTATTCATTTATTCGCCTTTTGTAATTTGCCGCATGAATACCAGTGACGTGTAAATGAAAATCTCGTTCAATAAGAAAAGCGCATTAAGATTTTCTGGCAACGCGAGCGTAAGTGAGAATTTTGGGCAGCAGCGATAAGTTGTCAATTTTTTGCCATTCGTTGTGATGGGCTGCACATGAGCTCTACTTTTTTTCATCCAAAGAAAAGGGGGCGCCACAAACATTTTTTGGCAGCCACGCCTACGGTCGAGCAGAGAAACCCGTTGAAAAAAAAAAAAAAGCAAAACAATAACGCAGACGATCGTCTGCTCTGCGCCTGTGGCTGCTTCTGATGCTGCTGCTGCTGGTGCTGGTGCTGTTGTTGTCCTGTGTGGCATATTTGCATTTGTTTTAATGCCATGCCGCTTAGAGGACCTGCAGCTCCTCCAACACCACTTTCCTCGCCATGGACGTGGACAAGTTGAACTCGTTGCCTGTTAAGCCTAAAATCGACATGCAACCTACTGGCCTGCGGGTTTGGTCGACACCCACATGGTCTGCTCCCTCCACCATTCGCCCCCCATCCCCAGTTCCTCCACTTCCACCCGTCATTTAAGTCCAACCTACATCCTGCAACGTGCGCAACGTGATGCAGAAATATAACGGCGACTACGACGGCTGCTGCTGCTGCTGCGGCCGATGCTGTGTGGCTGCATCGGCGTAAAACTTGGCACTTGGCCAACGGAATTTGCTGGCATAAAGTACAAAATATTCCAACTGCCTGATGTTGTTGTTATTGCTGCCTTTTCATGCCTCTCCCCCCGCTAAACATGCACAGTGCTGCTCAGTTCGGTTAGGCTTGGGCACAATTTGAGGCTTATTCCTGTATGGTTGACACTCGGCGCAAAAATTGGTCGTAAGTGCAATCGGTGACGGAGCCAGCGTTGTTTGTTGGTATCAACCGAATTGCAATTGTTTTGCGCCTTAAGTTATACTATATTTTTGCTTTAAACTATCGCTTCAGTCAATAACACAAAAGCGTTGCTTGAATTGAGCTCATTCTGCTTTCCAATTGTGCCTCAATTTCCCATTTTCTTGTGAATAAATAATGTACTCAGCAATAGTTGATTTTTATTTACCTTTTAGTTTTTTTTTATAATTTACATAATTTAAAAGAGCTGCTAGAATTGCTTGAAAAAGTATTTTAATATTTTATTTAGTCTCAAATTGGAAATCACTTGTTTTGATGTTTCCTTAATTAAGTTAAATATAAAAAGTAGCCTCAATCGATTTTCCACTCTTAATTTTGAAATGTTTCCAATATGTAAATAACTCTTGTACTTATTTTAAGCTATAAATTATGGGCGAATTGAAAACTAAATTGATTTCGGGAACACATTTCACAGCGACTTGAGAAGCAACATTATAATATGCAAAATAATGTCATAATTAAGGATTTATATGAAAAGTTGCGCCATGACACACTCTAAGCACTTGCAACTTGAACTCTGCCAATTTTGAACTTGTCTCTTACACACGTAGACTGAGACAGATAGAGAAAAAGAGGGAGAGGGAGACCTGTGTAGACAGTGAAGCACTTCATAATCAGCCATATTGCTTCGTGGCAGCTTCTTGTAGCACGCATATCAATCTCTCTTCAGTGGTGCACACAAAGGCTTACGGGAACAACTTTTTGCCAACTCCTCGCGCATTTGCGGATATGACACTGTGGGGCATGAATACTAATTTCTAATATTGCAGCTGGCGTCGACAACACATTAAGTTGCTTGACGACGACGAGGACGACTTGCAGTCGACTAAACCAAAAATTTACGCTGCGTTGAGCATATTTTGTGGCTGGTAAATGGGTTTAGGGAGCATGAGATTTGGCTACGACATCTGGACAGTGGAGAGATATCAATGGGGCAGAGGGGATTTGTGGTATGAGTGGCTGTTGGGTGGATGGCAAGGTTCTTGACTTTGCTGCTCACAAAAGTTATGCGTTTGCATTTCCGGCACCAAAATGCTGCAATCAACATGCGATACGGAGGGAAAAAACGGTGTCTTGTGTGGGTCGTGGAGACCCTATTAAACACCCTTAATTTCTTTCGAAGACTTTCCTAGACTAAGAGTATTTTATTGCATTGCGGAAAGTGAATTGTAGGAACAAAATATGTTACTCAACATAAGATATTTACACAAGTATTTTAAAGACTTTGATTTATTTATAGCTTAAAGTTAATGATCTTTATTAATTATAATTATGACAGATGCACTGATATTAATTTTACTCACTTAATTTTTTATTTATTTATTTTTGATCATAATTTCGATATACCCATTGTCAGAGACACTTTTTTGCTATCTATTCCAGTCTGTGGCACAATCTTTTGCTAGAGTCAGTTGCATCTAAAGCGCTTGCCACATTGTTGTTGTGGTTTTATTGGCCAGCAGCAGCTTGTTGTCCACAAACTTTCAGTGCACGTTGCGGCGCAGGCTGATAATGATGATGCTGCTGATGATGATGATGATGATGATGATGATGATGGTGATGTGAGCGATGCTCATGAGTATGATGATAATTATATTGCTGGAGTTTTGTAGTCAAGTCCATTGCCTGACCAAAGGCGAAACTTTTCTGCTTGGACTTGGAATTGCGCTCATTAGGCGTTAATTACGCCAACAGTTAATAAACAAATTAAATGGCCAACAGGCTGCCATTGGCCAGCTACAGCGCTGTAAGCCAAACTCGGCCAAATACATTTGGCATGTGCATTTCTACACTTGACATTTTTCTATAGTATGTTGCATATGCATATGTATTTGCCACAGCCACATATACTTGTCTGAATTCCAAACGAGTTGACATTTGCACACTGTCTGCCACTCTGATGTGCAATCCTTGCCTCCGCCACTTCCCCAACCTGCTCTTTAACGTCCATTGTTTGCATGCCAAACAAACAGAAAAACCAAGAAAAAAATATATATGAAAAAAAAATATGAAAATACAGTTTTGTCTGCGTTGCTGGTTTGTCTGTCTGTCTGTCATCCTGTCCAGCGTCCGGACTTGTCTGTCATGACATTTGTCCTTCCGTCAGTCTGTTAGTCAGTCCGTCTGTCTTTTTGTCTGCCTGTCTGTCTGGTTCATGGTGCCCATCCATGTTTAGCTTAAATAACTCAACGACGTTGAGTTGTCACGTTGTCACTGGCATAATGGATACTGGGGGGATACTGGGAGGATACTGCTCCCTGGTTTTTGTCGTTGTTGTTTATGCATTTCATAAATATAAAAGTGCCCAAAATCCACTGACGAGCCTTTGGGATTGATGATAAAATGGGACCGGCACAAGCGCAGCAGTTCATAATGAGTGGCATTTTATAAAGTTGAATTGCACACACTTAAAATTGAACTGTGTGTGTGTGGCTTTTATTGTTGTTCCTCGTTGATAAACTTGCAATATTACAAGGCATACTTAGATATATGTACATATTTTGTATATGCCTAAGATATATATTTGTACTTTCGGCTTTGCGCTTCACAGAAATGTTTATATTTTATTCAAAAAGTCATTTTTTTGGAAAAGTTTTGAGATGGTATTTTATAAACTTTTAGAGGGTGTATTATATGTGTATCTTGAAGATTGTAATGTACTGGAGTAGATCTCATCATAATGACCCATAAATTATATATATTCTTGATCAGCAACCATAGCCCAGTCGATTTAGACTTCTCTGACTCCATGCTTGTGCTCAAGTTAACCTCTTTGTTTTCTATCATTATAGCTGTCGCCAATTTGACTCCAGACTCTGTAAACTTATATAATCCATTCTTGAGATATTTCTGCCTTACTGACGGTACTGTTCCCAGCGTGATTGATTTAATATTATGTTTTTTATCTAACAATAATAATGTAAATATTCTTTACAAGGATACGTAGCTTTAATTTATTTCAAAAGTTTTTTGCTTTCATGTCCATAATTTTGCTTAAGCTGCAACATGCAACATGCAATATCAATATTATTGTCCTGTTGGCAAATTTACCTGCTTAATTTGGCAGCAAGGCACCGTCGATGGTCCTTTGAGGGCTGACAGAGCCGGAATCGGCTTTCGGGGCATTACAATCAATTATGCATTTGCTTAAATCGTCACATATGTATGTGTAGTAAGTGGAGCTCTCTGGTTGACTGCAACCAATCTGTGTGCACCACACCCAAAAACACACACCACACACAACGATTCATTTGGTCCTGAAGTTATCCTGGCTGCTGTGCTCCGCCTCCAGCCTCAGTTGCCGTTTCCGTCTCAGTCTCCATGACTGCGACTCTGTTTCTGTCAGATTGGCTTTCATGTGAATTGAATTGATTTTCAAGTGGTCTATGCTATTAGTTGTAATTGATTCTTGAAATAATTTATTTCGTGGCTTTTTGTCGCCATATCCCCGAATCACCGACACACAGGAGAGTCCTGCTTATCCTCGAGCTGTGAACGTGTAAGTTTTGCAAATTGCATCAAAGCCTTTCAGCAATTTTAATGTCTTAAATTAATAAGCAGACACAAATTTCCTCACTTTGCCGTGCGACTCAATTTAAAGCTAACAGCTGCCAAAGAACAAAACAAATAATTCACGATTGCACTTTGCAGACGGGCAACGATGTTGCAGCCACAATATGTATCTGTATCTGTATCTGTATCTTTAGGTGATATTAAAAACGCGCTTTGCTGACTGACTCTAAAAATAAATATCGATAAGAGCTTGTGAGTGATTTGGGTTGTGACCGCTGCTGTTCTGGTGTCACGATTGGGCTCATTGCTAATTCCACAAAATCGAAGCATCATAAAACCTTGATGCTGCATCTACTACATCAGCAGTTGCCGCCTCCGCTTCCGCCTCCGCCTCCGCCTCCGCCTCCGCCTCTGTCAGCGACTGCCAACATCGCCTCCATTCTATCTGTCGGTTGCATTATGTTAGCATATTTTCAAGTTTTTCACGCCACTCGCAGCCACTTTGTGCTCATTTTGGTGGCAGCACAGAACGAGCCAGAGCCCGAGCCAGAGACCGAGCAGCTGCATCAGCAGACGACACAACGCTCCGTTCCGTTTGGTGCTGCAATTTATTTATGAGCCTGTTGTGTTCATGAATATTTTGTGTGGTGTTGTTGTTGTTGTTGCCTGCCACTCCCTGCCACTGGCTGCCACTGCCTGGCGGTTGGTAGCACCTAGCCCGACCGAGTTCTGTTCGCCTGGGCGCACTTAAAACTTGTTTGATTTACAAAATGACGACATCGTCGCCATTCCCATTGTTTAGGCTCGGCTGCGGCTCCCACCCACCATCGCCCCATCACATCGCAACCTGGCCAAAAGGACCCGATAGCAGGCGGCAGTTCGAAGTGCGTTCCACTGTATCTGCAAAGTTTTTTTTTTTGTTGCCTCCCTTTGCACAGCAAATTTATTAGAAGTTGACAAAATGGCACTAGCATCCAGGTTGTACGTGATCTCGACTATTGATGAAGAGGTGTGCGGGGAGCGTGCCACGGGCGCCATAGGTGCTCTGTGGCAAGAAGTGCAAAGTAAAAGATTGATGCTAGTGAGAAATTTTCAAAATGCCAGCGAAAATCGAACTTTACTTGAAGCAAATGCAGTATTTTCAAATAAGTGTGGTGCAGTGTAGTAAAATGATATGTTTTTTAGGATAAAACAAACAAAGATTTCCAAGTCTGAGCTTGATATATATTCACATATTGCAGATTTGAATTTGTTGATTTTTAAAAACTGTCGCAAGCGCACATTCTTTTTAATACCTTATATACTAAAAAAGTCTTATATAGAATATATATATAAATATAAGAAAAACAGTTGCAAAACAGATGTTATGAAAACATTTAAGCATAAACCAAATTAGTAGACTTCTCAACAAGGCTAGTAGGCCTTGCTAAGAAGCCATTAAACAAACAGCTGCAGCTTAATTTACAGATAATCATAAATAACAAGTAAGAGGCTGTAGTCGAGTTAACTCGACTACTATATACCCTTAACCCAGTTATTAAATATATTCTAGTTTCCTCGGCAAATTTCCCTTTAAGATGATTTGCACTCAAATGCCCAAACTGAATGGCTACAAACACGTGCAGATACGTACATGCATACACACATACACACGTACACGAAATAGTAGTTATCGGGGTTCTGCAGAATACACACAAATATATTGACGCTAGCGTCGATTATCATGCCATCTCTTTCTCACACATGCGCTCACCTATTTATATGCATACAGAAAATGCTTGCGGCTGCTGATAGAAATGAGATCAATATGAGAATATATTTTCGACTATAACTTTGGTGTTTCTTATCCGATCTTAATGAAATTTCGGCAATTGATCAATAATATGTATATGCATATTATGTATAAATTAGAAGCCTCTGCCTTTTAATTGTGAAATTTATTGCTATCGGAAATCTAAATATATCGATAATTCAGAAACTGAGGCAGTTATCGATAAAATAATGCAAACTTGATCTGCGCCTGGTATACTAGAACTTACATTCCAAATTTGAAGTCTCTAGCTCTTATAGTCTCTGAGATCCGCGTGTTCATACAGACGGACGGACGGACAGACGGACAGACGGACGGACGGACAGACGGACGGACGGACAGACGGACAGGGCTATATCGACTCGGCTGTTGATCCTGATCAAGAATATATATACTTTATGGGGTCGGAAATGCTTCCTTCTGCCTGTTACATACATTTGCACAAAACCATTATACCCTTTTTACCCATTTTTAATGGGTTAAGGGTATAAAAATGCCAAAACGCCCACGCGAAACAGTGAACACTCGCACACACAGACAGATAATAATATCACAAATGCCAAAAGGCAAAGAGCAAAAGAAGGAGAAAGAGGAAGGAAAAGAAAGGAAAAAGTTGTGTATTAAATATTGTAGGCCTGCCAGGATACATTAACTTTGCAACAGAAATGGACAAGACAAACGGGGCAAGCCGATTCGCGTCGAGTCGAGTTGAGTTGAGCTGAGCAGGCAAGAAAATTATCTGGCTAAATGCCAAAAAGAAGAAGAAGTTATGCACACTCCCACACATAGACATACATATATACAACACAGGACATGCTCTATGCACGTTTCACGAGAGCTGCTCACGAAGGACACTCGTACACACAACATAACCACAATTAGGATAAGCGACGCCAAAGTGCTGCAAAGTCCTGGCGGCGTTTAAAAAAAAAAAAAAAAAAAACAAAAACAGCACAAAACACATTCAAGCTGAAAACTGAAAACGGTTGTCGTTTTAGCCGCTGCAGGGCAGCCCCTTGCATAGACCCCAAAACAGAAAAAGAGACAAAATTGACAGTTAGCTACAACACTAATCGTGCAAATTCGTTGTAGATTTAACACTCTGATTCTGATTTCTATTTTAGAGTTGGGCAGAAGGTGAACAACAGCAGAATTGGCCTCATTCATTTTATGTATATTTATATTACTGCATACAATTGTGTGGAAATTATTTAAAAGCGGAACGTTTGTGTTTTAAATTTATTTATTTCTGTTTTTAATAATTTATCTCCCTCATAAATATTTAAAACTTCTGCTAAAGTTTTATATTCTTGTCGATGAATATTTATTAAGAATTAAGTTTCGACGTGGGATATTCTTGAGATTTTTTATTTCATTTTACTTTCATTTATTTACTTAAATAAATGCTAAACCCTCAAAGATTTGATTGAGATGAAAGCATATGTGATAATGAGCTTAGTTTGAAATGCCAGCCCTGGTAGCTGTTGTAGCTAGTGCAACTAACTCAGCCAAGTCATGGACTGACTAACTGTCTCTGGCCAGACGGAGGAGCTGTCTCGCGCTGGTCCTTTTGGGCCTATTAGCCTTAATGGGACTTTTGCATGCTTCACTACAACAACTCGCTGGCTGCTGACTGCTGACTGCCTCTTCCTATATCGTTTTATATCCTATTCTCTTTTTTGGCTATTTTTTTATAAGCTCGCCTCTGCATTTCTTGCACGTCCTTGCAGTTTTCAATTATTTATGGTTTGTGGACGCTTTTGCATTAAAACTGCCTAAATATTGCTAAGGCTCCTTCTTCTGCCTTGCCTCTGCCTGCCCAGGCAGACTATCCAAATTGCCGGGCAAAATATGGCAACAGCCAAAGCTGCAGTTGACCCAGCATATGAGTCAATCCTCGCATGCAGTCCATCCACAACTCCACCCTTCTCCATCTCCCTCTCTCTCTCTCTCTCTCTCTCTCTCTCTCTCCTTTCCTTTTCTGTTCAGCTACCCCGCGCTTCCCCCTGTTTATGTAAAACAGCTTTTCACATGCCCAAAATTGCTTTATTTGCCGAGCAGGTGAAAACACTTCAATGTTGGCTTTGCTTTACGGGTTGCTGCCTGTCCGGCAGCTGAAATAAAGGACGTAATGACTAAATTACATTGTAAATATTGGTCAAAAGTTGGTTAATGTTTATTTATTAGGCTCACAGCGTTGATCCAAATGTCAACTAAATTTACCGCATTGCTTTACAGGACGGCATTTTTGGTTTCTTGTAAGAGTTTTTGTTCATCATTTGAGAAAGTCTGTAATATTTGCGCTACTCAGATTTATTATACTATTATACCAGAATGGTAATAATAGTATATTGGTTTTGTGCAATGTCCGTCATGCTGTCTGTCCGTCTGTCCGTCTGTATGAACGCGCGTTCCTCCGACACCCTTAGAGATAGAGACTTGAAACTTGGAATGTATACTGGAAAGTACCCTCAAAAGTTAAAGTGTCTTGGGTTTGGACCTACGTCCACTAGGGAGCTAGAAAATCGATAAATTCGATTTTAGCGAATCGATAAATCCACATATCTCTTACAATTTAATGAATACAGTCACCAAATTTGGTTGGTAGGTTGTTGGCGAGGTCCTTGAAAGATCGGCATATGCCACGCCCACCTCCGACGCCCCCTTCACCCCCGCCCCTAAAATTTTCAAATGGCTATATCTTCCGCAGTTTTTGAGTAGGGAACGTCAAATTTGGTAGGTATATTACTGGTAGTCGCCTTTAAGAACCTATAACAAATTTGTGGTGCCACGCCCACACCTGCGCCTATAATCGACAATTCCGATTATTAATCGATAACACCGTATATCTCCGAACATTTTAAAGATAGAGTATCCAAACTTGGAAGGTAATTTCCTGGTAACCTCCTTCAAAGATTGGCATACCAATTTTTGGACCACGCCCACATCCGCCGTCCCTAGAAATTTACAATGCGCATATCTGCCGTAATTTGCAAGCTAGAGTCGCAAAATTTTGCAGGTATGTTACTGGTGACTCCCCCAACGATCGGTAAAAAAATTAGATGGCCACGCCCACTCCACCTACCTGAACCGATACACCTGTTGGTGTAAATCGATAAACCCTTATATCTCACGCAATCTGAAAACTTAAGTCACCAAATTTTAAAGGTATATTGCTAGTAACACCCTTCATAAATGTGGAAAAAAAATTTTGGACCACGCCCACTCCCGCCCACAAAAATCGATAAATGCCTGTATCTCCCGCAATTTAAGAGCTACAGTTACCAAACTTAGAAGGTATACTACTAAGATCGAACTCCAAAATTTTTTGGGCCACGCCCACTCCCGCCCCCGATAACGATAAACGATTAACTGTACACAAATTAAGGTATAATAGTATTCCGCTGTCGGTTACGTCCGACTGCAACGTTCTATCTTGTTTATTTAATTAAGGACACAAATATATAATCAAAATCGTTCTAGCTTTTACATTTAAAAAAATGTTTAGCATATTAATTTTTAAATATTTAATAAGCACTATTTGTGCAACAAGTTTAGCTATTTCTTGACATTTCCGAGCTTTTGCCAATGCTATGCTACAAAGATAACATTTATACACACATACATTAATTTAGTAACTATTAAATATACATTTCTTAGGTGAGACAGATAGAAGACGTCTTGCTAAACTACTACTTCCAAATCACAGTGACATTCGTATCCTTCTGAATGTCCTTCTCGATAGTGTACGGAGGGAGTCCTGTCTTGCAGCAGATCTCATCGAAACTAATGAGGCCCGTGTACATCTTCTGCCTGGCCGATGGCGCCGAGTCGGTGAATACCGGATAATTGTGAATGCAGCATATTTATAGTATTTATTCAGAGTTATATATATATATTTATTTTATTTTTCATTCCTTATATTTGATTTTAAATAATTATAAATACACTTTTTTTTTATTTTAATAAAATATTTATAAGATTTATACGAAAATTGTACTAGTTAATAACAATTGTCTTTTATGTATATTTAAGAAATTTTAACTAATCATTGCTGTTCGGTGTATTTAAAAATTGTAGGGGTGTACAATGTGTATCACGGCTTGAAATTTTTATAATCGATTGTAATTTGTATGTATGTGTTTGTGTGTGTTTGTGTGTGTTTGTACATATAGAATAAAGCATAATATTTCCTGTTTGCCAATTGTCCAGCAGTGAATTTTATATAAGTATTTGCATTGTTGTCATTGATTTTGGCATTGTGTAGTTGATGTTATTGTTGCGGTTCATTGTTGATTTTTATCAGGCACAAGTGCCACACATGGCAACCATTACCAGTTCCCTCTATCAGCTATCAGATGTAGTCCCATCAGTCGACATACAACCAACATTCCGGCCACTATTCTGCTTTATGTGCAACATGTGAGTGGTCATTTATTTATTTATTAATTTTTTTTAAATATCTATTTTTTATTGTTTGTATTTGTTGTTGTATTAAAAGCTGTGCAAATATTGTGATGCAAATGACAGTTTCGTGTTGGCAGCGAAAAAAAAGAGATTCTACTTTTTATCAGAAGTCTTGCCAAGTGCACAAACTGAAACCTGAGAGTTGCGAGCTGAGAGCTGTCTGGCTGTCACACCCCTCGCCAAAAGTTGTGAACGCGTTTTGCATGCGCCTGCGATTGCCTGGCCAAGTGACACGGAAGTTTTCCGACTTTATTAAGGTGCAAACGTGCGTATGGGTAATATTTTATGTGCAACAACGTTCCTGGGGCATGAAGCGTACTGCTGCCTGGCTTGAAATTGAGCCGGGGATTGCATGAGATTTCCTTGAATCGAATCAAATCGAAAGATGCTGCGGAGGGGAGGGGATGTTTAGATTGTGCGCTTAAGTGACAGAGATGAACACGGAATTGAATGATATGTCGCTCAAGTGTGTCTTCGTTGCAGCTGATTGAAAATGATTTAAATTAGAAAATGCTTGAATTATTAAAATGGAAATTGATTGAAAAACCTTATGAAATTGTAGATTCACTTTCGGTCTGGTGTAAAAAAAGCAATCGATTTGACAAAACTCAGTAGAATTTCAACAACAAAGCAAGCAAAAATTGTAGGCTGCAAATCGGCAATCGAATCTTCCACTTCGTGAAAACACAACGGGTTTTCATAACTTAAGGCGTTTTGATCAACATATGGCCACTAGATTAATCGTACATTTAAAGCAGAAATAGTAATTATAGTGATAAAAGGTGAAAATACTAGCATAGGTAGAAACTTCCCAATCTCCTAACTTCGTCAAAGCCCAACGCATTTTCAAAAGTAAGATTGCTCTGATCATAGTTTGGCCTCTTGATATATCGTAAATTTAAAGTTGAAAACGCGATTTGAGGTCGAAACATAAATAATAATTTTAACTTAAAAATCAGCATATGTGAATAGGTCAAAACTTCGTAAAAACTCAATGCATTTTGAAAAGCAACGGCGACTTGATCATAGTTTGAGAGAATTCCATATTTTTAATTAAGGAGAATTCTATATTTTTAATTAAGAACGCGATTTCAGGTTGCAACAAGTCCAAATATTCCATCCCAAATGTGTATTTAAATAGGAATTTCAGTAGTTGCCACACACAAGTACGAAATATGCTAGTTGTGGCCACACATTCAAATATTTGAATATGTTCCACATGGAAACTAAGAACAGGAAAAGCGGCTTTCGCTTGCCTTTTTCTTGTTTTTAGGTTTTTTTTTGCATTTCGCACTACTTTTGCATTATTGTTACGCTAGGTTATGTCGCATATAATGGAAATTATGTACATTATGTTTGAGATAGAGAGAGTGAGAAAGAGAGAGAGAGAGAAATCGAGAGTGAGCGTAAGAGAGTAGGAAATGCTGAACACTTTATGCGCCTTTTGTCTTTTGCTATCCTTTGCAGCAACTTCTCATTTTTATGTGTGGCGACAAATTTTCTACTTTTCTTTTCCGCCTTTGTTTTTTGAGTTTCATGTTTATTTCTTTTTTTAAAATTTTCGTCTTGCGTTCTCTGTTTATATTTTGCACTGGAGCCGGCGAAAATGAAGTCATGGAAAGTGAAAGTCGTGCTGTGGAAAGGTTGTAAAAGAGTTGAAGATGCGGAGAGGGTGCTTTTCCTATTTTTTATTTTTTGGCTTGACATTCGCGTTATCAGCGACATTTAGAGAGGGTTCGCTGACTGCTTTCTCTCTTTCTCTATCTCTCTTTCTGTGTATATTTTATTTTTAATGTTTTTGCTTTCTGACACTTGCTGTCATTTCCCATGCGTGTGTATGTGTTGTTTTTGTGTGTTGTGTGTAGTTTGTCGACTGTGCCAGGCATTGTTTATAACACATCAGGACGAGGAGTTTATTTTGCGCTGTTGTTGTTTATGTTGTTTTTCATCCACATGCTCGTCACGTTTAACTTGTTATCCTGTGCTCATATCACAAAATGTCTTATTTTGACTGCCTGCCTCGGTCTGCCTTGGCTGGCTTGGCTTGGTTGTCATTACCCGTGTTATTTGTTGTTGTTCTTTTTTTTATATGCCTGACTCTTGCTACTCTACTCTGGGTTTCGCGCACTGCAAAAAAGGTAAAATGATGTGTTACGGCGTCACATGACATGTGTCATATATGTTACTCATACGCCCTACTGACGCTCCTCGTGGTTTTCTTCCTTCCATTTACCTAAGCTAAAATTGTACACGAAAGAAAAACCAGAAGTCAATGGAGTTTAGTTGTTGTTTAAAGTTATGTAGTAGCAAAAACGTGGCTAAGTAAAATTCTTATCACTAAAATCAAAGCTAAATTTACATTAAATGCTTGCAATGATAAGTACAAGAAACTTTTTGGGCCAAGACGAATTTTTAATGCTCTCTTTTATAATAGCGTGACATCATCATAACATCAATTTATCAAAAAACACTTAAGAGCTATGGACTAACTGCCTTATTATCATTCAACTCTTTACACGCAGCTAATGAAATTAACTCGATGAGTTGCTGTGCCTTTATTATGATTTTCCTTCATCATTTTTGGAGTGACCATAAATTAAATCGAAGCTTTTACTTGGTGTATTAGTGCTAATGACGTTTACACTTAATTTGTTTATATGCCACTTAATTGTTGTACGCAACGCGTGGAAAATAATGTAATTTTCCGGCCTCTAAAAGGGCACTCAATTTCCGTGGTAATATTTCATATTATGTGCTCTTGTGTTTCTGTCTTCAATGTCTTCAAAATGTCGCATGTGCAAATGAGTTTCTTTATAAATACCGAACATTGAAATGGCTTAAAAGGGTATATCGAAGTTGTGCTAAGGTATGTAACAGGCAGAAAGCCGATGCAGCCATGAATTGACCATAAGAGTGCTACAAATTTTCAATTTGAATATAATTTCTCGTATACCCCGCACAGATCAAGTTAATTCACTTCATCGATAACTGTCCCTTGTGAAAGCTATAAAAAAATAAGAGAACTTCCTTACATTTGAGGGAAATATGACAAAAAAAATATAATAATAATAATGACAATATTTAACACAGTTCAGAGTATCTCGTAGTCGAGCTCAATCGACTACAGCATTCTTACTTGAAATTTTATTTATTTGTTTTTGGTAGTTGAAGTAGTTTTCCATTTTGCTTGCGTGTTTGTGTTGCCTGAGTGAAACTTATCGTTTTGGTAAATATTTCGCTTGTTTATTTCTTACATTTCAACTGTAATGTTAATTTTGAAACTCTTTTTGCCCTTTTTTTTGGTTTCTGAGCCTGCTGCTAGAGCCTTTTGTTAGCGTGCAGTTCACGCCTTTTTTATTTGATTATGAACCAAAAGTACACTTTGATGATTGTTGTTGTTGCTTTGTTGTTATTATTATTGTTTGACATTTTTGGTTAACAGAGAGGAGAAGAGAAGGAGAGAGTGCGTAAAACAATTAATCAGCCACTTGGGCACTTCTCTCTCTGACACTTCCAGCTAAATTTAATTGAATTAAATTCATGACGTGACAACACAACGGGTGAACAAAAAAAACGTAATTAATTGAAGGACACATGAAGTAATAAATAATTGAAAAATAAAAAGACATGCAATCAAGTGAACTCCAGTGAATATTGTACGACCTTTAGGTGCCACGTATTATTTTTATAATTCTGCATAAAAGTTTTTTACATTGTTTTCATATGGGTACTTTAACTATTTATTTTCAAAGAATTAACTAAGGCTTGCTCATTAGAATTAGGGATCTGGTATTGATTTTAATTGGCGTTACTTTAACGTGTGTGCTTTTGTATTAATTATATTTTAAAGACAGTTTTAATTTGTGTTAAAACTGCTTTTATTCCTGTATTCCATAATTGAAATATTTAAATTGTATTGGAAAGTAGAATGAGTAAAGCTGCTCCAAAGTTTTATTAATAAAAATATCTTCAATAGAATATTAAATAATAATATAATATAATACATAATATTTTGTGTAACCAGTTTAAAAATACTGCCATCATAATAAAAGTAATTATTGTTAAAACATTTTGTTACACTAACAAATAAATCTACTTTTTGCTGTTTACATACTTTTCTATTCGACTTTCAATATTTGGCTGAATATTTGAAAAGGAATTCAAATGAATACGGATTTACATTGAGCAGAATTGAGGCAAGCATCTTTACAAAGTCATAACCTACACTGGCAGCACTGTCCACCCACTCCAGACACACATTCCCACACACAAAGGTATGTATGTGGCAAGATGCCGGCAAGTGCTGTGCCACGTGCTTTTGCCTCATGTTTGTTTTTGTCTTTGTTTTGCATATTCCGTTTTGTGCGCTAAATTCGTGTTGCCGTCCGTCCGTCCGTGTGTCCGTTCTTCCATCCGACCGGTCGTCCTACTGCTTTCTTGGTAGCTGCTGCGTCAGCTTGCCTCGTGGCGTCGTGTTTTTGGCAATGGTTCAAAAATTTCAGTTGGCAATTTTCGTTGCACTTTTGCTTAATGTTGATTCGCCTAGGCCTATTTTGGCTAAGACGGTTTTACCTCATTGCGGCGCAGGCGCCATTTTGTCTAGCAGCGCCAGATCTAAAGCTACAATCATTTTCAACACTGCCTGCCACAACAGCAGGTTGTCAGAAGGGGGGAGTGGGGGATGGGGTTGCCCTACAACGAGTTGCATTTTATTGCTTTGATTAAGTTGGCTTCAATTATTTATTTTTATAAGCACACAATCTGTTTAATTTCCTTAGGCACGCTGCTAAAGTCCTTTGAGGTAGGTTAGTTAGCCCTCTTTATTTTATTTCACTCTCTCCCTCTCACTCTCTCAGAGTCTCCCTCTCTCACTCTCTGTCTCGCTGTCTCTCTCACCACTCCCACTCACTCGCAGTCATGCTCTCTGGCTCTCGCTGCTTGGCTGTGGAGAGCACTCGCTCGCAAACAGATGTTTTGAGGGGAAACCACACTTCGGGCAGGCGCCGCCGCCGCGTTCGTGTCGTTGTCTGTTCCAATTCCATTTCGTTCCGCAGCCGCTTGCTTGCGATAGCAATTGCATCCTGTCGCCTCAGTTGTGTGGCAGTAGCCGCTTTGTAAACATTTTCCCGTTGTTTGCACCACGCGTCGTTCTCCCGTCGCCTGTCGTCGTTGTCTCTACGTCGTTGTTCGTCTCCGTTTTTCGTCGTCTCTACCGTTCGCGTTACGTTACGTTACGTTAGCAAACGAATAAACCGTTGCATACTTTTGCGGCTGTTGTTTGTGTTTCCCCCAACATCCAAGATATAATTCAAAATAAATACGCAATATCAAATATTTATTTAAATCTATATTTAAAAATCTGTCAAATTGCAATTTTTGATTTTATCGGTGCGTGTCTATGATTTTAAGTGAATCGAAAGTTTCAAAGTTCGCCATCAAAACAACAAATGAATGCTCCAAAAATTTACAAATGTCAATAAAAAATATTTGTGTTTACTTCAAAATTCATCAAATCATTGATTTAACTTGCATTTTGTTTAGAATTGTATTGCCTCGAGTAATTGGCTTTTAAATTGTTTTGGCCACTTGTTTTTAAATTGATGCATGAACTTATTTGATTTGAATTTTGAGTTAAGTGGTTAACTTCCAATTCAGTGCTTTACAATTGTTGTAAATTGCTCAATTTGTGGGCAGCTTAAGCTCAAGTTAATACATCTGCTATAACATTTCATCGGCATTTGCAATTTTTATGGGATCGGTCAGAGAAATTTGCGGTTATCAAACTTTTGTCCCATTTGTGGTCAATGTGGCTACCAGCTGCCGTTGCATGTTGCATGTGCCGCCCAGTCAAGCTGTGTGCAACTCTTTATGTGGGACGGTTTTATGGAAACAGTCCAGCAGAGACCATAAATGAAAAATATTTTGAAATCACAGCGTGCAACTTGATAGGCAAATGCTTTGAAAGTGTTTTCCATTTTGATGACACTCGACTATTAAAATCTTTATGCAGCCTGACAATTTTATGGCAATTGAGTTGCTTTAGTTCTTCGATTGGTTATTTTAAGTAAACAATTGGTGTATATAGGGAAATAGAGCTATTTTGTTGAGCAAAATAAAATCATTGTGAAAAATGGTTATCCCAGAGAAAAGACGAATAGATTGTACACTTAGTTTGATAAATCATTGTATTTGTGAAGAAAAGCAAAAGAAGCTGCATATTTAATTAGGTATTTAAGTGATTAATGCAACTTATATTGAACGTTCTTATAGTAATAAAGCAAGAGGGGTTTATTTAGTATATTATAATTTTCAAATGTCATTTATTAAATTAAGTACAACAAATTTAAAAATATGGTATATTAAATACATTCTGTGACCTCTAAAATGAATCAGCGCCATTTAAGCAGCAGTTGTTTTTGTTCTACCCGCTTATTCGACTTGTTTTTCTTCCTCTTACGCTTTCGAGTTGCCAACTTGCGGGGCATTTATCAATGCAGCCACTTGTTAGATACATTATCCATACGCATAGAGCACCGTGCAACGTGCACCATGCACCGTGCACACTTTCAACAAGTCATGTTTATCGATTCGTGCTGCAGCTTTGGCTTAAGCTAACAGTGCTGAGCATATATATTTGGATATATATACATATATATAGTAAATCGAAATGAAAAAGGAGCAAAAGTTGATTACATTTTAAGCTTCGTTTGCTCTCGTGTTGACATTTTTCACAGCTGCTTTCTTTAAAGTTGTCCAGCACTAGTTTAACGGAACTCGTCTTTCTCTGTGTGTGTGTTTGTGTGTGTGTGAGTGTATGTGTGTGTCTTTCTCTTAGCTACTACGATTATTATTTCTTCTACTTCTACAGTCTGTGTGTGTATTTGTGTGGGTGTGTGTGTGTGTTTGAGCCCAGCTGTGCAATTGTTGACACCCACTGCTGAGAGCCACAGCAGCCGGCGCGCTCCATTTGCCCCACTGCTCCTGGCGGCTGTTTTCCTCTGCCCGTCGCCTTTGGGCAACTCGTGGCCAGCACATTGGGTTCATTAACCTTTGTGGTCGTTGTATACATTCTATATATATATATACATATATATTTATATACATGTATATTTACCGGTGTAATAATATAACGAATGCAACCCACCAAAATAGAAAAATATTAAAGTGTCGCCAACTTTCTAAACTTTCTCAACTTGTGCCGAACTCGCCCTCGCTTCGTTTCATTCAATATTTTTCAATAATAAAAAAACAAACAAAATAAAAAGAGTTTGGCTGGAGAATAACTCATTTTTTGGACCACTTCATTGTGCTCGTTTTATTGATTTTCTTTAACTTTTCTGCCACAATTTGGAGTGTGTGCTTTAAGTATTTCTCGGCCAGTGTTAATTTTTTCAATACCTCAGCGAGTTCTATTGAGAAATGTGCGCTGAGGGAAAACTTTTGCCAAATTGCACTCATAGTTTGGCAGTTTTTCGATATTGGAGTTGTTGTTCTTTTTTTTTGTTGCTTGCACAAAAATGCAAATTAAAAACTTTGCAATTAATTGGCAAGCTTAACAATGCAAAAAGGGAGGCAAGCAACGGGGCAAGTTGCAAGCTGGCAAAGATTGAAACTGAAACAATAACTGTCGAAATATTACCACAGCATAACATTTTTATTTAATTATGCATCAAATATGCAAAATTCTTCACGAAATGAATAAATGAACTACCTTTGAGCTCAAACTACGCGCAAAGTTATTAAAACTTTGAGAAAATTGTGGAATAAGCAAAACTAATTGTTAGCTTAAAAGGCGGAGGAGAAATGTGAAATGCACAAGACATGGCCAGAAATAAATTGGTGTAAAAAAAGTTGATTTATATATAACTATAAATAAAAAAATAGAATTAAGCGTGAGTATTTTTATAAAAGCCTCTAAATTTATGGATAAATAGTATTTCTTAGCTAAGCTAAGAATTTTTCTTCATCTTTGACGCAAAGTTTCCACAGAAAATCCCCAGCCAAGATTTGCAGCTAGGATTGCTTTTAACCTCCAACTAGTTTAGATTTTAAGTTTATGAGGAGCAGAGTGAGGAATGGGAGTGAGAGGGGGTCACACGCTTTCGCTCAATCGCTGTTACAATTTATTTGTGTAACAGCAGCAGGCAGGCATAGTGCCTCGACTATGACTCCCTCTGTCTCTTTCTCTCTCTCTGTCTCTCTCTCTCTCTCTCCAGCTGGAGTAGGTTGTTGTCTGCCCTAAACTGCCAGTGGCATCTGCCAGGCCGCCTTTTTGTTTTGCTCTGCTTCGCATGTTGCCCTTTTTTTTGTTTTTTGCCCCCCATTTTTTGTTTTTTACTTATTTATCTCGCTTGCGCTTTTTTGCATTCGCAACGAGGGCAAACCGCACACACGTACAAATGTACATACATATGTAAATAATCTGGCACACACACACACACACATGCCTGGAACAAGACAACGTGTGACAAGTGCAGTCGTCCCTCAACCTACACACAACACACAACAACAACAACAACTGCAAAGAGGACCTTAAATGGATGCACACATAAATTGTGCTCTATATATTTATGCGCCGGCATATATGCAAATGCATTTGTCTTCTTCTTCTCCTGGCCACATCAGTGCCAGCAAAAGCCAGCTTGGCCAAGGGACACAGGGGAAGGGAGCTTAGCAGCATCTTTGTAATTTGCTTATTATCGTTGCTGTTTTTATTATTTTCTATTTTTGCATTGTTGTCGCCGCACCCATTTTAAAAGGAAATTACAAAATATAACCATTTTGTTGCCATTTTATGATTGACAACAATTTCCCAACAACATTGGCATTTTATGGGAACAATAAGAGAAAACACTTTATTGATTTCAGCGTAAAAAACAATAGGAAAATATTTTTTTCTTTTTACGAATTTAATCAAGGAACAACAGAAAAGTGTTTGTCATGCTTGTCCTTGCCCTGACTAGCCTGATTAGTCTGCCCATAATTCTATACGCTACACCTTTAGAGGCTAGACCCCTCTACCCCATATGACATCATGCGGCGTTGCATGCCTCACTGCGTTTTGCTATACACACACACGCCTAAACAGCTTTAGCTGAACTTTCAAAGTGAATCAAACGCAACTGAGAGTCGAGGAAAAGTCATAGAATGGGTCTGTTTTATAATTTTCACAGACATCGGACACACTTCATAAAAGGGTAGCGCATTTGGCCTTTATTTATGTATATTTTCACCTACATTTATTTTATTTACACATAAGTAGGAGGGGCGACCCCTCACACACAGACACAAGGCCAAAGGGATGCTGGGAAAGTAGTAGTGACGTGGAAATGCCTTAGAGAGCATCAAATTCGCCTCTATGTACAAGACTTGAGTATATCTCACATATATATATATATATATATATATATATATATATATATAGTTAGCAATGAGGACGACATTAAGCGGCCTACGTTTCTTTATTGCAAGTGTTTATATATGTGCACATATGTATGTATGTGTGTGTAAGTAATTGTATGTGTGTGTGTGGTTGTGGCATGTATCTCCAGGCGATTGCTTGCCGCCTTGTGCGACTCAATAAAGCGTAAAAGTTAAAACAACATAAAAGACGACATGTTGACACTGCAACAGCACAAATAAACACAAGAAACATTGCTGTTGCTTGAACATGTTCTGCCTGAAGATACCCTGTTCGAAAATGCCCTATTTACAGTTTTCTAATAATTTAAAAAGGGATTTAAAATTCTATTTGAATTTTAAATTCGTTTAAAATACTTTTAAATTGAACAAAGTCAAATAATTCAATTTATTCCTTTTTTGTGAAATAACTAATTTCTAATAAGTTAAATTCTGTTGATCAAAATGTGTAAATATTATAAAAATATTAATAAAAGAGAAAGCAAAAAGTACACAAGGGAGCCAGAGCGAGAACGAGAGCTTGTGCGAAAGAGAAAGCACATCAAGTTTGAAGCGTGGAAACCTTTACCTCTGACCTATATGGCTTATGAGTGATGCGGTGTCTGCCTCTGTGTGTGTGTGTGTGTGTGTATGTGTGTGCTTTTAGAGTCTGAGTACTTTATCAGACATCAAATTAAATTTACAGCATTTGCATAAACTATGCTCGTATTTGTGATGCTCTAATGAATTACAAATAGATAAAAAAAATTAAATTTAATTAGACTTGACTAATTTGTGCATCAATAACTAAAATGAGGTCGATAATATTTCATTTTTACCTTCTTACTCATTACAGATTGTGCTGTATAATATCGATTACCAAGTATTCCTCTCTAGAAGACTTTTCTAGAACTGTTAGCTAGACAAGAAGCACTTTTCGCTTTTAAGTTAAAGCCAGATCCTAAGCGATACATAATCGCATTCATATAAAACTCAACTCAAATCTTTTCGAGAATAACAAAAACATAGCAAGTTTGCTTAAAGCTGATTTATTTTGTAAACCATTCTCGTCTTATTGCGTTGACAGTTTTTCTTTTTTTCTTTTTAAGGGTAAGCGCATTTATGTTGCGCATTTGCCTCAGTCAATGCTCATCTTCATCATCATCTTCATCATCATCATCATCATCATCATCATCATTATCATCATCTAAAAGTTGGGCTTCCTTTTGTTTTTCGTTGCGAATTTTCGCCCACAATTCACACAGCTGACTTTTTGTTTGTCGCCTCTGCACATTTGCCAGACACTCGGCTATGTATACATATATGTATTTATATATTATTATATATATATATGTATATGTTTTATTTGTATATATATTTATATGTATATAGCTGAAGCAGTCTGCGCTCTTTGGCTTTCTGGGCTTGTGTTTTGTTTTTGCTTTTGTCAGCCAGGCCAGCATTGACAGCGGCTGCTCTTCTTCATCTACTCTGCTCCTGCTCCTAGCTTCCTTTTGGTCCTTTGCCCTTGTCGTCCTGCCTTTGCCTGGTTTTCGTCGCGTTTCCCTTTCAATATGAGAGGTGCTACAATTTAAAAATTTTCGGTGCCACTGCGTGCTTTAAGCTCATAATTATCACGCGTTGCACATGCCGCAAACGTGTTGGGCTCTGTTTTTAATGAAAATTTATGGGGCGGCTGTTGATAATTGCACATTTGTTGTTGCTTTTAGTACTATGAAAATTTATTGTTCTTATGCATGTTTATTATCATCATTCGCATACATTTTGTACATGTTATTTTATTTTATTTTTCTGCCATAGATTTGTAATTTAAGCAGAAAGGAAAAATAAATTAAACTTTCTGCTTACAGCGCTTTAAGAACTATATCTAAAAAAAAATCGCTCATTCGGCAACATAATCATTTATGTAAAGTCGTGTAATTTTTTAAGAAATTAATCCAACATCATAAAAATCAGGAATTAATGTAGTAACTAATGCCATGTGTAATATTAACATATAAATCGATCAACAAATCGCATTAAATAATAACAAAATTAAAAATTAACCGTAAAAAATATATTAAAATATATATTGATAAATCAATAGTCAACGTAAACAAACAGCAAAAAAGTAGCTTTATTTAAAATACAAATACCGTAAAGATCATAAGCCATTTATAGCTTTATAGCCAATAAATAACACTTGCAATAAAAAATTAATTATAAAAATAATGCAATAACTTAAATCGCAAATCTAATTGAAAAACAATTTTATATTTACACATTTAGGTAAGTTTGCTTTGGAAATAATAAAATGATTTATAAAATTTGAATTTGGAATTTAAGTTCTTTTATAAATATTTTATTAACAATTCACATTTACCAACTTAAAGTGTGGGACTAACTTTCACTTTGTTAGATAATTTTGTGTTAAATGATGCTGTATAATTTATTCGCTAACTTTGTTAAACTCTTAATTATGAGCAGTTTTTATTCATTCATTAAATAGTTGCAAAGCTAAATTACTCACTTTCAAACAATGTTGTTCTCTTGAGTCAAAATGCTTCCATTAGCGTTTGCATCGAATACACTCAGCTCATTTACCACTTTCCAGGAGGAAAATGGAAAAAGGAAAAACTTTTATGCTGCTGCTGCTGCTCTTTAGCTCATGTAGCTGACGGCAACATTTGCCCCTTCCACTTACTGTTGCTGCACCTGTTTTTACGCCTTCCATCCAACTCGGGTTTCCGTTGCTGCTACAAAACTCAGCCGCAAATGTCACATGCAAATTCAGTTTGCCCCGTAACGGAAATGCAAGCAAAAAAGTAGCAAGCAGCAGTGGCAAAGATATTTATACATAACTTTTTATGTTGCTCATTGTTGAGACTTTGAGGCGGAAAAGAATAAAATACGCCCCAAAGCCAATGAGTCTGTGTTGCTCTTTGTGTGTGTGTGTGAGTGTGTGTGTGTCTGCGTTTACGTTTGCGCCATTTTATTTCATTTTCATTTGCAATTTTCTTTTGCGTGTGCACATTTCCTCGGCGACATAGTCGTGACTTTTGCACTGCAAGCTGACTGACTGAGTGTCTGGCTTGCCACAGCCTGCCTCAGCTGCCTCTGTCCTGCTCTTTACATTTCTAATTACACGCTCATTTTCAACTTGAAGGAGAGCGCAAACGGTTGCAGCCGCTGGCCCAACAACGAGTAGCTGCCACCGAGCATCATAATGATGCTGCCACATTTCACTGCAACCAAAGCCCAGTCGTCATCTGCTGTGTCTACTGTCTTGTAAACATGGTCGCTTATGCCGCTTAGTCTTATGCGTGCCACTTCTTGTGTGGCATGAGGTTGACTTTATGTCTTTATGTCTTTAGTTTTATGCGTGTCCTTCATTTCCCTCCTCCCTCACCCCAATTCTCCAGCCTAATTTCTCTATGCATGTTTTGGTCCATTGCTGATAAGCGGAAATTTCTTGGAAAATTATTTCACATGTGGCTTTTTCCTTCCTTTTATGACTGCTCTAATTAGCGATGCCTTCCGCTGCCGAGGAGAGTGAATTTTAGCCTTTGGCTCATGCAATCATTTTTTTTTATTGTAGTCCCAGTTGTTAGCTGTATGTGCAGCTGGCACCTATACAGGGTGTTCAGGTGGAAATATAGCTTAGCGGAAAGCGTAATTAGTAATTAAATATATTTAACAACTTTTTTCTCGCACATAGCTTTCTAAAACGAATACCCCTTAAAGACTGCTTCCCAGATGAGAATTTCTTGCAACATGTGCTTCGACTTAAGTAATTTCAAAAAAGGATTTGGGGACTCTTGCAACGCTTTGTTGTTGCAATGTGCTGGCCAAAGTAATTAAATCAATGTGCTCGCTGCTATTTATTATGTTTTCTCCATGTTTTGCAGCGCTTGGCAAGGAGTTGTTGGTGCAGGCGGAGGGGGCGGGGAGGTGTAGGATTTGCAACTCGGGCTGCGCGTTTTAATTTCCATATTACGTGCGGCCATAGAATTTATCATGGGGGTGCACAAGCAAACACACACAAGTAGACATTTGGGGCATGCAAAGTTAAACTAAATAAATTGCATAATCCACAAAACAAATTGGAAAATGCAAACCGAACCCAAAACAATGAGCACACAATGTGCAGAAGAACCAGAACCAGAACCAACAACAGCAACAATTACAACAACAACAACAAAAAACAAACATGACCAACACTGGCTGGTCATTAATATTGTTAGCAATGGATTTCTGGCTGTTTGTTGCTTTTAGTGCCATGTATCATTGCTGTCCACAAATATTTAAGCCAAATAACTCAACTTTTGCTAATTGCATATTTGGTGTTCATTAGGGTCATTCGACATATAGAAACAGTGCCTCAACAGCAGTTCATATATGCATACACACCCCCACACACACACACACACACCACACCCACACACACACTCATAAGGCTAATGTGCCTTTTGTTTAATTCCTGGAAATTCAAATACACCTGCAAACGAATTGTAAATATAATGAAAAGTAAATATATATAAAGCATATTACATTTTTTTTTAACATATTCCTCTTTTTTGCCATTTATTTTAAATTTTTCTTCATTTGTCTGGCAAATGAAAATGAAATCTGCTGGCCAAATAAGTGATGAAAACTGACACAGAAACATAAAGCGAATCTTAAATGCTCTTGGTTTAAATTGTGATTGAAAAGTCACAGATTGATAATAAAAATATATTATTTACAAACAATAACAATATTTATGAATGGTGCGCACAAGTTTGTAGGGTTAGTTTTAAAAGGACTCAATTTTGTATGAAGTAAATAAATATAGATGGTCAAAAAATTGATTAAGCAATGTTTATTTGTGTTTTATGATTTTAACTTAAATTGGATCAATGTTATATATTTGTTAGTTAAGAGTATGGGTATTCAAAATTAAGAATGTGAAGCCATATCTATAAATTAATTATTTTATGTCTTATTCCTTGCAGAAATATTAGAACTCGCCTATGCAACTAACTTTATACAATCTACGAGTTGGATGGTTCCTCAGGAGTAGGAAAAATGAAGGGGATTAAGTATGGTAGTCTAATATGGCTCAAGTGGGTCTACGGAGGTAATTTCTCCGGTTAGCCAACCTAACCTAACACAAAGGTTAATCAATTTTAAAAAGTTGTCTTTAAATATTTCAATAGCAGATACGCATGGCAAGTGTAGTCTCTTAGTCAAAATACCCTTTTTCAAAGGAAAATGTGCTCAAATGAAAACGAATCATGAAAAAAGAAGAAAAAAATAAATAAGAGGAGAACGAAGCTCGAACAACAATCACTCTTAAATACTTGCCACTGACGTTGTGCGCATATTGAAAATTCGTTACAATGATATCCTCGGGCGGCTTAAAAAAAAACAATAACAAATTACTTTTTTAATGCCCGCCTGTAAAAGCCCAATGTGGTGTTTGTTTCTCTCAGTATTGGTATTTGTGTGTGTCTGTGTGTGTGTAGGTGTGTGCGTGTGTTCGACAAAAGATTTTGCTTGTTTCGGTTTGGGAAAACATTTTTCCATATTAAACCATCAGCCCTGCGGATGAAGCTACCTGCTGAAAATCGATTAAGCTTTTGGGTATAACTGATTGTTTGTTGGTTGTGTGACTCTGCAGGCTGCTGCTGCCTCGGATTGTTGTTATTGAAAAGTTGGCGATTTGGTGGAATGGAGCCCAGAGAAATACCCCAGCAACAAAAGGGAGAAATGCTGAAACTGAAGCCGATTCAGATACGGAATGCTGAATGCTTTAACGTGCAGACAATAACCAACATGTTTATGTTTATATACGCCGGGGAATTCGACAGTCTCTTTACCTTTAATTCTTCACCTCTGTCTCCTCAATATCATCTCTCCCCTCATCTACAACTTCAACTTTATCTCTTTCTCAGTCTCTGTTTGCCAGAAACTTTTTGCCAGCATTTTGTGCTCTCGCCTTTTTGCCTCTTAAGCATTCCTCACTCACATTCGCAATCGCATTCTGTTTAGCATTTTCAAGGACGCGTTTCTTTGATGAGCTACCCACATACACACAAACACACACATACACAGAAGCACACACAGATACATATTGACACTACACTCAGAAATGGGATTCAGCCCTCAGTTGTAAGTTATTCAATATTTTGGGTGTGTATAAAATTACAAAAGGGGTTTCTCTATCTTTGCTCCATTCCGGTATTTTGCTCAGCTAACTGGCTGACTGTTCCGCTCCGTTTATGGGAGCAGCTATAAAAAAATGATGGCTAAGATGACTAAGAGTTAATGTGAATAGCACAGCCATTAAATTCGTATAAACAACAGCAGAAAAATAATATAATGCTGCTAAAGTTAATGACTAGATCATATTTGGTTCAACATCTTTATTATTTTATTCATGATGAACATATTGAATTATTTGAATATTTATGCTATAAGAAGTTAACGAATTACCAAAGAATATTAGAAAACGTTGCCGAATTAATGAAATTCATTATTCTTTTGTCTTAACAAAGAGTTTGGTTTTCTTTAATATTCGTTTGAATTAGATTAGTATAAGTAATTTAAGAAGATGAGGAACTGAAATAAAGAAAACAATTTTTCTTATGTCTGAAAAAAAAACGAAATGGAAATTCGATAAACATTAGTATAAGGAATATTTTAAGTGCTTAAATGTATTAAGACTATCATAGAGGATAAGGACATAATGATGTGTATTGATATATATTGATGTATAGTGATGTATACTCTAAATCTTGTGTTAGGCTGCAACAACTGTCGCGGATTGTTGCATAAACATTTGGTGAGTTCGTGTTTTGAGTGCACTCCGATCCCATAAGATTATATACACATTATGTCCCCAATAAGCAGATTATGCTAAAATGCAGCGCTTGCAACATGCACAGGCTTGCTACAGAAGGTAGCACATTGGAAGGGAGAAGGCAGACGCTGCAGATTTAGCCGCAAATCAATTTGTGAATGCTACAATTCAGTTTTGTGCAATTTGTGGCACATACGTGAATGTTGGCAATTTAATCGAGTTACCGTCAATAATTCATTTTGCCAGCACAACACACATAATTTAACATCCCTTTTGAAATTTTTTCTCAAGCGCTTTTGTGTGTTGCATATGTTGCATATGCTGCAGCTATTTATTTCGTGCCGCTTATTGAATTCAATATGCACTTTTATTTTTGTACAAAGATTTTTCAAAATATTATTACGAGATTTATGAGCCATTTTGATTGGCGCTGGCACAACATAAAAAATTGCCTCACGTCTCAACATAACAAGTTGTGCCTGTCTGTCGTCTGCCTGATAAACAAAAAAGCTGAAGGCGGAGAACGTTGCCACGTATTCAATATATGAAATAGTACTAGGAGGTGTTGTCTAGTACTACTAGCGGCATGCAACTAACATCGCATTCGTGTTTATCGCTTAAATTGCCAAAGCATCTTATAGATACAAAAGCGTTCTGTACGTGGCCGAGAGGAGAAGGGAAATCAATAGGATGTGTTTAATAAGCTGAAACTGTGCTTAGATAACACGTCTATGGGCAACGCTGTTATTGTTGTATTGCGACACACACACACACAAACACACACACTCTCATAGAGTGAGAGGAGGAGTGTCACTTGTATCTGGTGTCTTGTATCTCGTATCTCGTATCTCGCTGATGGCAACACGTGCTCTGCATTTTAATATAATTTACTCGCTTGTTGTTTAATCAGCTTTCGACCTTTTACCTTTTTATAGGTAGTCGTATCTAATTTGAGTATCGCTTTAGTCGTTTCTTCTGATAATATTAAGCTAATGCCTCAAATCTGCCAAAGGCACACTCAAATCTATATAAATACTAAACGTATCTTTTTCTTTCTTCTTTTTTGTTGTGTTTCGTTGTTTTTGTTGACAAGCTTTCATTGACTTAACCAAATTTTTGCTTGGCCTTTTTCTTCAAATCTTTTGTCGCCGGTCGTTGGTCGTTGGTCGTTGGTCACTAACTTAGACAACATTGCCCCGAGGCGGGAACTGACCAAGAACCAGTTCCACTCGGACCTTGGCTTGGCCTTCTTTAGTAGTCTGTCATTTGAGTCCTTGTTGTTATTGCCTGTCTTTTTATTGTGATGTGTTTAGAGGAGAACGCACTTTGTCCTTACTTCATTTTAGGTTTGGGATGCGCTTCTTTGTTGTTCTTGGTAGAAGTTTTCTTATTTTTAGTGGCTCCATTCTTAGTTAGTTTTTATACTTGATGTGTGTGTGTGGGTGGGGGGGGGGGGGGGGGTGGTGTGGCAGGCGTTGACCTTCGATGGTTATTTGACATTTTGTGGCACAGTCTTCGCTGTGCGCTTGGCATTGCTACAAATTTAAAAGTATTACAGAATCGTTGCAATCATTTTAAATTTATGTCTTGGTAAAAAGATTAGTTAACCTGAAAGATTATTTAATAAACTAACAATTGAAAATTGTATTTGTAAATACTTTTTTCAAATTATGTAATCAGGAAAAAAAAATAACAAATAGAATAAATAAATATTAATATTTAAAATATAAAAAACGCCTATTGGCTTTTAATTAATTTTTAACATTTGGTTTATTTTAATCATTTAAATCAATATTTAAAAGAAATTGAATTCAGCTACTATTTGTGATATGAAAAAATAATTTTATTTACTAGTCTTCACACACACACACACACACATACACTCACACGCAGGCAATTCTCATAATTCTTGCGATTGCAATAAAGCAATTTGTGGCCCACACACAAGTTTTTCACTTAACGCAGAAGTGGCACTTGCCTATTCCCCCTCCTTGCTACACACACCCAACACACATGCAACCATCGGATTCGAGCCTCTTTCATCATACTTAAAAAATAAAAATATTTGCAGAAAAATGTTTATGCCTCACGGCGAATTTTATGCGAGCTGTGCCTGAATTTGTGCGATTTATGGGTGTATTTTTCTTTTTCGTTTTCTTTCGATTATTTTCATTTTCATTTGTATTTTTTATTTTGTGTGTGTGTTGGTATACAGCAAGAGCAATTTGTGTGTGCGCTATGCCAATATTTGTAGCCACAGCTCGGCGACCATATCAAGATCATAATGTTTATGGCTCTGGTCGAACCGACCCAAAGCGTAACCGACCAAACCGACGAAAGGATGAAAGGACGAACGAGCGGCAAACAAGCAATGAAATCAAATAAGCTCAGGATAAAAACAACAACAACCACAACAACAGCAGCAGCAGCAGCACCAGAAGCAACAGTAATAATAACAACAAGTAAAAGCAATAGGCAACAACAAATTGTGTGTGTCACATAAATTATTTGCTGCTGAATTGGCAATTATTTGTTGTAATTTATTGTGTGATAAATTTATGTGCGTGTATTTATATATATATATATATATATATACAATATCTGTTATATTGTGTGTATATGTGTATTTGTGGGTACATATAAGTGCTGGGCAATGTGCTTTTATTTAATTTAAAAATAATTAATTTGCGAGCAAACGATGCTCACAATTTGCAGTTTGCGGCTTTTTGTTGTTATTGCAGCAGCTCCTGTTGATGCTGCAGCAGCACTCAAACAAATTAAGCGCCTTGCATTGTTTCCACTTGCAACACAGAACACACACACACATACACATTGTCGAAATGGTTGTATTATGTGCAGCTGCTGCAGCTCTGCCACTGTAACAACAGCTTGCATACTACAATATGTAATGAATTAAGTCAACGATGTCAATCATTGTTGTCATCTTCATTTAATCAATACATACATACATCAATACATATACATGCATGTTTGTCAGACGGACATTCACTTTACTGCCTGCTGCTGCTGCTGCAGTTGCTGAAGTTGCCTGCAACACAACTCAACTCAAATCAATGCATCCGAGTTCAGATTGTAAAAGCCAACTCTGTCAGCAAAGACGGTTGCTGGGTTGTCTTTCGACTGACTTCAGTTAACCCCTTGTCAGCCAGTGGCAGGACTTGTCTTCTGTATGTAATATCGGACTGTTCCCAATGTTCGTGACAGGTTAAAAGCTGTCAGTAAACGTATTAACTTAATAAAATAAACAGAGCACATAATAATAATTAATGAATTTGTTGTTAAATAAGAATAATGTTAGCTTAATGTGAATAATGATGTCGAAATTGAAGTGCTGTGATTTTAATTACTATTTTATCAACTAATTTATGAATTAAAGAGAATGTTTCAATCTAATCTTTATTTATAACAACCTTTAATATACGTTAGTAGTAGTATAAAAATTGAAAAGCTTCGTTTTCAAAGCAAAAAAATCAGAAACTTTAGAAACATTAGAAACATTTTCTTAAGTGATAATTTAATCAAGCTACATCTCTATATTCCAATTTATATCTCTCTCATATATTTATATATATTTCTTTTAAGCTCGATTATAGCGAGGAAATAGTCTGTTTCGTGTGGAACACTCTGATTCGCTACGATATATATCAAGAGCCTTAATGGATTAAAAATGCAATGCACTCACACAGGAATACAAGCTCATTAAGAGCACTTACACGCACACATACACACACTCACACACACACGCTCACATGTGGCTTAATAAATCAACACCAAGAGTCGCGCTGAAAAGTATGCAACGGAGGAATGAACATGCAACAAAGTGCAAAAGTCGACGACGCATTGAACTGATTTTCTGCTACGACAATGCCAATGCCTGGAGCATGTTGCAAGTGTGTGTGTGTGTGTGAGTGTGTGCGAGTGTGTGTGTTCTGTGTCAATTTTTCAATTGCTTGCATAATTAAAATATTGCGAATACGCAGCGTGCAACTACATTTATGGATGCTGTTCTGTGCTGTACTTGCAGCTTGGTAACTTGCTGCTTGCCTCGTACTGAGTGGAGTGAAAGACATAAATCTTGCCGCCTTTCCGGACAGACAAAGGCAGAGAAAACGTTGCAAGGCACAATGCCGAGTGAGAAGCCGCTTTCGATTGCCTTGTCCATAATTTACGATTTGTGAACCCCAACTGGCTGGAGGTTGTCACGGGGTTCATCGTAATGCTTTTAATAGCATTTGCGTTATGCCCCAACTTCTGCTGCACTTGCCCCGTCTGCTGTTTCGCTTATGAAATATGAGCGGAAATTGATGTCATTTTGGTGTTTGGCATTGGAAATGCATTTTGGGCTTTGGTTTGCTGTTAGCGCGTGTGGTGCGATGTGGTGCTGTAATTGGTTTGCTTGGCTGTCGCCAGAGCATTGGCTTTAACTAATTTATCTGCGTTTGGTGCGATTATTGGAAATTTGAATATTATAAATGCGTATATAAATAATTCCTTTGCCTTTGCTCATTTAATGCACAATTTAATTTATGCATTTTCAATTGCATTTTCAATTGCATTTTCTATTTGAGGTTTAGTTCGTTTGTCCGCCATTTCAAATTAGTCGCTGTTTACTTTGGCTAAATATTTATTTATGGCAATTTATTTGCGCACTTTGATATTTGAAAATTTAAAAGCATTTTCTAGTGCCGAGATTGATTAGCAAATAATTTATTTATGGATTTGGGAATTTGTTGTCGAATTTAAATGCAGTTTAAGTGATAACCAAACTTAGTATATAAATATTTGGGCATTTAATGTGTGTATAAACATAAGCATGTTTTGTCGAATTGGATTCGTTTTGGAGTTTTGACACAAAATAAATGAATTTTCGCAAATTGTTGATAAGTCTGAAATATAAATATTTTTACTTTTATAAAATTCCATTTTGATTATGTGGTGTTGGATGCTTTTTCTCTTCTTCCTTCACATTATTTTCAGGCTTTGCCATTTAATAATATATTTTTAAGTTATCTCTATTTAAGCAGTTAGATGCTCTGGATCCATTCTTTATCTCATTAAATTGCATCGAGGAAAACATTGAGAACGTTTAAGCAAACTTTTAAGGCCAACGAAGCCAAACGTTCATCACCACAAGCAACCAGGCATTTCGACCAAATTGAGTCTGACCACCAGCCAACAACACAATACAAAAGGGGGTTAACAAAAAAAAATAAATAAAAATGGATATCAGAGAAAAGCAAATTTGGTTGCTTGCAGCAGATGTTGTTGTTTGTTGTTGTTTTTGGCATTGCCAATTTAAGCGCAAGTGCAAGTGGAATTTGCAATGAATATTTAAACAAACGCACACAATCACACACATACACACACACATACATACACACACACATACATACACACACACACACAGACATACATGTAGTGGCCAGGAGAAAAACGGTTATCATAAAATTAACACAAGTGTTGAGCAAAGTGCATGGAAAATGCGATTCAGCGGATGTGCTGTCCATCATCCGTCTGTTTTCACTGTATGCGAGTGTGTGTGTGTTGGTGTGTGTGTGGTTGTGGGTGTGTGTGGTTTTTAACTCATTTCGCTGTCAGTCTGCAAAATGAGCGTAAAAATTGTAAATAAATTACCACACAAGGCGCACGGCTCCAATTAAAATATAGTTAATTGTGCAAGTTGCTGGCGGTAAGTAGAAGTTGCAGCAGCAGCAGCAGCAGAAGCAGCAGCAGCATCAGCAGCAGAAGCAGCAGCAGCAGCACCACAAGACAAAGTCATGTGGCACAAGTTTGGGCTTAAATCATAGCTATGTGCCTGGAGAGCAGTCTGTGCGAGATAAGGCCGAAAAGTTAGCGCCGACTGCAACAGCCAGCTTTATACTATATGTGTACATACATGTATGTATATATATTTGTACATACATATGTGAGAGGAGGCCAAATGCATTTAACTCATACGACTAGTGTGACAGCAGTTGCCCGAGGAGCAGGCTTGAATATTGTAGAATAATGCAGCTTGAGAGCATGCAACACTCGAAAGTTGTGCACCGAGTGGGAGGAGGAAGAGCTCATTTAAATGCCACACAGGTATGAAAGATTTTGGCGAGTGTAGCGCTGTATGTTGATAATGAAATGAAGTGCATTATAAATCTAATGCGTCGCTGATAAAGATAGAAAGAGAGAAAGAGTGGGAGAGAGAGAGAGGGAGGGATAGAATCGTGCCAAGAATTAATGGTATGCAAGACGATCGTATCCACGCGAAAATGTTAAACAGTTTTGGTTTTAAGTAATATTATGTATATATATATATATATATATATATATATATATATATATATATATATATATATATATATATATATAGTATGTATATATGTCAATATGGTTGTTATTTTAAATTTATGCGGTACAAATAAAATTTGTATAGCCTTGTTGAGCGTATATAATACGAGTATAACGAAAAAGTACGAGTTACTTATGTAATCCAGAGATTAATTCAATCTACTGATATTAATTTGATTGTTCGGAGTTTGATATAATAATATTTATTATTCTTGTAATTTTTGCTTAAAAGTTTGGTCATTTACGCCTTGCTGCAGGTATATACATATGTATCTGTTAGTCTATCTCGTTACCAAGGAAAGGATGAATACTGGAAACAAATATTATACGATTTATATTTTCTATAAACAAAATATATTTAATTTTACAATAAAGTTTTATATAAAGTTCGCCATTTTTGTCTTATTTGCATCATTGCCACTAATATATTTACAAATGCCCTCCACAAGTTTACAAATATGATTAAATGAAATGAAAATGCTATTTTTAATGTTCAATTGTAGAAACGAATAATTATCTCTGTCTGGATTTTGAAACATGCAGTACTTGTGCTTAATTACTAAGAACTTGGCCTAAGCCTTTTTAATTGGCATTGTAAATGCCAAGGGCCTTTACAGCTCTCAGCCAGCCAGTGCCTGCCCCTTGCCACTTGCCAGGGTTGCCTGCCTCTTCTGAGTACTTTCTGTGCCTTACCACTTTGATTTATGCACGAACAAGCTGCTAAAACGTCTTTTGCTGTCCCCCGTCTGCGGCAATTTCAATTTGCGTTAACTAGTCACAGTCGGCCAGGTTCACAGCCTCAACTGGAAAAGTGACTACCCCTTCTTGTGGTTGGTTTGCTGGTTGGCAAACCCCTTTGCTGTCGCCTGCGACAAGCGGACGGAGCTCGTATCCGGCATTGTTGCCATTGTCACGGGTTTCCATTGCGGCACGCCATTCTGTTGATTTAATTTTCCGCGCCTTGTTAGTGGGCGTGACCCCTCCACAATTTCGCATGTAAAATTTTTCGCTGACTGACATGTCGTCTCCGTTTTTCTTTTTATACCCTTAACCCATTAAAAATGGGTAAAAAGGGTATAATGGTTTTGTGCAAATGTATGTAACAGGCAGAAGGAAGCATCTCCGACCCCATAAAGTATATATATTCTTGATCAGGATCAACAGCCGAGTCGATATAGCCCTGTCCTTCTGTCCGTCCGCGTCCGTCCGTCTGTCCGTCTGTCCGTCCGTCCGTCTGTCCGTCTGTCCGTCCGTCCGTCCGTCTGTATGAACACGCGGATCTCAGAGACTATAAGAGCTAGATACTTCAAATTTGTTCTAGAGTACCAGGCGCAGATCAAGTTTGCATTATTTTATCGATAACTGCCTCAGTTTCTGAATTATCGATACATTTAGATTTCCGATAGCAATAAATTCCACAATTTAAGAGGCAGAGGCTTCTAATTTATACATAATATGCATATACATATTATTGATCAATTGCCGAAATTTCATTAAGATCGGATAAGAAACACCAAAGTTATAGTCGAAAATATATTCTCATATTGATCTCATTTCTATCAGCAGCCGCAAGCATTTTCTGTATACATATAAATAGGTGAGCGCATGTGTGAGAAAGGGATGGCATGATAATCGACGCTAGCGTCAATATATTTGTGTGTATTCTGCAGAGCCCCGATAACTACTCTTTTGTGTACGTGTGTATGGTGTGTATTTATGTACGTATCTGCACGTGTTTGTAGCCATTCAGTTTGGGCATTTGAGTGCAAATCATCTTAAAGGGAAATTTGCCGAGGAAACTAGAATATATTTAATAACTGGGTTAAGGGTATATAGTAGTCGAGTTAACTCGACTACAGCCTCTTACTTGTTTTTGCTGTGTTCTGTTTTCTTTTTCTTTATTTTCTTTTTCCTGCCTGTTTGCGTTGGTCGGTAATTTTTTAATGCATTTAAACGGCTGTCAAGTGGCCTACGCCACGTTGTGTTGCCAACTTTTGTGCGTTGCGAACGAACTGTAGAAATATCCAGAAAGCACCAGAACTTACCAGCGACCAACATATCAACACAAGACCGGCCTGCTCCGAAATTTAGACATTTCCTCGCTTTTCAGTTACTGCAGCCAAAAACTAAAAATGCCGCCGCCGCATACCAGAAAAGTAAGCGTTCTTTTTTTATCGCTAGTCGTTGGACTCACATTGCATGCTTTCGGGGCATTGTCGAGTTGGGGAATACGAGGACCCACCCTGGACCTCCACATAGTGCCAAACACATGCTGCGAATTTTAATGCCCTATTCGAAAAGGGTATGCCATATTCTATTGCACTTATTTGTTAACAAATTCTATTTTCTCAATAGAACTAACATAAAGTGCATTAAATTCTTATTTAATTTTCATCAATTGGTTGTTATTATAATTAAGTATGATTTAAATTGTTTCGCTTGTTGTTTTTGCACTTCAGTGCGATGCTCGTTCGCAGAGCGCATAAAAAATTGAAATGGGAAACAAACATGTTGGCAACTTTTTGCTCAACAACAACAACAGCAACACCAGCAACAGCAACAAACAGCAACAAACAGCTCTGTCTGTCTGTCTGTCCGTCTATCTGCCTGTTGGTTCGTTTTTAGCCTGCCTACAGCAGGAAAGAAAGTTTTAACTGATTACGTTTGCCGTTGATAATGTTGAGTGACATTTGGTTTGCGTATTAACTTAAGTGAGCGACAGCATGCCCCTGCCACCTGCCACCTGCCCTATGCCCCTCTACCAATGACAGTGCCACAGCGCTCCATTGCTGGCATGTGTGTATGTGTGTGTGTGTGTGTGTTGAGTGTGTTGAGTGTAGGTGGGCTGTGGTTTATCCCGCTACCCTCCTCAGGGGTGGAGCAGGGGAGGGATTGCGAGTCAGTTTGGCATTTGCGTGCACACCGATTGCCGAGGGGAATGCATTTCAATTAAACAGGATTTCTTAATGTGTGTTTGTTAGAGTCACTGTGACATCGAGGGGTTTGCGGGTGAGCAAACATTTTTAGAAATGTAAGAAATTAATTTTGTGTATTGTGGCTATTTTTAAGGTGCCATTTGCACGATTTTTGCACATTCGCTTGCTCTTTCGCAGCTGAGTGATCTCAGCTGGAGCTATGTGAAAGGTTTCCAGTAAATAATTCCCACACATGATATCCTTGAACGCTTCAGAAACTCTCCTGCAGAAATTGACGAGTTCTTCTAATTAAATTAAATTAATTGTTCAGATATTAAATTGGTGAATTATCAATAATAACAGATAAATGATTCAAAGACTTTTTCTGGAGTTGTAAGATTAATAACAATTTAGTATAAATAAAGAAAATAATATAAACAGTCATACTGATAAATTATTTATCAATGCCAGCTAGCCATCATATAAAGTATTTATAGGTTACACTATGTACAACTTTAACTATTCATTTCCAGTATTATAAATGTAGCTTTTGCCTTCCTGCTCGTCATTTCTAGACGCTTGGCACTTCTATCGAAATCAGATTACTTGTTGGCCAACTATTTTGCCTGTAACCTGTTTGGCAACCCTATCATTACAGGAATGTGCATGTTCAACATATTTTGGCCAACCGAATAAAACGACAAGTTAACACGTGGAGCGTCGAACAATTGTCAAATATAACTGCTGGACTGGAACTATTACCTGTAGAAAATGTGGCCAAAAACTTGCCCTTCACCTTAGCCCGTTTCGTCAGTTAGTCTGTGTTAGTCTCTGTTGGCCTGCTGTTAAAATGCATGCATATATCTTTTAAGCCCTTTTGCCAAACCAATAAACCAGCACTTAACCACAATTACCCCCTTTGCAAACAAGAACGAGTTTGCCCCAGCACCAGCACCAGAAGCAGGGCAGCAGCCCTTGCAACGTTTTTTATGCCTCAACCTCAACACCTAGTGCTTGTGTGTGTGAGTGTGTGTATTTGTGCTTGGGTGTATGTGTTTGTGTGTCGACAAAATCATGTGCACTGCAATCAGTCTTCATTTACACTTTGCACCTGCGGCGCTCTCTTGCTGCCTGTGCTGGGCTGCGTCGGCTGCCAGCCTGAATGCCAGCAACACGAACATGGAGAGCAGTTGAGTTGAGCAGTTAGTAGCTGTAGGGGACAGTGTGAGGGGGGTGCTACGAAGGGGGTAGTCCAGGGCCAAACAACTTTGAACCTACATGAAAGCGCCGTGGCGAGGTACAGGCTAACCAAAACCTGAGCTGAGCTGAGCTGGGTGTGAGTTACTCACTGCAAGAGAGAAACAAACAAACAAATAAACATTTCATATGACGTTGGTAGGGGAGGGAGACGTTGGGGGTAGGTAAGGGTTGTTGTAAAGGGAGGGAGGGGTGGAGGGGTTGGAGTAACTTTGGCGGTCTGTAGTCGCACATTGTTGGAAAGTGAAACAAGCTGATTTTTATTATAACTATGTGTATTACAATTGTTGTTGCTGCTGCTGCTGCTGCTGTTGTACAAAAGTTGCACTTTCATGTAGCGCTAACGAGTAACAACAGCAGCAACAACAGCAACAACAACACTTGTGGCAACCCTGTCCTGATAATCGAGGTAGTCGTATATCCGTTTTCATGTTCGGTTTTTCGCTATTGTATTAACTTGGCTTTTATTTCATCATTACAATTGTTGATGTTGTTGTTGCAAGAGTTGTTGTTGCAACTTTTGTTGCTGCTCTGTTTCATTGTTATTGTTAACATTCCGCACAGTCGAGTTTTGATATTATATTTGCCACCCCTGTAGCTGTTCAACCCAACTGACTTCTTTTTTCCCATTGTTGTTGTTGCTGCTGTTTGTTGTTGTTGTTGTTATATTTGTGTCTGCTGCGAAATATGAAATATTTTGTGTCGAGTGAGATTTCAATAGTCGTTTTGGTTTGGTTTTGGTTTATGTTACGAATACGCCATGTTCCTGTTGCCTGCGGGCTGTCGGTGTTTTTTTTTATTTTATTTATATATTTTCGTTAGCTGCTGTTTGCCATTTGCATTGTGATCGAGAGTCAAATGTTTACCATGTTAATTATAATTACGAGCTGTGGCTTAAATGTGAGGGTGCGAATTGAAATAAATACAACTTGTAGCATACTTGTTCAAAGGAAATGCTCGACAGCGAGGTTTTCAATACCCTATACTCAGTTGTAAGAAAGGTTGTATATGAATCAAAAACAGAAAGTGTAGCAGGCCACCACTAACACACATCGGTATTAGGCCATCGCTAGTACTGTAATCTATAATGTTAAGCTCATTTAACATCTGTTAAATGAGAAACCGAAGGGACATGTAAAGACTGTGTATAAAATGATGACTTGCCGTGAGTGTACAAATATATGTAAGACTATGACAAAATATTGATTTATAATAAAATTAAAGTGTATTACGTATGTATTTATAGGGTATTTGTTTGTCGTATTATACTCTCTCTAGTTGTTACACATGTAGCCTGTCAATGCGGTTGTGGCAAAGCTCTCGACAATACACAGAATGCGAAACATTTGCGCTGACTCACAAGGATTGAGTGCATTCACTACAACCGAGGGTTGTGCAATGAGTCACCAAAAAAATTGGTTTACAAAGTTTCGGAAGTGCTTCGAGGCAGACCTAGTAGAAATTAAACCTTAATTTGCATGCTGAACTATTTAGTTTATTGAGTTAAACATGAGAACAAGCTATTTTTATTTCTCTTAGATTCCATATTTTCGTTTCTAGAAATAATTGAAGTAATTTATTAATGTCTAATTAGACTCCAAAATATCATTTACTTGTATCATTTTCGAACTATTTTTTTTCTCATTTATTTCCAGTTTTCTTTAAGTTTTCTTTTATTTTGATTTGACTGCAACCCTCGTTGTTATTTACTTTATAAGGAATTCAAACAATTGAACTGACTGTCTCAGGAGTTAACATTTTGATTTCTAATTTCCGTCAAAAGCAAACTGGCGACAACAATTGACACTGGCAGACCTGCACTGGTCAGCCAGTCAACCAAACAGCAGTTCTGAGCAAGTCAGACAAAGACACACAGATCCTGAATGCAGATGCAGCATATACAGATAGAGATACAGATACAGATACACACAGACGCAGATGGAGCTGGCTTTGTTAAGTCATTATAATATGTCAAAATCACTTATTCGTCCTGCACCAGACGTGGATACTGAACTAAATACTAAACTCGCTCCCACTGTCTGGTCTGGTCTGGTCTGGTCCGGTCTGGTTGGGTTGGGTTTGGTTGCATATCATGGCTTAAGGCATGTCAACAAAATTTGCATTTGCAACCTCCTCGGCCAAACTGGGCAACCGCAAATAAGTTTTGTGCTCTTTGTGCAACGAGTTTGTTGTAGGTGTGGATGTGGCACGCTGATGTGTGTTTGTGTGTGTTTTCTATTTGTCTGCTTATAATTTGCAGCGCAAATGACCCAAAGGTTGTCTGCCTGCTCGACTCTTGGCCGGGCAAAAAGCAAATTACAGCTTTATGAATTAATGATACCGGACCATGGCTATGGAATTTTAGTTAAAGTTTCAGTACATTTTATTTGCCTTTGTGTTCAAATACTGATACCCTGCCATGGCAATATATATATTTTCTACTATTTGTAAAATATGCAAAATTATTATTATGTTATTTTGTGTATACACATTTCTTTAAATGAATCGATTTAATTAAGTTTCAAGTGCATTTTGCTTAACTTAATGCCTAGATCCTTTCACACTTTCATCTCATTTTGATTTGCTCAAACTGCTTATAATAATTTAAAAAATTTCGAAATTTCTTGTAATAACTTTTTTAAATAGAGTTTCTATATAATATAATAATTATAGAAATTATATAATTTTATATGGACCCAATTAATATATTGTTCACATCCAGTCAATCTTATACAGAGTTTAGATTATGAAAATAGCTTATTGTTAAATATTTTAATCTTTTTTAAATTTAGTTGAATTTGCCTTAAATATCTGGCATTAATTTAGCGTATTCAGGCTTCACTGCATCGCAATTTGCTGGACTTGAGTGCATATTGCTCATACGCCTCGTAGTCAAACATTCTTGGCCATTGTTGGTGTCCAGGAATGCCTGGCTTTGGCTTTGTGAATTGAACCCAGACATTCTGCTGATTACAATGGTTAAATTAAAAGCTATTTGTTTGCATTTGCGGCTAACCAAGTTGTTAATATACACAATCATTTACTCGAGACGTTTTTAGTAAAAGACAATGGCACTTTCTGGTCAATATTTGCAAAAGGCAAACTTTTCGAAGCCACTATAGTCATAATACGCATACATTGAAAACACATTAAAACTAATTGTAACTTTTATATCATCCCATACTATACTGTACCATATATAAATATATACATATTTGCATTTTTAGTTTCAGTGTAATCGTAATCCACTGGCCAATAATATTAATTGCATTTTCATGCTCAATTTTCTACACATTTTGAAAATTAAATTGCAAATTTTCTTGTGCACTCGCACAGATACAATTATAAATACACAGATGTTTAAAATATGCTCCCCATCGCATAATCAGTTTGAAGTGTGTGTTTGTATCTGTGTGCCTTTGATTGAGTCATTTAAAGTATTTCTGGGCTTGTTTGACTAGCCCAAAGCTTCCAGACTAAGTCAAATTTAATGTTATTGAGCAAGGCAGACACTCAAAACGCTCTCGGCAATTTTTGGTAGAAAGTTAAGGTTAAACTATAGCCAAGTTATAAAGCCAGCAAGTCGAAGAGATACATAAAAAGAGATGGAGGGATAAAGTCGCACTTTCAGCCTCTGGCGTTGTAAATTCTGAGCACGAACTTTGTTATTTCTAATGAAAGTGTTTTGCGATAAACATCTCTCAGTCTCTATTTGGAGAAACAACTCCAGCTCTGCAGATTTATGTTATTAAAATGTGGTCAGCTTGCTTTGCTAGCTTTGCAAAATTAAATTGACTAATTTCATAAATTTCAAAATTGTGGGTTATTTCGTTGAAGGTCTCGACTATCTATAATTGGGTTTGCTTAACAAAGATTGAAACAGATTAAATTTCCATCATAAAATTTATAACTTTAAAACAGAATATTATAATTTTTTGTGAAGGAGTCTTCTGCGAACCGAAAAACTATATATATTCTTGATCTGCACTAGTTGAGTCGATATATGAAACATGGTATATATTCAATAACAAATACATTAGACTGCATATTTAATTGATAGTTTGGAGATTGTTTGTTGGGATACACTTTCTTTTCTTGACCAAGATAAGACTTCCAGGAATGATCATTTAGAATGATCAATTAAGAGCATATTTAACACCCACCAGTTTGATGAATGAAAATTTATGAGTGTCAACCTTAAAATTTGCTACAGACCTGGCCAAGACCAGCTACGACGACGACGACGACGCCATTTGAGTTAAGCCAGTAAAACGCGACTCCAGCTGAATTTACGGCCTTTGCTGGACAGGATTAGGCGCTTGAGTTATGTGTGGCAAGAGAGGCACACCCATGTGAGATTATAGCAGAATAGCAACTGTCTGTCTGCCAGTTTGTCCTCTCTCTATGAGCCGGTTTAAGCTAGTCTGTGAGACTGTCTAGTCACAGGGTGCAACATCAGATATTCGGGCTTTTGGCTGTTGTTTGCTGCTTTTGCAAAAATCCGCCAGCTCTTTTCTGTGCCTCCTTTTTGGCTTGGTTAGTTGACTTTCATTGAGAAAATGTCGGCGTTTCCGGTATTTTCATTTCCTATGTATTAGTTGAGGCTGCTAACGTCGCTGTCGCAGGCGTTGGCGCTGTTGAAAATGAGATTCTTGGCACCAATTCAACACTAAATTGATTTTGAACAATAGTGCAGCGAATGCCCGCCCGGACAAACTGCAACTCCAGCTCCATCCAATGCTATCTTTGGCAATTTATCTCGCCATCATTTTCAACTATTTCCACGAGCGACGTTTCCGCTCTCGTTTCTATATGCATTTTTCGCCTAGAAGCGACCAAAACAACAGCAACATTTTCTGAACATTTTCCAGCTGCATTTAATGTAACGAATTTTGCATGCGCTAATTCATTATTTTAGCTTGGTCTAAAATTAAACTAGTTTTGTACTTAAATTGTAGACTTGAATTAATAAATAATTAAGTGTTATTTCACATCTCACTACAACTAAATTTCAAATTAGCTACTCAATTGAATCGTATATAAAGTTAAAAATATCAAATGGGTTCAGTTTGGCTCTTACACAGCTGATTACATAGCTTATGTGCCCTCAACAAGCGGCGCCTCCAATTAAAGCTGCAAATAAAAGCCATCAAATTCAATTTGAAACTCTGCCGCCTACGTTTGCCACCCCAAAAATGGCCAGCGATGCAAATTTATATGTGTCGAGGCCGAGGGATTGCAATGGGTGCTGGGGGTGCCACTAGATGGGGATGGGGTTTGGGTTTGGGGTCTGTGAGGGTCTCTGGTCTGGGTGCTATCATAATTTTTCCGCTAGTTGCACACACAAAGCCATTTTTAGTTTTGTGGCGTCGTCGTTGCCGCTGACGCCGCCGACATAATCAATAGTTGTGACTTCCTTTAATGGTTTTCCGGTGATTCAGCACTTCCGTACGCTGGTGCACAGCTCCTCCTCGTCGTTCCATCGTTCCAGCTCTATTATTTTATTTTGCAAATTCCTCCTCTGTTGTCACTTGTTGGACCTGCTTGGCTGGGCGCGACCGGTTGCACTTTAATTTTAGACGATTTACCACCAATTTATGACCCAAACACTTTCTTATTAGTTTTTCAAGCACACATTTTTAAAGTGAAGAAAAAATGAAATACAAAATAATAAAAATGAGAAATGTGCGAATTATGTGCACAATTTGTGTAGAGCTGCTTATATTGGGTATTATTTTGCACGATTCCGTTTTTATGACCCCTTAAAAGTTATTAATATTTCGGTGTGAAATTTATCTTATATTGTGGTTACCACACACACACACACACACTCATTCACACCAACAAATCTGTTATGTCAGCGTTAAAAAAATACAGTAACAAATGGCAGCCGGAAAGAGCAGAAATTGCCAAAAGGCCTCATAAGCTTTTATAACATTTTTTCACGCGCCGTAGATTTTGTCAATGTAGTGCGAGTATTTTCTTTTTTGTATATATATATATATATATATATATATATATATATATATATATATATATATTATATTTATATGTTGTTGTTTGGTTTAGACTACAATTGTGAGCCAAAGCGGGATTTAATTTTGGAATAAATACGCTGTTTTAGTTGGTCACTCAAAATGGGGCGATTAGCTTTTAAATTGCCTCAGCTATGTAAAATGCATTTATATAAAAGTCAATAAGCAGCATCAATTATAGCTAGTGAATAAACTTATAAACAATTATATTATTTACTAAATTATTTGTTAGTGCAAGAAACTGGCTTGACTTTTAGCTTTAAAATCCTTTGCCAATTATAGCAATTAATTATATTTTTATGCTTTAAATTCGTGTGCATTTAAAATTAAATTGGTATGCACAGTAAACATTTCTAATAAGTCGAATATTTTTAAAATTTAATATCCCAGATTTTTGCCTATCAGTTTTTTATGTGTGCTTTTTATATGCTTTTTACATTTTATATTCCTTTTACGTTTTGGCCCGTTGTTATAAACTAAAACACATGTTACGTGTTGTGTTTGTCGGTTGGACCAAAAAAAACAAAAAGGAAACCCTAAAAATGTGGAAGGCTGAAATAAAAACTGTGGGAAATATGTGTAAAAATTTGACCATTATCAGATGGCCGAAGCGACCATCAAAAGCCGCCAAAGGCACATCAGTTAGTTATTGTTGTGGCTGGAGTTTCAGTTCATGTGGCGTCACATTTAATTTTTTGTTGCCCACGTCCATTAATCAATGTGGATGCTACATATATAGCTACACACACACATATGTATATATATACATAATACTTTATTTATTATTTTTTGTTAAATTTGTGCTCTTTTTTACTTATTTTTTTCATACAATAGCAGTTCGTTAGAAGCGCAGCTATTCTAATTTGCAGATTTCACAGATTAGATTTTTTATGCGCTCAACTTTTATGTTAACACTTGAGGTCACATGTTGTGGCCAACACTCGCCCCTTGCCCAACTTAATGCATTTAATTAAGAGTGGAGTCGAGTCGCGCTGCTGCTTGCAACTGCACCACGCCAAACTTTATGTTTTGAATTTTTGCATAATTTTTCACGGCGCACTCCGGAAAGTTCGGTGTAAAAGCCACGGGCTCCTTTGGCCATCGGGTTATAAAATTTAAAATACAATTGTGGATAGAATAACGAAACCTTGAATGCCCTAGAAAACAACTGATTTCATAACAACTTATATTAAATAAAATATAAAACACTTACTTCAACAAATAATTAGCTAAAATGCTATTGTTTGATTGATGATATTTTTAAGTGGCAGACAATAATTAATTGAATATTTAATATTATTTCTGGGCAATATCTGCTCTATCTGTTGATAGACCTTGTGCAGGGGTCTCTTATATATATTTCACATATATATATAATTTTTAATCTGATAAAAAGCGCGACGGTCGCATTGTGCAACACTTTGTGGAGCGTTTCAGTTTGTGGTCTGTGGCCGGGCATTTCTGCGAATTCATTAAGGAATTCAATTTAAATGCACATTTTACATTTTTGAGCAACGTGGCTACGTTGACTCTGTCACTTGGATGCCATCGTTGACGCTTGTGTTTGGGTTTTAAAATCTGCTGTTATTAATATTCATGAAAGTTGAAAAGTTTTTCGGTTATTTATTTAATGTACGACCTGCCCGATCGTGCAGAGCAACTCTCTATCAGCAGAGGTGTCTGGACCGATGTGTGCATACATTTGTATCACGTGCGAATTTTTATAAATAATGCAGATAATTGTCATTAATATCAGATATCCACACATACATACTACGTATATAGAAAAGTTTTAATCGAATTTTATGCAAGTTTTAAATCAAATGCGTTTTGCTGATACTTTTTAATGCTCTGCGCACTTCAACCTCGAACTGCGAGCATCTCATTTACTCTGACATTAAATTGTAATTTGAGCGTTTTATTAATGCATTGCCTTTGTTGTGCTGCCCCCAGTCTCTGGGGCGTGTTCAAAAGTAGCAGCGGAATTCCAAATATTCATTGCTTTGGGGAATCTCGTCCCACCTCCCTCCTTCTACTGTAATTCTCTATCCGTACGCATAGCTTATGGATTCAGATTGTGGGTGTGTCTTTCAATTCCATGTCACTTGTTTTGCTCTCCGACTCCCCTTTTGCGTTCTTTGCTTTGGTTTAAAAACAACGAAAATGTGAAACAACAAGAAAAAATTCTCCAAATAAATAGAATTATTCTGTTTCACGCAAAGAGTGTTTTGCTTAGCGATATAGTTATGTTTTTGCTTAAATTTAAATTTAGATAAAGTTAGGACTGAGGAACCCAGCATTGTTACAACAAGAACTTGGTTAACAGTTCAGTTTCTATGTTTTATTTCAACAAAGTTTTAAAATTGACATTACCCATACACTTTATATACAATATGTAACTTTCAGCTCGTCTCATATATTATTACATTCGTCTTGTGCCCTCCAAGGAGCAAATGCTACAGAATAGACGCAACAATAGGGATTCGGTCGGATACGCATATTTCATCTGCGTCAGGCATTCAATTAATTAATTCGCACAGGAACACAATAATGTGCAATGGGAAATATTTCAAACAGGGTGAAACCTGCTATTTGGGGCTAAATGCCGCAAACATCTTCGCTGCTGCATTTCAATGATGCTCATCAATATGATTCCGGTCAGATAAGGATTCGGAGTGTTGACCACCATGTGAACTTACATTAGATGTTTTGGAAGAGAGACGAGTAATAGATATGTGGGGAGTGGAGATGCGACGAAGTGGTTTAATTATGAGACGCACACATCAGATTGGCAAAGATACCCCTATTTAATGTATTTATATATGAGTGAATGCAACAGCTTGGATCTGTAATCGGCAAATTGTGGTTTGTTCTGGGTGTCAGCATCCAGTCATCTATTATTTAAATTATAACGCAAAAAATAAAATTTATAAAATCAAATTCTTGTTTAAGTGGGTCGAAGATCAATTCATATTTTTTATCAGCTCTGATGTGCTTTTGTTGTTAATTGGAATGTATTGCTTGAAATCTTGTGGGGTATTCAAAGATGGCAGATGTTGTTTCGAACTTTTCTTCGAATATTCATTTGATCTGCTTTGTTTCGCCTGCGTCAGTGTATAAAACCGAAACGTTTTCCCATTTCCATTTTTTTTACTTTTTACTGCCCGGTAAGGCAGACAAAAAAGGGCAAATATCTTGAATGGTTTTCAACTGCTGAGATATTGCATTCAATCAATATTAAAGATAACAAAGCGAACGACAAAGCAGAGTTCAGCTTTTCTTTTTTGGGGGGCTGGAAAACAAATACAACATTATTACGACTAAAGTCAACTGAGGCTGCGACTGCGGCGGCTGGTTCTTGAAGTGCACGCGGCTAAAAAATCAAAAATGAAAAAAAGAAATGATAATAAAAAAAATAAGATAAACAGCAGGCAGCAGCAAAATTTCCATCAAGTCAACTAGCAAAGCATAAAAAATCGATGAAGCATGACAACAGCGCGAAGAAACCAGAAAAGAAAAACTCAGCCAGCAGCAGCAGAAAGCAGCAGCAAAGACGAGCTTTGAATAAGAAATCATTTTCACTAATGATGCTGGCAAAGAAGCAGAAGGCGAAGAAGAAGAACCAGAACAAAACGTCATTGAGATTGTGCCAAAGATGAACCAGCAGAAAGTATCCTGAAAATGATGATGTCCTGCCGCTGGCTTTAAACTTTATCTACATGTTTGGCGGCCTTTGACAATTTCCTGCCGCTGACAAAGATTGCATAGCTTACCCCAAAGAGGCTGGCAATTTTGTTTGCCTCTTGGTTTTAAGTGCTCGATGGGCGTGGCGCAAATAAATTTGTTACACGGAACAATGCAATCAATCAAAATAACTAACACACACACTAATACACACACTCAAAATACCGCTCAGCAACGGGCTGCACTTTGTCGTGTCTCACACAAAAGGAAAAAAATTAAAAAACATTTCGAAATGGCAAAAAATGTGGCACAAGCGTAACGGCAAAAAGTGAAAGCTGAAAGCGCTGCGCTCAACAAAACAAACAGCTGATGGATGGCCCTAACAATTTTCACTAGGGCCAAGGACATTTTGGTTCCTCGTTTTTTGTGTAATGTTTGTGTGGGTGTTTGTTTTTTTTTCCTTTCGCTGACTCTGGCTATCTGCCAAAGAGCATGGGAATCAAGCTGCCAGCTTCTGAAATGGGTCAGTCAGCCCTGGCCAAGCAGCCGATGACAATTACGAGCAGTTAGTTAGCGACATCCGACATCCGAAAGACATCTGCTAAATATTTATGCATATTCAATGAGAGCTTATGTAAGCGACAGAGATGAATCAATTGAGACTCTAGTGGAGAGTCAGCTATGCACTTTTTATTTTTATTTATTTTACTCTCTCCAGCTGCAATCAATTTGCTCTCAGCATTGCCCACTCTTCTGATACTTTTGCAGAGAGAAGTTGGCGCCAACAATAACTACTTTTAGCAATATCCTGGAAATAATAATTAATAATATATGTATCATACTTTACCATATCAATGTTTGCCAAGCTTTCAGTTAATTGCATAGTATTAGGCAACCTTTACATCAACAAAATAAGCATTTCTGCAAGGGTATTTGTCATTCCACACTCTGTCGATAATTGCTCCTTCTGCTTTCCTTTGGATGCTTTACTTTGCATTCCTTCAGCGCTCTTTCCTTGCCGTTCTTGTCTCTCTCCACTGCTGCAAGCGAATCGAGTTATATTTAAGTAAAATTAGTTACATAAACAATAATTGACTTCAATTGGCTTTTGTGTTTGCATAAAATTCAATTTTCATTTCCGCCATCGACTTGGATGGCTTCACAATGGTGCTCCAATGGTGCCCTCCAGCTCGGAAGCTGCGCCGTCTGCTCCTCTTTGTGGGGTCAACTGGTGACATTTCAAATGTAGTTGCAGTTAAAGTTGCAAGCCGGTGAATGTGGCATATGAGTAATTTGATTGTAAATGAGACCTTCACTTGGCCTAGCAGCACTCGCGATCTATATTCTGAAGTGGTATTTCTAAATCATTTAATTGAATATATGAATTATTGATTGACATACAATTTGATGGGTAATTGAAATCTTGTGTTGAGTACATTTCTGTTTGAACAATGACAAGTAAATAATTTAAATCGTTGATGCATAGTAATTTCCAATGAAACTGACTAAAATAATAAATAATCACGATGATTACCGGGCGAGAGCGAGAAGAGCATAGAAACCCCATTTGTGTATTTTATATTTACAATATTTATTTATAGCTAAATCAATGAAATTTTTAGTTTTTTTATTTGCCGTTTTTATACCATGCTCGATACTCATTAAATCTGTTTATTAAATCATGTCAGTATTTTACACTTCATTACATTATAATTTAAATATGTTGTTGGGATATTTCTGTTGTGGTGTTGTTGGCTTTGTTTGGCCAATTCTACTGTTGACATTTGGCAATTCTCATTAAAATGCAACAATGCATTTATAATTAAAATTGCATAAATGTTTACACATACACAAAGCGTTGCTGCCGCAGAGTGGGTTGCAATAAAAAGGGGGTGTGGCAGGTGTGGGGGTATTGAATGGGAAAGGGTGGGGGCAATTGGTGGAGCTCATTTTTTGTAATTTTGTTGTCAACCAGTGACAGCAAATAAAATGACAGGCACTGCGTCGACTTTTTAACTTAATTGTTACAGTAATTGTTTTTATTGAAATGTGTCAAATGCAACGCGTTGAAAATTAAATTTTGAATATTTTATTAACACGACGGCGGTAGCGACAGACAAAAACACAAAAACAACATTTAAATGAGTCACTCACCTGTCGTTCTGCCTGTCAGCCGACATATCACATTATTAATTGATGAGCCTAAATATTTACTGAGATACAACTAAATAGAACAACTAAAGAAGTATGCAGTGCAAAGTGCTGGACTGCTAAATACTCTGTGCGAATTTAAATCAAAGATAATTAATTTTTTTAAAACTTACCTCCAATTTATTTATTTATTTATTGTCAACTAAAATCAGTCGACACCAAAAGTAAAAAAATAAATAAAATGAATTAAATTAAATTTAAAATAAAATTAAAATTATAAATAAATTAAAAAATACTAAAATATTTATAAGATTTTTAAGATTTCTGGGGATAAAATACAACATGGTCCAACATTTGTTGCATGAATTGGTAAAAGCCCAGAAAAACCCAATCAGACCAAAAATGATTAGTAAGAAAATAATTAGTAAGAATTAGTTAAGAAAAAAAGTTAATCACTAAGAAATACATTTAGAATTGAGTTTAAGTTATAGAAATGGAGAACTCTGAATTGATTAGATGATATAGTTTCTTATAATCATAACAGAGTACTCGAATTGACTAGGAAACACTTAGTGCATTCAAGTTTGACAAAGAGTTCATTAATATCAACTTGAAATCAACATTTTTACACTCCGTAGTTGATTTAAATTTATGGACTGTTATTTTTTTTTTAATTTGTGCCGATTCCATTTAGAGTATATATACATATATAGAAACCATTTCAAATACACATCGTACTACTAACTTGCAACAATGAAAGTAGACTGCATTTTTTGGTATTATTATTTGAATTTGTTTGTATCAAATAATAAATAATTAATACTTGGAGCAGTTTGGTTGATATTTCATTTTCTATGTGTTTTTATTCGACCATTTTGGCCAGGTTGAGCAATATTATTTATTTAAGCACATTGCCAGCCAACTTTGCGTGTCACAAAAATGTTAAAATATTTAAAAGCATTATTGTTGTATGAAATGCAAAGAGACAGAGGGAAAGAGTTGAGTTTGATTATTTCCTGATGATTTTTGTGGCTGCACACATTAAATTAAAGAGTTGAACCAAGTTGCAAGTTCAATTGAAACCGCGTGCACAATAATAAAATGCACAACTTTATTTCACCGTGCCTCAATGGCAACCGGGAGTCAAGCAATATCAGCAACAATAATGCCAACAACACTTGCAACAATAGCTGCAAACAGTCGCTTCGCATTTGTTTGCGAGTATTCCGAGTATTTTGTTCATTCGCCTTGCTGCACTTTCATTTCACCGCTTGCCACGTGGCGCAACCAAACTGAACGAAAATTTCCAATTGTTGCAATTTTCAATTATTGTTTTGAAATTGATGTGTGCTTAAGGACGAGACATTCATGTTCGAGTTGCTAACACACCACAGATGCCGATGCCGCCAAATTATTCTCAATAAGAATTGCGCGCGTATGCAATTGCAGAAAAAAAGCGCCAAATTAGCGTGGGCGTCACTACGCAGAGTTGCTCTGAAGTTAGAGTTGCCTTTTTGAGTCGGCGCGTGAATGGTCCTGCCAACGCATCATTATCGATCAGCTGTTTATTACATGCTGCTCGCTGTTACAGTCGCGTCTCAAAAAACGTTACTAGTGCGAATTGATCTCATTTTTTTTATTATACTATTATACCAAAATGGAATAATAGTATATTGGTTTTGTGCAATGTCCGTCATGCTGTCTTTCCGTCTGTATGAACGCGCGTTCCTCCGACACCCTTAGAGATAGAGACTTGAAACTTGGAACTTATATTGGAAAGTACCCTCAAAAGTTAAAGTGTCTTGGGTTTGGACCTACGTCCACCAGGGAGCTAGAAAACCGCGATAATAGATCTTTGATTTCACCCTGTCAACATGGGTTCATGAAATACAGATCTACAACCACTAACTTATTAGAATTCACCTCTTTTGTTATCAAAGGTTTTCAGAACAAAATGCAAACGGAGGTTGTTTACACTGATTTCAGTAAGGCTTTTGATTCTGTGAATCACCCTTTGCTAATTCACAAGCTTTATCTTCTGGGTTTTCCAAATAATCTGAATAATTGGATCTCAAAATATTTACTATCAAGAACACAGAGAGTTTTCTTTAGAGGTTTTATTTCAAAGTCTGTTCAGGTTACTTCCGGAGTACCACAAGGAAGTCACCTTGGTCCCTTGTTATTTACTTTATTTATAAATGACCTTCCGTCCGTTATAAGTTATTCTCGGGTACTGATGTACGCCGATGATGTTAAGTTGTGTTTATCAACTACTGACTCTCTTACTGGACAGAGGCTTCAAGCTGACTTAGATAGTTTTGAAGCCTGGTGTCGTTTTAATTTTTTAAATCTTAATTGTGATAAATGCAAAGTCATGTCCTTTTATAGGCGTATGCCTATTTTACTTAATTATTTCCTTAATGGCAAACCACTGGAACGCATAGAATGTGTTGATGATTTGGGTATCCTTTTAGATCCCAAGCTTAAGTTTGACAAGCACATTTCTGCGACCGCTAATCGGGCACTTGGTGTCCTAGGTTTCATTAAGCGCTGGTCAAAAGAATTTGACGTTCCCTATATCACTAAAACTCTTTATATGTCTCTTGTGCGTCCTATTCTTGAATATGGGTCTTGTATATGGTCACCCAATTACAAGGTTCATCAGGACAGAATAGAATCCGTGCAAAAGCAATTTCTTTTATTTGCACTTAGACGTCTAAACTGGACTACTAACTTTAGTTTACCTTCCTACCGTAGTAGACTTCTATTAATAAATCTTCCTTCACTTTCTGATCGTAGAACAATGCTTGGCGTAATCTTTTTACACAAGCTTATAAATGGTGAGATTGATTCTTCGGAGTTAATTAGCCAAATAAATTTTACAGTTCCGATCAGAAATACAAGGAACTTTCTACCCATCTTTCTTCAAACTTGTAGTTCGAATTATGCTTTACATAATCCATTTACAATTTTATGTACTAATTATAATATGCTTTTCCCTTTAATTAATTGCAATTCCCCTATTAATGTAATTAAAAATGTTTTGTTGTGTCATCTTTCTTCCTCTTCGCGATCTTCGTATCAGTAACTCGTGCGGTCGCCCCTCGGTCGGTTGTGTTGGGGGGGGGGCTGCTTTCGCCTGGGTCCGCGCGTTAACAAGCCCGAGCTTGGTATCGTTGGGCCACTTGAATGTACTGCTCGTTAGTACTTCAACGTCCAAATAAATGGATAACTCCGTATATCTTCTAAAATTTTATACATAGAGTAACCAAACTTGGAAGATAATTTGCTGGTAACCTCCTCCAAAGATTGGCATACCAATTTTTGGACCACGCCCACATCCGCCGCCCCCAGGAACTTCGTACCTAGAAATTTAAAATGCGCATATCTGCCGTAATTTGCAAGCTAGAGTCGCAAAATTTTGCAGGTATGTTACTGGTAACTCCCCCAAAGATCGATAAAAAAAATTGGATGGCCACGCCCACTCCACCTATCTAAACCGATACACCTGTTGGTGTAAATCGATAAACCCATATATCGCAATTTGAAAACTTAAGTCACCAAATTTTAAAGGTATATTGCTAGTAACCCCCTTCATAAATGTGTAAAAAAAAATTTGGACCACGCCCACTCCCGCCCACAAAAAACGATAAATGCCTGTATCTCCCGCAATTTAAGAGCTACAGTTACCAAACTTAGAAGGTATATTACTGATATCGAACTCCAAAATAGTTTTGGGCCACGCCCACTCCCGCCCCTAAAACCGATACACGTCTATACACAAATTAAGGTATAATAGTATTCCGCTGTCGGTTACGTCCGACTGCAACGTTCTATCTTGTTTTTATTAATAGTATTGTGCATATACATATGTACACCACTACAACTTCAACGTTGTGTGGCATTGCAACGAGTGGCAGCGTATTTTCGAAAGTTGGATGCATGCATCATATTATTATTAATATAATGAAGTAAATTTAATTACACGGCAGAGGCAATCCACTCAGAGCAAAACCAAACTGAACTGAAACGCCCAGCGGCCAGCAACGTTGCACTAACGGTGGAGGCAAGTCAACTTTTGAGAGTGTGTGTGGCACATATGCATATAAATAGAGTACACACAGATAGCGCCATGTTTATATGAATGCAACTACTTAGCCTTTAGTTTCAAGTGCGCGCTGCTCTCATCTGCTGAGATTCTGGACAGGCGGACGCCGGGTGGGGAGGTGATAGGTGCAACCCAATCCAATGCGAGGCGTGCACAGGTGCTCAAGCGAAGCCACACACCCGCAGTTGTGTGTGTACAAATATGCATATGTGTGTGTGAGTGTGTGTGTGTGTGTGTGCATAAGTTCATTTAGGTTTGGCTGCTGCGCGTGTGAGTGCACTTGAGCCAACGTCGACCGAGTTCAGGAGCGGGTACGGATCTGGATCTCTGTCCGGGTCCAGCTACGGTCCACACACACACACACACTCTGACTGACTTGCTGTTGCAACGTTGGGCGTCGAGTAATTATGAAAATTTTCAAAATGAGCTCGTCCTGCTTCAGGTTTTTGAAAGTGCACGAGTAATTAAAAATTTCATAGTGTCGCCCCAAACGGTGGCCAACAAGTTTTCACTCGTATTCCTAATGAAAGCCGCCGAATTGCCGTGTTTATTTTTTTTTCCCGTTACTCAGTCTAGGACTATTTGTGTGTGTATGTCTGTGTGTGTGTGTGTGTGTGTATACATAAATTTTAATTAAATTCGTTTTTCTATTTGCCGGTAAATACACCCATTTATTTACATACATACACCTCCCAGTTTGTGTGATTTTAATGAGAAGCCCGCAAACATTATGCAATAAAGCATTCTGCCACATAAAGCAGCCAGCAATTAGTTGCTGGTGTTGCATACGCGGCATATTCATAATGTGAGCTAAGTGCCTCCTGATTAAACTCAGCTTTACTCCTGTCTCGTCTTTAGTGGTCAGTCACAAGATTCTAAAATGGTTCTATTTTTCTTATTTGAGACGTCTGCAAGATGTAGAGACTGATCTAAATCCTCAATTGTGGGTTTTATCGCAAAGTCTTTTAGCTTTTTGGTCTCAACTCATATTCTGTACTTAATGTTTAAATGTATAATTTATTTTATAAAAAATCTCTAATTTATCTCCAATTATTTGCCTTTTACTTAATCTTTGAAAACACTCTGAACTATTTTGAACAATTCAAAATGTTATTTAGAATAAGATCAACTGACCTGTTTAAGTATATTAAATTTTGCAACAAATAAGATAATCTAATTTGTCACTTAAGTAGAAATAAAACTAACCCAAATATTTTATGTAAACACAATTTCTAAAATATTCAAGCCCATAAAGTTGACATCTGAAAATAGCTGAAGAGTAAAATTTCTTTGTTTGTTCGAAGAGAATTTTTAGTCATGCTGCTTTGTCCAGTCGAAACACCCACACTCTGCGATCCCATTATAATAGAGCTATTTAGGAACATCTTTATTAGATACCAATACCAATGGACAAACAAACAATGGACCAAAAATTGATGTGTTAATTGATGAAGTGGAACATCGCTGCTCTTAGTCAGTTATCGCTTTCGGCTTTTGGTACTCCATCCAATATATACATACACATACACATACGAGGGATCTTTGTGTGTTTGGGTGTGTGTGTGTATGTGAGAGCTGGAAACATGCAAATTGTTTACATGAAAATTCCATTATGTTTGCCCTGTGAAAGGAGGCTGTAAACTGGTCGGAGGTGCAGCTCATCGAGGCTAGACAACAAGTCGAAACAATGCATTATCTCTGGCTTTTGCCTCGGCAACAACAACAACAGCAATGAAAACTTTATGTTATATAAGTCAACAGCAGTTAGCCAATAACAACCAACAGGAAAAGCAAGAACAAAGCGCTTTTGTTGACGCCAACACACGATACCTTTAACAGCAACATCATCAGCATCATCGTCATCATTAAGGGTTTAAAAACTTTTAACTCCTGCTAGACACACACAAACACAAACACACACACAGACAGAGACACACACACACACTGCAAATGTGTGTTGGTCTATAAAACCTTCCTGGAGTTCAGAATCAGAAAGGGAATCGGAACTGGGACTGGGGTATCTCGGGGGCAGACTTGCAAATGCAAAACTAAAACTGACTCTGTATCTACCAAAAAAAAAGAAAATGGAAAATGTAAGGAGAGGGGAAAACTAAAAAGAAACGACTGCGCTGATGATGGGAATGGAATAAGAAAACTCAGCAAGTCAGTCAGGCAGAGGAGGCCTCTTTGTTTTTGTTACAATGTGCCGACTATTTGCCTTGAATGGTCAGAAAGTTGTTGCTGAAAAAGCCCACATGGCCATGAGGATTGGGGCTGGGGCAGGCAGCCAGAAGCCAGAGGTAGCCAAAGGCAACACAAAAACTTAACGTACGTCTGCCACCCATTTCCATGCCACACACGCTGTGTGGCACACGTGTCTATGCCGCCTACCTTGTGTGTGTGTGTGTGTGTTGTGTGCATCTGTGTGTGTATCAATAACAACAGCAGATTGTGGCAAACGTAGCAAGACCAACAACAACAACAACTAACGAGCTGAAAATTAGCAAAAAGCAAAATCGATACTTTCGTACATTGTGTTTTCCTGAGAGTGGGTGGGAAAATGGGGGGGTTGCTCATTAAAGTTTCAATGCCCTCAGAAAATTGCGTTTCATTAAAGTTGTTTGCGCCTCGGCAGGCAGTCAACAGCAGGAAAACCCAGGCGTTAATGCTGTGATTTTAATTATGTGAAAGCGTTTCACTTATCCAATAGATCGCTTACATTTTGATATACTCAAGCTGCATATAATAAAAGATTATTTAAATCGAACTGCTTGAGAAGACTTGAAAGGAAATCCTTAAGGATTTTGTTGGTTATTTATTTGCCTTAAAATGTTCTTAAGTCATCATGAGCTGTATTAATCGTATCACTATATTTGCTAATCAATCTCTTTACACAAGTCAGACAGAAATCTAATCTGAGCAACTGAAATTCCTTTTTAATTAGTTTTAAATTATAAAATAAACTCTGATTACTCTTTAAACTTGCCAGTCATAATTTAAAGCTTCTCAATGATTTGCAACAATTAATTCCTTACCCTGATCTTATTTTTGATTGCTAGACGAAACTTTTAATTGAAATTGCTGTGTCGATTTTAAAAGCAATAAAATGTATCGCATTTATTATCTAAGCCAGCTAAGGTTTTATTGCCAATTTGAACAACACCTTGATGTTTTTTTCGATAGCTACTTTAGACCATATTCGAGGAGCAGCAGTCGTAAATACTTTCACTCAACATCATGCTGTCAATTTGCTTATTAAGCAAAAAGCCGCAAAGTAAAGAAACTTGTTTGATGGCAATCGTTATGAGTAGGTGGAGGAGGAGCAGGAGGGTAGAGGAGCGTATTCCAATTGAGGTCAGTCGAAGACGAGGCCGGACAGATAACTACGAATTTCGCTCAAGCATTCACGAAAGCAGTCAAAAAACTCGTCAAGCTAAATTATAATTGAAAAGCGAAAGCGTTACAAATTTCATTTCCCAGCATGAAAATGTGCCACTTATCGCACAATTCTCAGAATTCGGGGCGACTTAAAGTAGCGCCTACTTGAGAACTTCAAGTTCTCCCAGCAGGGGGGAGGGGATGGTTTCTGGTCTTTGGCTCGATTGGTGTGGTGAATTGCGGGTTGTTCGAGCCTTTTGCTCTCTTGCGGTTTTGGAGCTGACTTCTTGGCAGTATTGGGGATCGTGCTACCGAAAATTGTTGGCATATTTTGGTTATGAAGCAGGCGTGTGACAAGCAACCTTGCAACATGTTTTCAGTCTCTTTAGTCGCTAAAATTGTATTAGTGCACGCTCCAGAGCCAACCAAAGTTATTTAAATTAAAGTCACATAAATGCCGTTGTCACTAACAAGGCCCCAAAAGTGAGTGGGTGCAAGAGAGAGATTGCATGTCATAAGGAGCGAGAGAGAGAGCTACAGGGGGCGTTGGAGTTTTTCCGCTGTGTGCGGCGTCGGAGGCGGCTGCTCCTCTATTATTAATTTAACATTTGCCTGGCATTTTCTTAGAGTCGCTGCCATTTTGTTCGCGTCGCTGCTACTCGAATACGTTCATTACCTTCCGTTGCGGAAGCGGAAGTGCTACACAGTCGCGCAGTCAGACATACTCACTGAGTCCTAAACACACACACACACACACATTTCTATTGTTGTTGTTGTTGAATTCTTTTTCGATTGCAACGACAACGACACCAAAAAGACGCCGATTTCCAATTCGACTCTGTCGAGTGAGTTGCCTATTTGTGAAATGCCAAAAGTATTTTTATGGAGTTTTTATGTTGTTTATAGACTTGTCAGTACCGAGTCTGGCAAAGTTTGGTAATTTCTTCAATTATACATATATATGTATTTATATATATACACTAGTGCGTATGATTGAGCAACTGACTTACAACATTAAAATTGTATACCTGAAACGCTGTGAATAAATTTTAGTTGAATTATTAAGTGCCTGTTAAATTAATTATCACAATTGAATTTAGTAATATAAAATGAACTTTTAGAAAAATGTAATTAATATAACAATTAACTTATTTAAATCGAATTAAGACACTTAACATTTAACATTTAACTGAAGTTGAGGCTTGTGCATAAAATTATTACTATTTTCTGTAGTAAATTAGAATTCAGCATTTAGTATGTATTAAGAGTGGTTAGTCACTTACTAGTTGAATGAACTGAGTGTTGATTATTTCTTTTCACTTAGTTTTGCTCTAACGCAGTAATCAATTTATATTGCATTTGAAGGCTTTTGACTTTTGATAGCCATATCGATGTTAGCTCAATTCGACATGTCAGTTGACGGCTTTGACTAGTTGACTAACTAAGCAACTAACTGGCTTGAATGGCTGACTGGCTGACTGGCTGCCTGATTGTTTCGATTGCAGCCAAACATATTTTTGGTATATTGTATTTTTGACATTTAGTTTTGATTGTTTCTGTTGCACGCCGTCGCTCAACTATGTGTTGCCATTGTTGCCGTACTGTGGCGCTAAAGCGGAAGCAAAGAAATTCACTTCCGCAAATGTGCTTCCGTTTGCTGTGTGGCGCTTCACTGAGCTGCCTGCCACCTGCTGCATGCAATTGACTGAGTCGGAGGGAGACAGAGCGAAAGAATTAGAGCGAGAGTGAAAATGCAATTCTTAGTATATTTTGTTTACCCCACATTTATATCTCACTATTTTATCATTTCAAATTGTTTTCTACATAATGATAATGGCAACAAAGCATCTCGTCTTTAAGGCCGTAAATCATATTTCGAAGTAGGCTTTGCAATTTGTGTTTGGGCGTATAACAAAAGGGGAATAGAACAATAAATCTGTGGCTTAAGGACATAGAGTCTTTGATAAACAAGAAAAGCAACTGGAAAAGGCGAACAGTGACTAATTGAAAAACATTCGTAAGAATATCATTCTAAAAGTATCAGCAAAATATTTATTGTTAAAATGTCGAATATCAAATAACTTAAAATACATAACTTCCTTTTAAGAACTTTTCTTGAATCACTATCGCAATATTCAGCTGATAATTTTTAAAATATATAATAATTCCTGAAATATTTCTTATTTTATTTACAGGCATTTGCGGCTACAAATTGTTGCGGCTTTAAATACGAGTGCGATTATATCGAGAGTCAAAGTGTGAAATTCGCCACAGCCGTAAAACTCACTATTCTGACTGTCATCGGGCCAGTAGTAATAACAACAACAAACACAATAATAACAACAACAACAACAACAAGTAGCAGACAGCGGATGCAGCAGCTGCTGTAGAGCGACGTTAACCCCATAAAAACGACATTAAAGCAAACAAACAAACAAACAAACAAATACTCTATAATACGTATTGGGAAAGCTGTTAAAAACCCCTTCAATCCAACATGTTGTCCTTTCACAACGAGCACATTGCCAGTGAGTAAAACTCTAGCGTACTTTTTTTATTGTTCTCTTTTTTAAAGTCTTTAAGCTATAAGGGGGGAGGCATATTTACAAATATAGTAATAATTTTAAACACAGACGGAAAGGAATGGTTCGTCCTGGTTTTGGGCCTGGATCTGGCTCTGGCTCTGGTTCTGGTTCTCATTCTTGGCTGGCAGGAAAAATTGTAGAAATTTGTACACATTACAAACACTTGGGACATGGCAATTACACTTAAAAGGCAACTAGCGCCATTAAGCAATGTGCTTCGGGAGTCAGCAGCTGCTCATATGGGACGGCAGCCAACCAGAACCAGAACTGGGAAAAGGGGCCCAGCCGAAGGCAAATTTTTGCCATTTTTGCAAGCTAAAAAAGCGAATGAAGGCACTGAAACACAGTCTGGCAACACTTGCAATCCATTAACTGAAATGGTACGCCATTACGTTATTATTAAAAAGAAGGAAAAGAAAATACAAATATACCAGACTGCCTTCTTGTGCCTCAAGACTTTAGCTACAAATACATAACACATAACATACATAACATGTATTGCAAAATTATCAATCAGTAAATATGAGATAAAATTGGACTTTTATTATTGCAAATTAAATTGTTCTTGGAATACGAATTAGCTTAAAGATATTCAGTACATCTCAATTTAAGCCAGAGATATTAAGAATCCCACTAAAAAACTATTCTAATATTTAAATTGAACAATTAACTAAATGAGTATATTTTTTAAAAGTTACAGACTTAATGTAATCATAAATAATATTTTGAAGGTTACTTCTTTTAAAGCTAGGCCAAGTTGTTGTCAACTTTGACATAAATGGAGCCAGTTGAAAAGACCACAAATATTGACAAACTGAAGCCAGTCATTATTGGCTTGAACTCTGAGCACTTTGCTGTGAACCCAGCTTAGTCAGTCAGTCGGTCGTTTACATTAAATTCAATTGAATATTTCATAAGCTACTAAACAACAAAGTACAACAACAATAACATAAGCAGCTGAGAAAACGGCGCCCAAACACGAAAAACGGCTGCCAAAATAGAAGCCAGAATACCAACAACAACAACAGAAACAACAACAACAACATTAACAACAACAACAACAGAAACAACAACAACAACATTAACAACAACAACAACAACAACAGCGCCAACAATAACGACAGCCATTCACAGTCTGCAAAAATAAAAGCATACTTTTTGGCGCTTTTCCTATTGCAATTGTCTGTTTATGTGTGTGTGTACCTGTGTGTGTGTGTGCTTGTGTGTGCTTGTGTGTGTTTGTGTGTGTCTAGTGCTGTCTATACGTCCGGTTCGTCTGGCTTGATTGTGCTCGCTGATAATGGCCGCTGAACTTTGCTTTATTACATGCAAAAAAAGAAGACTGAACAAATATTTTCTGTCTGGGGTAGATTGAATACCCTTACACCAAAATAATTTATAATTTTAATGTCTAAAGGAAGACTTCTATAACTATTTCTTAAATTACAATACAAGCCTTTCAAATAAAATAAGAAAATCAATAGAAATTAAAATATTTTTTATTTGTTGACTACTGACAAATAATTTCTTCATAATTTCATAAAATATTTCTAAAAAATAGTAAACAATTTTAAATTGTTTGCCTTTGTTTTTTGTTACTCCTCTTATGCTGAAAATCATTTGAGCTAATGAGCTTTAGAGTGGTTTATGTTTGACACTTAATGACATACTTATGACACCCTCCAAAAGAGTATCAAGGAAAAGGCCTGGCATGGCCAAAAGTCGTGGCCAAACCACAGATACGCTGGCAAGCGGCAAAAGGAGCAAGAAATAAAAACAACAACAACAACTACAACAACCAAATCCAAAATAATAAAAAAAGAAGTGGAGGCAATTGCTGGGCGTGCCACTCAACTTTTAAAGTGGCACTCAAACAAAGCAGCAGTCGTGCAAAAAAATCCCACCAGCCAAAAACGAACAAAACTTGAAAATAAATTTTTGGGGAATGTGGGGCGCAACATGCGAATGTAGCCAAAAGGAGGCGACTCCGACGAGGCATATATATAAATGCCGCCTTATTAGTCAAATATGAATTATGCACACTGCTCATATTATCTTATATGCCACAGGCGTCTAGTTAAATATCTGACGCCCACCAGACCCCCTTTGCTGTATCCTCTCACATAATTTGCCGGGATTTACCGGTTACATAAGTTATTCATTAAGTTATTATGTGTTTAAAGCTCACACAACACAATACAGGCAGCACGTCGAAGTGGTTCTCAGCTTTTATTGTTTATTGGCAGTGCTCGGAACACACTCAAGATGCCCACACACTTTCACACACACACACACACACTTGAAGAACACACTGGTCTGGCTGGGACTTTCGTCCTTTGATCTGAGTTTACCTTTTGTTAAACGTCTTAAGTGCAGCTTCGCTTGTTGCACACCTCTCCAATTACCAGTTACCAGTTGCAAGTTACAAGTTGCCTGTATTTATTTTCTCCCCCCCACCTCCCATGCCGGAAATGGTTATTCTTAATAGCTTTTCAGTTCACGTTTTAGTTGCTTTGTGTAGTGCTGCCTCTCCGTTAGCGTCTTTAATCGTAGCTGGCTTATTACTTATTTAGTTGCGGTTTCAGACATCAATTGCTTTTTGCATTTCGTATACAGCAAAACATGAATAAGTTAACTGGTTTTTGTTCTAGATAATTGTGTGATATATCAGTATAACTTGTAGCTATAAAAATAAATAAAGTGGGATAATAGGCTGTGGCAAACAGCATTTTAAAATTAGACGGAATTAGAATTCAAATTATTTCAAAAACTGTTTTTATGTTTTAATGACTTCTATCAGTCGACTACTCTCGACTAGAGCTTTCTTACTACTTTGCCTTGTATTTACATGTGTAAAAGTTAATTTGCTGTAAGAGGGGTTTTTGGCGTATCTTAAGGCGGCTTAGACTTGAAGTAGTTACTGCTTTAGATCGATATCTGAAACCGTTGAGTTAAATTGAGTTTGCCAAAGTTTTATTACATGGTTGTTTAGGGCATCTGCTTCCGTGCTACGAGTGAGTTAATGTGGGGATTAGGCAAACGGTTTTCAAAGTTTAACATTGAGGGTACCTTTAGATTGTTAACTAAATTGTATTTCAGCTTGAAGAATTGCCGGCAGTTGCTTAAGTAAAAAGAGCACCAGAAGTGACTTTTTATACGGGTTATGCAAATATAGTTAAAACATGTATCAGCTGTGTTAGATTATGTACTTAAAGTATGCGGGAATAATATATACATATAAATTAATATAATAAATATGAATTTCGGGAGTGTAAGAGATTTTCTTAAATGTGATTCGCGTAAGGAATAAGTTCTTTAAATATAGTGTGAATGTCCTTGAATTCTTGCTTTTTTCTTTCCAATAACTCAACCAATTCTAATCCATTCGTACCCAACAAATGTCGATCACATTAGGATGCTGTCTGTAAATCATATTAAGTTAATGTTTTACATTTCTCTCTTTTCACTTTTTACATGTGAATGTCAATGTGTAAGGTTACACACACACATACATACAGTGTCTCACACCTCATTTGGAACAGCGTCTAGCAAAAATTTCAATTACCTGCCATAAACTCATTATGCATTATTTTTCAAAAATTCCAAAGACCCATGGCAGGTACACATATTAACCACCAAAATTAATATATGACCCTAATAAACTGGGATTTCCCCACCCGCTAGGTCGGGTTATGTAAAAAAGTACCTAATTTTATGATCGCAGCTTATTTGGAACAGTTACATTTTGAACACCTGGGTGCCATAAAACCCGGATTTTTTACCTAAAGTTGGATATTTACGGTAGAAATAGACCAACCTTTTAAGTCAGTTTAGTTTTTTCCCGCATTTGGGCTGCAACCTGCCAACAAGGACAATGGCCAAACGGACTACCATTGATCAACAGAAACTCATCCTGGAACACTTCAAAATTGGATATTCATTTCGAAAAATAGCTAAAATGGTCAATCTAAACACCTCAACTGTATTCTATATCATTCGGAGTTTCGTCGACGAAAATCGGACAGTAGACAAGGGCGGAATTGCACCAAACACGATTTTCACCGAGCAGGACGTGCCGGGGATCATCAAGATTTCAAGGGGAAATCTTAAGCTATCGGCTCAAAAACTGACTCAATAGGTGCAGGATGAAATAAGGAAAAAGACCAGTATGGGAACTGTGCTCCAAGTTCTGCGCCACCATGACTTAAATGCCCGAGAACAATGGAAAATGAAATTTGTAAAAGCAAAAACATAGGGTCTAGGATGACGTTCGTCAAAATTCACTTGGACAACGATTTGGAGTTCTGGAACACAATCATATTTGAATTTGAGTACAAATTAAACATTTTTGGTTCGGACGGACGGAATTATGTGTGGCGACACTTCAATACTGAGCTGAGTCCCAAAAACTTAAAGGCAACAGTCAAGCACTGCGGAGGAAGTGTCCTGGTATGGGCATCTATCTCGACAGCCCGCGGCGGAAATTTTGTGTTTATTGAAACAACAATGGACAGTAATGTGTACTTCGATATACTAAAGGAAAATTTACTCCAAAGTGCCGAAAAAATAGGAATCCGACGTACTTTCCGGATCTACCAGGACAACGACCCCAGGCATAAGGCCGGAATAGTACAGTCCTGGCTTAGATCGAACTGCCCCTACATGATAATTCCACCGGCCCAGTCTCCAGACTTAAATGTTATTGAAAATTTGTGGGCTCTGCTGGAAAATAATATCCGGAACCACAACATATCCTGCAAACAGGATCTCAAAATGCTCTGATGGAGGAGTGGAGCAGGATCAGTCCAGAAACTAGTTGGAAGCTGGTATCGTCCATGAATAATAGGTTAAGCGAAGTTGTTAAGGCTAAAGGATATCATACTAAGTATTAAAATCCTTATTTAAGCTTTCATACGCCAAATATTTCACTTTTCTTAAGACTGTTTCAAATAAGCTGTGAAACGTTTTTTGGATATGTTTTCAGTTTTTGACTAATTTTAATTAATTAATTAATATTTGCATAAAAACTAAAGTTTCCTTTTAAAATGTGATATAACATTAAACTAATTGGCATTTAAACATTTTGCATTTTTTTCCTTGTTTAAACTTTATAGCACTTTAAAATTTTTGCTAGTCACTGTTCCAAATGAGGTGTGAGACACTGTATATATATATATATATATATATATATATATGTATACTCTTTCGTGGGTCATAAATAAAGTATTTGGCCTGCGGTTTTGTTATGCCGTTTGCACTGCATACTTTTGTGCGTTCGCAACTGGAAACTGGAAACTTTTCACTTTCACATAAAGCAAACAAAGCAGAAGGCAACACAACCCATCCGGAAGCCATTTACATACATATATATCGCTGTGGCCGACCAAAAACTGACATTTGGCAGACATATTAACATGAACGAGGAGCATGTTAATGAATCACATTGGCCACATTCACCGCAGCTATAAGCGCCAAACAGGGCCAAACATCCGCTGACAAAGTAACAGAAACAACGCCAACCACTCAAAACTTGATGGTTCGTTGTGGCTCCAACAAACAAACAAACAAATCCTAAAAAAATAATGTATTTCAAAAGTGAAAAGCGAAAAATGGAAAGCGACTTGAAGAATTTAATTAGCATAAGTTTTGTGCGGAACGTGAAACAAAAATTGAAAAATAGAAATATCAAAGAGGACAACGATGCGACGGAGGCGGCGAATGTTTTATGTATGTATTTATATTGTACAAATAAGTTTATTTTATTAAAAGTTGCAAAACATTTCGCCAAGCGTAATGCCAAAGGTAAGTAGGCAAAAGTGAACAAAAAATATCCACCCCAAGATAAAAAAGGACCAACGAGACGGGCACTTGTGTACTTTGCTGTCAAAGTCATTCAAATTCAGTGCATGCATAAAAAATTAACTTAGAAGAGCCAACCCCCCCCCCCCCACCCATCTTCAAAACCCAACTAAACAACGAGTCCTAGCAGAGAGTTAAAGGACTCACTTTTGTGGTAGCCAAAAAGTTCTTTCGAGTGCCACTCCACGGAGTACTCAAAACAGGTAGCGGGGCTTTGATGAGTTGCAATTAAAATTGGCGGTTTGGCCTTGTCGCTGGGGCAAAGCACTGAAAACGTGGCAGCCATCAATTGAATTTGGCTTTGATAGTTGGCCAAAGCAAATGTCGACAAAGTCTGTATAGAATACTATAAATACTGAAAACTGAAGGGAGCAAGTTTGTGGACCTATGCCAGATGATTTTTGAATTATACTTGGCATCATTTTTAAGATCGTTTAGAATTGTGTTATTTATGTATTCATATTTATGCTTTATGTAAAATTAATACAATTTTTACTATTTATAAATCAGTAATCAGTTATACTGATTAAATAAGCACTTGTTTTATATATTCATTTATTATTTTTAATGGTAACTAAAAGCACGAATTTGCATTGCATTATTATTTATAATTAAATATCCGTTAACAGTTAACAGCTAACGTTAGCAAAGCCACTTTTGAATGAGGCAAAAACAAACTTTCACTGTTTTTATTAGATACTGTCAAGTGAGAATCATTTAATGGCAATTGGTAGAAGCAATTAAAACCATTTGCAAACGTTTAGTTTAGTTTGTTTAAAAGTTCTGTCATTTTGTTAATTTGTTCCGACTCCTTTTGGTTGTTGGGGTTGTTGCTGTGTTGGTCGTGTCGAGCGGGTTAAACGCGGCGTATGCGTAACTAATTGCTTTGACCGGGCAGCTAACGGCAGTTACTACACACACACATACACACACATGTAACCACTACTAAGGGGTCGAGGTAGCCATTTAAACGATGCCAATTTGAAGGCCACTCAACGGCACACAACCAGAACAGGACTAAAACTAAAGACCAGAAGGAGGCACTTGAGTGCCAAAGCGTTTCTAGTCCTTGCAACGACGCACATGTTGCAAATTGTCGCCAAACGTGCGAGCTGAAAAAAGGGATACATGGAATGGAGAGGGGTAGTTGGTGGGTGGGGGAAGGGTTCGAGGTGCACACATAAAAACCAAACAAAGCGCCGCACAACAATAGAGTCCAAGCCACCAGTTGTTTTTGCTCCTTCGAACGGGGCACGTTATAAAAATTGTATTTTAAAAGTCATTAGCAGCTTTTCTGGCTGTCATTGCGATTTGCGCGGCGAGGAGTTGACAAGCGATTCGCTCGCCATTTTGTTTTCATATTCCTCGTCGTTTTTGTTGTTGTTTCCGTTGTTGTTGTTGTTGTTGTTGCTGTTGCTGTTGTTGCTGTTGTTGACGTCGCAAATGCGACACACACGCACCACAACACGCATGGCGCCCAATTGCTGTTTCCTTTGTGATGCCCTGCGCACAATTATTGAAGAAAGAGTTGATTATTGAGAAGAGTTTTGTTTTTCTAAGTATAAGCAGTTTGTATTTGAAACTGTATTTGAAAATTTTAAAAATAAAAATTTTAGAACTCTAAGTATATTTAAAATTTAGATATTATTAGAGTGATAAGTCCTTGTGTGGGGTATCTATAAGTTGAGCAGTTTTTAATTATTTTTTGTGATCATGTTTTCATTTATATTTTGGGTTTTTAGTTATTTTTTTTTGTGTATTCAGTTTTTTTTGGTGTCGTGTTTAGAATATATTTTAGAGAACATTTTATAGAACATTGCCTGAGATTACTGACTGCAATTAGTGAGCATTGAAGAGAAGGAGACGTGTCCTGCCAACGACCACACACATATTTGAGTGATTTTTAATTAATAAACTCATTAGGCCTGGCCTTGGTTGTTGTGCTGTGTTTTACTCATTTTAATTAGTGGCAGCTGCCGTGTGTTTGAGTAAATGGTTGACCCGTTGCTGCCACATAATTTCCTGGCATTTCAACAATGTGTCGACAATTTTTATGTTTTTAGACATTTTGGCTTGTTTGGCAGCAGCAGCAACAGCAGCAGCAGCACCGGCAGCAGCAGCAGTTGACGTCGCCGTCGCCGTCACCGGTTCGCAGGCAGCTTTTGTTGCCGTCGTTGCTGTCGTTCAACTTTTGACGTGTTGCATGAGGCGCGCCTGACAAAAGGCACCACCCGACCTGATCGAGCAGAGGCGCGGTCAGAAACGTGCGAGAGCTTGCCTAAAAATTAAATATAATTGTTGTTGTTGCTGCGGTTAGCTTGTTAACACTACTGAGGACAGCCAACACCACAGGCACACTGACGACGACAGCAGACAGCAGAGGTTCGTGTCCATGCTGGGTGACGTTGGGAGAACCACATATCATCATAGTATGCAAGTTGGTGCTGGTTTTGCTGTTGTTCTGATTATTATTGTTGTTGTTGTTGTGTTTGTTGTTGCATTACATGTTCTGCTTAGCTTTCGATATTTGCTGTACAGAGGCGCCGTTTGAAAGGGATGTTATTAATAAAGGGAGTGCTTCCAATAGAGAAAATGAATTCTTATTTTAGATGATTTATTCACTTTATTAATTTGTTTCATTAAATTCAGCCTGTGAACTATTTTTAAAAAGAACTGGAAATATTTTTGAAGTTTATTAATTACTATTATTTTTATATTATTAAATAAAATACGAATAATAAATGAATACATATGTGTAGAGAATTAAGCCCGTCCTTCTTGACTTAATCAAACATTTTACATAGCATGAGATATTTATTAAACACACAAAAATAGTTAACTGCTGCCATGAACAAACTTTGCTTGCCTCCATATCTAAAAATCACAGTTTTTCACAAAAAATATGTTAAAAAAATCACACGCCTTTATGAAATGGTCACAAAACGGCGCTAAACAAGTTGACGCGTTCAAAATGCAAGGCACCACAAAATTATCAACATTTTTAGTCTCAAAGGGAAAAAGGAAGAGGGAATGAAAAACCACACAGAAGCTTTAATTGAGCGACAAAACGAAATATTTGAATATGTTGAACATGGATATAGTCATGCAAATTAAATAGACAAAACTGGGATGAGTCAAGCCATTTTTATGTTTATTTTACACTTACAAAGCTGAACAGTTCAGTTTAAAATGTAGTCTTATTGTGTTAGATAAATTGTTATTTCTAAGTTAGTTTAACTGTGTAACCGACAGTTTTCTTGAAAAAACAAAAAATCAATATCAAATGCAGGCTAACCAGTGATTTATTTTCTTCTACTTATGATTATATAAATTAAATAATTATTTAATTTATTTATTTGACGCTTCAATTACAGGTTGCGTCTTCCTCACCTACTTCAGTCCGGACAGCTCGACAACTGCTGCCAATTCGCCAACTTCTGGAGCTCAGGCAACGCTTTACAATGACAAACAGTCTTTAACAGGGGTAAGTCAAAATTTGTATTTTCCATTTTCAAATTGTCTCTCACAAATAAAGGAATGCTACACAATTAAATGTTTATGTAAATGCATTTTTGACAACTGCACACATTTTTAATTGTATTTGTTTACGTCATTTGCATACTTTATACTTTTTTTTGCCATAAATCAAAAACTAAAAAACTAAACTCAACAAATTAGTTATGCAAAAAAGTTTGCTTTTTTATTATTTTGTTTCTACACACAAATTTTTGCAAATCCAATATTGTTATATTTGTTGGAATTTATGCATACACAGGGGGTAATATTTCTTAGTTATTTTTATATAGAATACTTTAAATACATACACGTATTTGTTATAAAGATATAAGATAATGCTAAAGTCTCCGCAATTCGGATTCCAAGCTAAAGATCCTGACGAGTATTTTTAAGTGACTCACATTATCCTGTGACTCTAAAGTTTAGTTGTGGCATAAACAGTTTATAGGAATAAAGGCAACTTTAACTTTAAACTGGTCTAATACATAATTCTGAAAGTGTATTAAACTTTCGGCTAGCCGAAGATAACATTGTTTTCTAGTTGTATATTAGAACTGTTCCCATTGTCAACTTTATCCATGCATTTTGTTTTAGTTTGATTATTATTTTATATACATTTAATTTGCTTTCTTCTAACTTTTACTGAACAATTTTGCACTGCATTTTGGTTGATGGTTTTCTGTAGTTGTAGTTTTTGTTATTTGTTATTGTTATTGTTGTTGCAGGCTTTTGCAATTGTGATTAATTATTTTTGTAAATTGTGCGCACTTTTCCCTCCACCAATTTTGTTGATTTTGGCAATTAGCAGCAGGCGTCTGCTTGTGTTTGTGGGCGTGGCTAGTGCTATAAATTAAATAGTGCAAATTATAACAATTTTTACAGTCAGTAAATAAAGAACACGTGTAAATGTGTAATTATGTTAAACTAACGTATGCTATTGGTTTTCTATTTAATATTAGCATAATATTCTGTTAATGAAAATTGTGTCTAATGATATCCTGCCCGAAGGCCTGTCAAAAATTTAATTTTTCTGTTTGCAAATACCAACGTATTTAATTAAAATATTAATATTCTTAAAAAATAATGCTATGCATATGTGATATCAAAATATTTGGAATATGTAAATGCCATAAATACTGTTATTACCAAGAGTAATTCGCATCTCTTTCTAGCACTCAATCTCCTGCTCTCACTTTAGAAAAAATACAAATGCATAAATTGCAAAATTAATTTTGCATAAAATATTAAAAACCAAACATAAAACAGTGCAGCAACTGCATCAGCGACAGTCAACAAGAAACACGTTTATTGAATATGCAAAATTTCCATTTAAAGACAAAAAAATAATAAAATTGAATTTCTCCACTCCCCTCCTCCGCGTCGACAAACAAAAATAGATGGATAGATTGCCGCAGCCTAGCATTTTTGGCTTGAATTACTTTTGCTCTTGTTTTCCTATTTTCTTTGTCTACAGCCCACCACCAACACACACACAAACACACACACAACGATTTTGTGGTCGTTTTGTATAGAAATTTATTACATTTTCTCTGCGTGAGAAGGAAAGGCAAGGGGAGGGGTGAGGAGTGGTTTGGCAGCGAGAGGCAGAGAGTTTCTACCTCATTCAGAACTTTGTTTGTGCCACTTGTGCGGCGGCAGTTTTGCAACAACTTTGCTGCCAACTCTTTTGCATTGTGGTTGTTGTTGTGGAAATAGCTGTTGTTGTTGTTGTGATACTTATTAAAATTTTCTTAGAAAGACAACAAGTTGAGAAGAGTTCTTACAGGTTTTTTCTCCTCTCTTTCGTTTTTGTTGTCTCTGACCCAAGTGCGCCCTTTGTTATTTTAATATTGTGAAGCACTAGGAGAAAGTAGGTGAGGTGAGGAGGGAATAGGAGAGGAGAGGAGAGGATAGGAAAGGAGAGGCGGACAGACAGGAAATGCAAGTACTTTTGCATAATCAATTGTGTAATGCAATAGCTCATTCATTGAGGCCATTTTTAATTAACTGCGACAAGTTGCTGGAGGGTGTCCAAAGGACACAGTCAAAAATTAAGAGTCGAGTCTCTGCAATTTGAGTATTCGTTTTTTATCAAAACGCTGCTCGAACAAGAAACTTATCAGTGGAGTGTACAACTTCCGTTTCCGCTTCAACATACTTTGCCAAAGTTTGTGCAAATGAAATGCGCCTGTCCGCAAAAGGAAACAGTTTAGCATAAAAATAAAAAGTCAAATTTCCCCCAAAAAAATGAATAAAAAGAGACAATAATAGTAAGATCCTTGGACTCTGACAACTCTGGCAACTGGAAGGCAGGCAGGCATACGCCATACTGGCTGTCGGGTAGCTTTATCTGAATCTTATACGCTGCCTTGTCGTATTCAAATTTCTATTTAAAAAGTCAAACAGAATTGTCTGTGTGTGGGCGGAAAACTTGTGCTATGGCTAAGTGCAATGCAAGGAAATCATAACGGAAATTTTTTGGAAAATGAAAAATATCTGCAGCCGAGCGCTGAGTGCACAGGATTTGGGCAGTAACTTTGCACACATGCCAGCAAGGCACCCATGCATGCAGTCGTCGGCCCAGGAAGTGTCTGCGAAGAAATTCTAGCGGAAAATGCCAAGCGGCACCAATATCACCCCACTTTACCCCCTCCACATACTCTCCAAAAATAAAAGAAGAAGAGCATATATGCAGTAAATAATAAAGCGCATACTTTAAGAGTGGAACACATCCCAGTCCACAGCTGCAACCGCCAGTGGCGCCATTGATTAATGGCCGCGGGCTTTGCTAATTCTCTGCAGCGGCAATAAAGACTTAAAATGTATCTTTGTATGTAACTATGTATGCATCTACATATCTACGAAGTACATATGCGTTGTCTTCCTTGTTGTCGTCGGAAGGAGATCAGGTTCCAGTCATTGTGCTTGGCCTCTCTGTCCAGCTGTAAAATATTTTTGCTTACGTGGCCATGTAAACACCCAGCGAACCAATGACCGCAAAAAAGAAATGGGAGGAGAAGAAGAAAAAATAAATAAAAGAAAACTGCAGAAAAACTGCCGATATCAGCAGAAAAAATTTAACCGCAGTCTGCAATTAATCAAGCACGCCCATGTCTAAAAGGAAGATGGAGTTGGCCAAGTAATCTATGCCTGGTAACGACCAAAAAATGCTCTACTATTTAATATACGATTTACATAATTTAATTAACAAATTTGTCATTTGTTTATTTGTTCTTAATTAAAGTAAATATACTCAAATTTAATTTAAATAGCAATTGAATTTAATAAAAAATTAAATAAGTAAAAAAATACCGCCAAGTGGGAGAGAGCTTCAAGTCATATTTATAATTGAATTATTGATGGGTTTTATTTCGGGAAAACTAAAAATAGTTTTGTTTAGTTGTGTTAGCCAAAGTTCATAACAGTCAGAATTATTTATAAGCAAGTTTGGTTTTTTTTCTTTATAAATGGTTTTTATAATTAGTATTATGCTTGTCATGAAAAATATTAAAGTCATTTAAAAAATTACCAGCAAAGATGGCTAAAGCACAAAGTGCTCAATGAAACCATTTTGTTTTCCTTTTTCTGGTATTTTCTATTTATCAGACTAATAAAATAGTACGGAGATGGGCAAAATACAGTGTGAACAGCAATTAATCATAAGGAGGACAGGTCCAAGCCTAGGAATTGGTTGTAGGCACCTCAATTTAAATTTAGTGTTTTGTAAATACAGTTTTGATTCTTTTATCTGTCTTATTATAACTTGAAATCATACTTCCTATAAGACATATTCTCCGATGTTAATGGATTGCTTAGTGGGTATTTTTTTGTTGGTATATTTTGAGATCTACATTTTGATTTCTTTCGCGAATATATAACCAACAATTTCTGATGCTCCAGCTCAGGCCTTGGCCAGGTTCAGTTGATAGGGAGGACGCAGCGGTTGCCATCGACTCTGGCGACGGCGACGGCTTCAATGCTGCCGCTTCAATTTGGCAGTTTATCTGGCCCATCTGCATTTGTTAATTTTGTGCCGGCGAGTGAGCCCCAATATATGCGATTGTCCGCTTTGCATAAGATCTAACGAACTAGATTTTTTCCTCGTACTTCCTCGGCTTGGTGGCTTGGAGGCTTCTATGCTTGGAGCTGTGTCTGCACTTGGCGCGCTTCATTGGCATATCAATCAACGGCCAAAAGCGGGAAATGAATTCGCTTACTCACACGGGCTGCCGACGAGACAGAGCAGAATGTGGATGCCACGGATTTTTATTCTTTTCATTTGGTTTCTCTTCTTTTGCTGATGTAGTTGGTGTTGTTCCCTTTTCGTTTTCTTGTTGTTGTTGTTGTGGCGTGGCCGGATGCCATTTTAATTAAGTGTTGGGCCCTGTAACTAAACCAAAGCGAGGACGATGGCGTCGGTGGTTCTGGCGCCTGGCCAAAGCCCTTTTTTGGCCTGTCTTCTCGCTCTGAATTTAACATTTAGAACGGAAGTGTGCACAACAAAAACCAAAAAAAAAGAAGGAACAGGAAATACAGGAACCAGCTGAGCAGTGACAGCTGCGGGCTGTAGTTGTTTTTATTGTTGTAGTTACTGGCGATGGTTGCGACTGACAGTTTAATTATTATTTTTGCAAATCAGTAAATTAATTAAGATGACGGAGATTTCAAGGAGAAAGGACAGCAAACAGGATAAGTTAAGCACGCTATACCAAAATCAGCTGGTTAATCAATTTAAAGGTCACGCATGCAATGATTCTGTTCACCAAGTGGATCATTGGAATTAGTTTTTATAATCGAGAATATATGCCAGAAACTGTACTGGGTCTGAGATTGCACATTGGACACACACTGAGAAAATAAAATGTTACATTGCTGACAGCGATGTGGAACTGCTAAGCACGCTTTGACCCAGATTGTGCTCTAAATGACAGGGTTAATATGGAGTGATGCTCAGCATAAGTTTGATAATTTGTTTAAAAATCGTATTTCTTATTCTCATTTAACTTTTTTAAATCTACTTGATAGACTCTGATTTTTTTGATGTTCCTCCTTGTTGCCTGACTCTTTTTAGTGAGCACGTTCGTGGCGTGTTTTTTTTTGCCCAGAAAATAGTGGCCTGATTTTTCCCCCTTTTAAATGGGCAACGTGCATAATAACCCAAATTCCCTTGGATACATGCAAAAGGCTTGGCAATCCCATTATAAGCTTGCTTACAAGACACTTTTATGCTTAAATTGGTCTAATGAGTCTTTCATATGCCTGTGCCTCCACTCCCATGCATGTATCCAGCAGCAAGGACAAGGGATTGCACTTTGCTCATGCTCCTGTCCCTGTTTCTGTTTCTGTTCCTTCTCCTGTTCCATATGGCGCTCCCGTTGCTCGTTGCAATTAAATCCGCTTTGCAAATTTATGACCAACGAATTGCTCTTTGCGGCTTTTGCAGACCCAACAAAAATACACCAAATATTCGAGCTATGCCATCCTCTGAACGAGCATGTCGCAGTAGGTATTACGAGTAAGTGAGTTTTTCTACTGTGGCATATACATGTATGTGGCATACAGATGTTGTATGCAAAAGGAATAGCAAGTCTCTTAGCTACCTTATGTTCGATTTGGAAGTGTCTCCCTTTCGAGCGCGCACTCAAATGAAAATGTACACGAGGCACAAAACACGCAACAGTGGCAAAAGAAGCAATTAAGCATAAAGCGAGCAGATAAAAAGTCAAAGAGCTGAATGAACCAAAAAACAGTCCAAAGCGCAAAAATTAACACAAAAAATCGAATAGGAAAAAAAAAGAAACTGTTGGTAATGAGGCAAACGGAGCTGCTTGATTAATGTGAGTAGATGCCACTTCTCCCTCTGTTCCTTGCTCTATCTACACATATATTTGTAACCGCAACGGGCCATAAAAATTGTCTGACTTTTGGTGTGTGCGAAAAAGGTAATTTTCAAGTTTTTAGAAAATCCATGAAATGTGGTTGCTGCGACTACAAAGAGAATATTTTATGCAAGCGCATGTGTAAAAATATATTTTATTAGAGGAGCTGTGTGGCTGCCACATTGCTTTTCATGATTGCAGCAGCAGCAGCAGTGAGAGTCTCTTTTGCATATTCAAAATGCCAGCAAACGCGACATTCTTTTTTCTTCCTCTTTTTTTATTGAGAACACAGACATCTGAAGTCTCGACACTGTAATAAAAATGTCGAAATCCTGCGACGTCTGTTCGCTTGAAGAGCACACGCCTGCCAAGGTGCTTACGACATATTTATCACCCAATTGTCATCCTCAATACTAGCAGCAGCTACAACAACAACAACAGCAACTACATCAAGTGGCAACTGTTGCTGGCTGCAAATTCAAGATTAGTTTTAGTCACCTTAAGCTCGAGTTTCGACTTTCACGCTGAGATCAGTTAAACTAAGCCGACATTTCAGCTATATGTCATATCTTTAAGCTCGCAATGTTGGTGGTTAGTTATTTTAACTGTTAAACTAAAGAAAAATTATTAAATGAAAAATGATGACAGGCCGCAAAGGGTCAGCCTTTAACTGTTCACTGTTAGCCAGAGACAATGGGTAGACTACAAATGGCCAACAATAGCTAAAAATAAAAAAAATGTGTTGAGGGCGACGCAAAACCAGAAACCAAACACCAAACAGATGGGCAAATCCTTTGCAACTGTAGCTGTTGCAGTTGCATACATATTTATTTAGTAATTTATTGAATTTTAAAATGTTATTTTTTCACGCTTGTCAACAGACAAAGGCATATTTTGCCCCATTTTTTGTATATTGCGCTTCTTAATTATACTCTATAAAGTGCAAAAAGTCCCTCTGTTATTTGTTCAGATGAATAGTATCTATTATGCCACATATTTTTGTTTCCTCTTTCTTTTATATTTGAGCAATTCGAGCAGCGCCATTTTAATTTGAATTAATTGCGTGCAGAATCCGGCTAAATATTTTTTTCCCGGTTTTTGGTGAGCTATGACCGGAAATGCTCTTTTGCCTTTGACTCGTTGTGCTTTTGCATAGAATGTGGAGCAGCTGTTTGTTGCCGCATTTTTGTTTATTTAAAAATAATATATTGCGAGCCTGCATTCAGAATGATATATTTTTGATAAGTTTTGTGGCACAAATAAAATAAGTCGAACTCGTTTTTCAATTAAAT
>JAWNLS010000099.1:0-43332 GCA_035042185.1 Drosophila kambysellisi | reverse complement strand
ATTTATAAAATAAATATCTAAATAAATTTTCAATTTATTTCTTCAATGCACAAATTAAGAACTTTTTACAACTTTTTTTTTAATTTTCATAAAACACATGTTTTGCATTCTGTTTTTAAAATAATTTAAATTCAAATATGCATTATATTGCATATGTATAATTCATTATTATTAATTATATTTGCATAAAATTTAATTAAAAGCTTATTTCTACGTCCACAGTTTAAGCACTCAATCAATTTGTGTTGCACGCTCCATTGGGAATTCTCGAAACAAATGCATTATTGGAAATGTGTAGCTTCTTTGACTTTGTATGCGAGTGTGTGTGTGTGTGTGCTGTTAATCAATAGGAAATGTCTAAATAGCAATTAACGTAATTAAATGGAAAATATAATGGAGAAGGCGACAACTTAAAGCAGTTTTGAATAATGCTCTTGTATGGCAAAGTTTGCTCGGCAAATTCAACCAGGATTGGTCAAAGGACAACGTCTATTGATGACGCAGCGGCAAAGAGAGAGAGGAAAAAGGATAGAGAGAGTGTTGGAGATTGCGAGAGACAAACAAATGCATATTAAGTTTGTTGCAAGTTGCACAGATCTATGCAAGGGAGGAGTTGGCTATGAAGTAAAAGTTTGTTTTTTTTATTTATAATGCAAAGCACGATGGCTTATGAAGCGACGGCCAGGACGAATATCTGAATATCCTTTGCTGCACTGCGAATAAAGGCAAACACAGATAAATCCATTATAAACGCACGTTTGCACTCACAAAGGCAGCTGAGCCACAGCAAATCTGAACGAGAGAGACAGCGACAGAGAGTGTGAGAGAGAGAAAGAGAACAGTTGCAAGCACTTTAAGGAAAGAGTTGGTCCCATTTATCATTTAAGGATACTTCGGCTCGCCAGCATTCCGTTGGCAATTAAAAGTGATTACGGCTCATTAAATGATAAAGAAACGTAACGCACGCATTTTAAAGGGTGATCGGGGATTGTGGTGAGAACATTTGCGAAGCAGCTGTTTCATTAACATGATAAACACGCACGCGATGGCCTGGCAGCATGTCCTTGCCACAGGCGGCTTGCAATTGCGGCCAATTCAACAACAGGCGGAACAATGGCAACAACAGCAGCAGCAGTAGCAGCAGTGGCAAGAAACACGCCTGGCGCACTTCCAACAATAAGCAACAATTTTAGCAGCCGCCAAAGCTATTATCCTGCTCGAGGACCTGCTGCTTGTGCTTTTTGCTTTGGCTGCCTGGCAGGCAACTAGCCAAACAGACAACGAAACCAGGCACAAATTGTTTTTTACACATGTGCGCGCAACATATTCAATTGTAAACATGCATAAATGTTGTTTATTGGGCAACGTCAGAAAACAAAGAAAACAATAGCCTAAGAAAGCAAGAAAGAAAACAATGCAATAATGCCAGGATCATCTCGAATGATACCCTGTTTTTAGAATTTCATCTAATGACTGCCTTCCACTTTTTTATACCCTTAACCCATTAAAAATGGGTAAAAAGGGTATAATGGTTTTGTGCAAATGTATGTAACAGGCAGAAGGAAGCATCTCCGACCCCATAAAGTATATATATTCTTGATCAGGATCAACAGCCGAGTCGATATAGCCATGTCCGTCTGCCTGTCCGTCCGTCCGTCCGTCCGTGCGTCTGTCATAATATGCACGTACATATTATTGATCAATTGCCAAAATGTTCATTAAGATCGGATAAAAAACACCAAAGTTATGGTTGAAAATATATTTTCATATTGATCTTATTTCCATCAAGCACTTTCTGTATACATAAATAGGCGAGAGCATGTGTGAGAATGAGATGGCATGATAATCGACGCTACCGTCAATGTATTTGTGTGTATTCTGCAGAATCACGATAACTACTATTTCGTGTATGTATGTATGTATGTATGTGTGTGTGTGTGTGTGCATATGTTTGTAGCCAGCCAGTTGGGGTCAGTTCGGGCTTGTGATTAAAAATACTCCGTAGGAAATGCACTTTCAGAACTGAACATTTGAGTGGAAATCGCCTTAAATGGAAATTTGCCAATAAAACTAGAATATATTTCACAGCTGGGTTAAGGTTATAAGTTATATAAGACTACAGCATTCTTACTTGTATTGAATTATGTTTATAGCATAAAATTGTACTTTATGCATGTCCCCGTCCTTGCATTCATTTACATATTTCATCTGTTATGGTAGCAGTAATTGCATTCTTATGTAGATTCTAAATTAGAATTGTTAACGATTATATAACAAAAATTAAATTACACACAATTGTGACTTACTTTTTGATGGCGCAGAACGCCAGAAATGTCCAAATGAAAAATATTATAATAATATATACAAAGCTCGGTTCCAAATCCTTTACTTTGTTATCGTTATAGATTATAACTGTTTTTTCAGCATATGGTGGATATAAAAACGTCAACACCTTGAATTTTAGTCGATCTATGAAAGGCTCCGGAATGGGCTTTAGAACATCAACAATTGTACGTTGTACTTTTATATCACTCATCTTTAAAATTTATTGCAATACTGTAACTTATTTTAAATTGAATATTTTTTTATTTTATGCTTTTTGATTTAACGTTAACGTTAACGTTTTGCTCAATAATTCATTGCCTACTAAGCGCCGAAAGCGCAAAATTACAAAACGAATAATTGTCAAAATAAAATCAATCAATAATAAACTGGTTAACTATGAAAAATATTTTTTTGGTTTTTAGAAATAGTTTTTAAATTACACGAGAAAATGTATTAGAATAAATTTAACAGCTGGGTTAAGAGTATATCGAAGTCGGGCTCTTTCGACTACAGCATTTTTACATGTTTTATTATACTATTATACCAAAATGGTATAATAGTATATTGGTTTTGTGCAATGTCCGTCATGCTGTCTGTCCGTCTGTTCGTCTGTATGAACGCGCGTTCCTCCGACACCCTTAGAGATAGAGACTTGAAACTTGGAACGTATACTGGAAAGTTCCCTCAAAAGATAAAGGGTCTTGGGCTTGGACCTACGTCCACTAGGGAGCTAGAAAATTGATAAATTCGATTTTAGCAAATCGATAAGTCCCCATATCTCTTACAATTTAATGGATACAGTCACCAATTTTGGTTGGTAGGTTGTTGGCGAGGTCCTTAAAAGATCGGCATATGCCACGCCCACCTCCGACGCCCCCATCACCCACGCCCCTAAAATTTTCAAATGACTATATCTTCCGCAGTTTTTGAGTAGGGAACGTCAAATTTGGTAGGTATATTACTGGTAGTCGCCTTTAAGAACCGATAACAAATTTGTGGTGCCACGCCCACACCTGCGCCTATAATCGATAATTCCGATTGTAAATCGATAACTCCGTATATCTCCGAACAATTTAAAGACAGAGTAAACAAACTTGGAAGGTACTTTGCTGGTAACCTCCTCCAAAGATTGGCATACCGATTTTTGGACCACGCCAACATCCGCCGCCCCCAGGAAATTCGTCCCTAGAAATGTAAAATGCGCATATCTGCCGTAATTTGCAAGCTAGAGTCGCAAAATTTTGCAGGTATGTTACTGGTAACTCCCCCAAAGATCGATAAAAAAATTGGATGGCCACGCCCATTCCACCTACCTGAACCGATACACCTGTTGGTGTAAATCGATAAACCCATATATCTCACGCAATTTAAAAACTTAAGTCACCAATATAAATGTGGAAAACAAATTTTGGACCACGCCCACTTCCGCCCCCAAAACCGATAAACGCCCATATCCCCCGCAATTCAAGTATTTCTTAACTGTACACAAATTAAGGTATAATAGTATTTCGCTGTCGGTTACGTCCGACTGCAACGTTCTATCTTGTTTATGACTGTCATTAATTTCAGACGGGTTCTGGCAACGACCATTCCATAATCTGCAACACATTTAATTATCATAAATTTTCCATTTGTGGCAGTCAAAACTGAATTAAAACTCTCCTCCAGATCACTTTAGTTTATTCATAACAACAATTTCGCTCTTTCTCTTCAAGCCGTGATCAAACCATTGATATCGACGGATATCGATAACATCTCTTACAGACGTTATGTTATCTAGGCATGAGCAAAATGTATGCAATCATCATACCCCATTTATTAATTTTTGTATGTAAGTAGAGCATACAAATGGGCGAATAATATGTGAATGCAAAGGACTTCGCTCTACTCGAGTCGGGCGGAGTTGCGAAGAGGAGCGAACGAGTGCCAAAAACAATTTAATGTTGTTTGATGACGTTGTGAGCGTGCGGTGCTCTCCTTGAGGCTTAGCGAAAGTGTATCCTGTCAAAGGATATTATGCAACAAAATTATTGTAGTTGGCACCAAACAAAAAGTTTGCCGAAAATAAACAGAGGCTCTGCGAGGCAACTGCGACTGCGGCGAGTAAGCTGCCAAAAAGTCCTGGTGAGCCCCGCCCAAGTGCCATGTGTGTAACGAGGTGCAAGGATGTGTGAGTGTGTGTGTGCGCGAGGATGTGTTAGGAGAGGGGGCGAGCGTGGGAGTAAATGTAAGCGTTGCAAATGAGCGTCGCATTAGCGTCACCAAAAGTGCGACCGCCTCCATTTAAATGCACAACAGCACCAAAAAATTCGCAGTAATTATTTGTGGACATTGTGTCAAGGACTAAACCGCAAAGCCAAACAGGATAATATAAACAAATGTCGCTGCTGTTCTATATGTAAGCCCATTTTGCCTACAGCTCACAAAATTGCAAGCCAAAAATAATAAAGAGACAAATTTGTTTGCTCATGAATACTATAAAGAAATGGTGGGAATAAAAATCCGCTTAACAAGGATAACAGATGCAGAGAGCTTTCGGAAAAAAGCGACCATCAAAACTAAGTGCAAGAATAATGGATAAAAATAGGAGACCAAAACAAAAAGCACAAATTTAAAATATATATTAAAATATCAGTATGAAACGAACAATTTTTAATATTTTCTTTAAAAGAATTGTTCTCTATCTCTTATATCAGACAAATCAATGGATATTTAATATGCATTCTACGACTTAATCTACTTATTTCTTAATATTGATATTCAGTATGCAGACTACGCTATAATCTATTTATATCTTAGTAATCTAACAACTCGTAACTTGATCAAAGTACTTTAAATATTTAACACAATAACTGCTTAAAGCAAATTGACAGGCAAAGTTTTCGGTTATTTCTCATTTGTGTCTGCAAAACTAACAGCCCACAGAGCAGCAACAACAACTACAACCATAACAGCAATAAGAACAACAACAGGCAACAGGCCAGCCTTAAATTGCAACAACGACAACAACAACAAACGAACAAAAATAATAATAATAATTCTCGCCGCAGCAACAACAATGAGAACAAGAAATTACAGCGGTCTTTTGATAAGCTGAATATGAAATACTCTGGCTAATATTTCAGTTAAATTGCTATTATTTTGTCCAAGTTTATGCTATAGTTGTAGTAGGCAATAAAAGATAATGTTGATCTATTGTAATTCTATATTTAAAAGCACGTCTACTCATATCAGCGATCATCACAAGGCTCTCTATCCAGCTCGTCAGTCTTTACTTGTCTCTTTGGTTTCTCATTTAACAGATGTTAAATGAGCTTAACATTATAGCTTACAGTACTAGCGGTGGCCTAATACCGATGTGTGTTAGTGGTGGCCTGCTACATAGTAAAATTAACCAAATCAACATTTTGCTTAACAGTTTAAAACTATGCAAAGACATTTTTAAATAAATAATTTTTTTATTAAACTGTTTATTGTTTGATGGGCTCTTCTTGTTGTACTTTAATTCTTTTAAGTGCTCAGATCATTAATATGTCGATCTACATCTGCCCTTGTTGTAGCCCTTATTGTTATCGGATATTGATATATATATAGGTTCACAAACAGGATGCTTGGCAATGTGTTACAAATCCAGCGACACAAATAATAATACCCGCTGTAAGTGTATTAAAAAAGCCAGTAAAACTTAACGTGAAACTTTTTCACATGTGCATTGTGTGAGTGTGTTTGTTCGTGTGTGTATGTGTGTGTTTGTGCAAATATTTAATTTACTGTGGGTGTCAAATTGCGCAAATGCATGTATGGGTAAATGAGCGTGTGTGTGTGTGTGTGTATGTGTGTGCGTATTTCAAAAGCCGCATGCTGGCATGCCTGTCTGCAGATCTGTGTGTGTGTGTGTGTGCCTGTGTGTGTGATAATGCAATTGTAATTGTGGTTGTAAATGTGCATTTGCATTTGTTTCAAACTCTGCTCGCATTGTTGTCGTTGTTGTTGTTGATGCGTTTGTTGCTTTTGCTGTTTGCTGTTCTTGCTGCGGCAAATTTAAACAATTTTCACATTGTTAACATTTATTTATCACTGTCGTAACAATTTGTGTCCATACTGCACGTGTATTAGTGTGTGTGAATGTGAGCGCGTGAGAGATTGTTATTTAAATTATCTCCTGCAGACAATTGCCGTAAATTGAGCATCCTTTTCTCCCTAATCAGTTCTCCAAGCTAACTTTAAATGTTTAAGTGCAAATGAATCACAAGAGGAACAGGTGGAAGCTAAAGTAAAAGAAAATATGTGATAGCTACAAGTACATGCTCTCTCTTTCACACTCTGTCAGTCTTACTCTCTTTCTCTTTCTCTCTCTCTCTCTCTCTCTCTCTCTCTCTCTCTCTCTCTCTCTCTTGTTCTCTTTTATATATATCACTGACAACAGCTTGTGCGGAAAAATCATTGCGTTAGGTAATATAGCAATTTGTATTTATGATACTGTGTGTGTGTGTGTGTATGAGTGTGTGTGTGGGAGCACAGTTCATAGATGTGCCTGTCTAACGTATTTATTTTTCCTATTTATTTATCAAACAAGATGCAGCTGTTGCATTTCCCATACGCATTTTCCACGTATTGTGAATTTAATGCCAAACTTAATGTGCCCTTCACAGCCCACCCACACCATTTACACCCTCTGTATGTGTGTGAGTTTCTTAAGTTCAAAAATAACAACTAGAAGAAGCAGCAGACGTAGCAGCATTCAGCATTTGAGTTCGCATAGTTCAGATTTTTGCAACTTTAGCTCTGGGTTTGGGCGTATCGAAAAAGGTGGGCCTTCAACTATTCAACGTGCTTTTGCTTATCAACATAACTGTAACCATTTAGGACTAAATTTGTAGCTGAGCTGGGAATGCAAACACAAATTTATAGTCTAGCCACAGGCAAAGAACTAAATGAGTTAGGCAACCAATGTGACCCTCGAAAGAATGTAAAGGCAAAGGGAACTACACAATGGATTACATTAGTTGAACAGTTGTCATAACTCGGAGAAGATATTCACAATGGACTTCAAGCCGATACTCATATTTATTTATATAAAATTGAACACAGTCTAAAACTGTATACATATAAATACATAGCTTAAAATGGGTAGTAATTAAACAAATCTTTTCCATATTGGCCAGTAAGAAAACTCAAGTCGCGTGAGCTTGTTTCTGATTAAATGTATATACCTAATCAATACTATATTATGTATTAATTGGAAAACTATAGCTTTTAGACATGCTGTTCATCCTGATTAAGAATAAGGTAGCGTTTCCGACCATAAATTATGTATATGGTCTGAAATTCTACCTTATGCCCTTTACATGTTTTCGAGGAAAACCAGTAAAATGTTTTTATGTAATATAATCGAGTTTGTATAATTGTTGAAATTAATATAATTAAATTCGACTAGCCAATTTAAATGAATTGATAATATGTTAGGCACATATCAAAGCAAAAAGATACCATAGGTAAAATGATGAAGAGTCATCTTGTTTTGCCCAACATATGCACATGAAATGATATGCGGAAAACATATTTCTTTTGAACATACAAAATTAGATAACCACCCAAGGAGTAAAAATAATAAGGAAAATTATTACAAATTGCTAACCAGGCAAATGCAATGGCTTCATGGAGAGCATTCGTAAGCACAGCTGTGGCAAGAAGCATCAGCAGCTGTTACTGCGACGAAGACTTAAAACGTAGCTTGGCATAAATCCCACCCATATGCAGTCCTCTCTCTTGCCACTTGTGCCCCTGCACAACGCATGTTGCCTCTGCCTACACCTAAGCGCATTTGTATTAAATCGAACGTGTTTCTTTCGTGGGGCTTGTGCCAAGACTTTAGTGTGTGCTACTTGCTACTTGCTACTGCTCCGGCAAGGACCTCACACAACTGTTTTATTTATTGACTGCACGTAGCATATATCCTTATAATTTTTGTATATCTCTACTCTGTGTGTGTGTGAGTTCTACATATGTCTCTATGCACCGGCCGCACAGAGTCGTTGGTCTGTGTCGGACCGTCTGTCGTCGATGTATGTCTGTCTGTCTGTCTGTGTTGCATTTTTGCGCTCGACTGCACGTCCAAATATCTACAACAATTTCTTCGTCGTCAATGGCATTGAAGGTAGCGAGTTAGTTGCTACTCTCTCTCTATGTATGCAATCAACTGAAATTGAAACCTGCAACAAATGGCTATGTTTGACTTTTTGCAGCGGACTAATGTATTTCCCCTCCTCCTTCCAAAACCCCAACCCCTTCCAAAACATATATTAGACTTGCTACCATGCTGCTGTTTGCACATTTTAACGGCTCTTGAGCAAACAAACGATTTTTGCATTTTAAATTTCTAAGCAGCCGTATGCCATTTGTTTATACGTATCTGCTTGCTACCAATAAGTACAATATTTAGGAAAATTGCATATCGATTTTGCGAATCGTGTGACTGAGTGTGCCTAATATGTATCTCTGTGTGTGTGTGTATCTCTGTGTACTTTTTAATATTCCCCCTTTAGTTGTGTGTTGTGTTTGTGTGTATGTGTTCGTTAGCCATTTGACTGTTCATTTCCTGCTTGAGATTACTTCTGTACCTTTATGTAGTCTCCACTCTACCCAAAAATATACAGAAATTATGATTTTCTGCATTCGAATTGTGACTCTTTTTGTACACACTTTCTTATTGTGATCGATATCGATAATTGAGCTGTAATGAAAACTCGATAATCGATATATCGATTCTCTATACTGATGCTTGACAAATCCAAAATGGCTGCTTTTCTTTACACAATATATTTTCAATGTTGTGCAGAGCACTTAAGTTGCGACTAGTCTTAGCCATGTACAATATTAAGGTGAAAATGCGACATGTGGCAAATGCTCCATTAACTATCAATATGCCACATGTGTGTACACATCTGTGTGTGAGTGGCCAAAGTCACCTTTCTAATTGACTATTTCCTCAATTTTTGCGCTACAGCAACTATTTTATATATATGCACGTTGCAATGACTTCCTGCCCATTCAGTTGCCACTAACTGTTCTGCCTTCTAATTGGCAAATTCGAAATACATTCGTAAAATGTAGCTGCCTTTAAAATTTTGCAACAATGGACTGGAGTGGAGTGGAGTGGATAACCTTAGGTCATATTAAATATGCATATTAAATTATGCATGAATGGAAACTTGCCAAATGAGGCTGGAAAAATAACTCAGCCAGGTACTTTGGCATTGTGCATTAATAAAAAAACGCTTTAAGCCTGTCATAACAGGCATGTGTACGTGTTTTTATTGTCAACTTCCCTTTGGTGTGGTGTGGTGTGGCAACAACAAAAGCCGCACAAAAGGATAATTTCATATTCGCGTCGCTAACTTACGTAAATTTTTGAATCATACAATAAATAAAATGCAATGAATGTGCAAAAGTGCAGAGCGCGCATTGCTTGGGGTTTTCTAGTGGAGGGGGAAGGGGGGTTTGGGCCTCGATGTTAGAGGTTGGAAGCGAGAAGGGAGGATCAGGCTACCTCCTTGCCAAGTACATAAATTAACGTCCGCCGCAGAAGAGTGAACGTCTTTGTATTACGTACACACACACACACAAATAGACTTGAATACGTGCTTACGTATCTGCTTACGTAGTTTCTGGCACGCATTTTAATAGCCTTGGCTTGGGGGAGGATATAAACAAGCAACTGAGCGTGTTTGTGTGTGTGTGTGTGTGTTGTGCACATGTGAAAAACCATCAAAATGAAGCAGGCAACAATAATAACAATTTATTATTGCAATGCAAATGCAGTGAGTCGGAGTCGGAGAAGGTCGCAAAGTTTTCATAAACTGCTCAGACTGCGATGACGACTGCATTATTATCAGAAGGTGCAGCAAGATTTTTTTTATGGCCGCCACGCTTTTCATGCCCCATCGCAAATCGTGTTGCGTGCTATGGACAAATATTGGTTTTACTGCTGCTGCAGGCGCTGCTATAAATTGATTTAAAATTTAGCTGAACTCGTTAATCATCGCATGGCAATTGAACATTACTTTTGATTATAGCGATTAATTTTCTGTTAAACAAACTCAAACGATTGTAGTGGTGTACAAATATGCACAATACTATTAATAAAAAAATAATAGTATAAAAATTAGATCAATTCGCAGAGGTAACGTTTTTTGAGACGCGACTGTAACAGCGAGCAGCATGTAATAAACAGCTGATCGATAATGATGCGTTGGCAGGACCATTCACGCGCCGACTCAAAATGGCAACTCTAACTTCAGAGCAACTGTGCGTAGTGACGCCCACGCTAGTTTGGCGCTTTTTTTTCTGCAATTGCATACGCGCGCAATTCTTATTGCATCGGCATTTTAATCTCGCTTTGTTAAAATTAAATTGAATAAACTAACAAAGAGAATAGTGAAAAGTGCGGTCACACCAAAATTGTGCATCTTCCAACACGTGGCGGCTGCCATAACCAAATAGTGACAGGACGGTTTCACCAAGCAATCAAATTGTGATCGCTTACAGTGAACCAGTGTCCCTCCCTGCACTTGAAGCTGCGCAGTTGGCCTGCTCAATCTTGCAGTCGTTAACGATTATTTTGTTGGTAATCTGTTGGTTGTGCAATACAGGAGGAATAATTTTTGAAGACCCTGATGCCGTATATATAGAGCGCACGTTGAGCTATAGCCTCTTCAAAGGCGGATCAGCTCCGAAGTACCGATTAAAGCGGAATGTAGGGCGCAAACTCCAACCTCTTTATCGCATGGAGTGCGCCCATTCGTGCAAGAACGGCTGCTGACCAAGACGTGTTCGTTACACGATTCATCAGTAAAGAAAACATAATAATCAAAAAATGCATCGATATTTTGTTAAGATTTTCAAGGATCAACCTAAAATATTTGTCTGAGATTATAAATGTTTACGGCCTGTCATATATTTCCTTAGACCTTGCATCCCAGATTATTCTATCGATAAAATCGAAAAAAAAACAAGAGTTGTTTAATAATATTGTAATTTATTGTAATTAAAGGCTTTAATCGATTAAAAACACTAGTATAACATTAAGTCCAACAGCTTAATGGCCCTGGTAACCGAGCAACTCCAGCAAGGGCATCTGCATTTGCTGCTGTCCTGCATCCATACGCACGTATATCAAACTCTCGGAGAACTCTGAGCACGGCGAACAGCCACAATTTGAGGGCACCTCATGCTGAAGGATTGGATTCAATGGAATAACATAAAAATCAATAAATAATAAAATGAACTTACGCTCTGAATGTATGCAAAGCCAACTGTGCAAACCATTTTCACTGAGATCGTTTGATATGATTTGATGGTGCAGCACGTGCAGAATTTCTCATGCATATCGGTGATGGGATTATAATTGGAACGAGAACTACACGCCCCCTCACAATCCGTAAGGCCCTTGATTAGCTTGGCGTTAACACAAGCTCCATGGCCTGGCTTTGAGAACTTCTGCAGCTTCTTTGTTAGCGACTCGGCGAGTGAAACGAGCAAACAGGTGGTTGAGATAAAAATTTGAATTTTTCGATTAGTTAAATGGAAACCAAAAAATCTGATCAAGGCAATTGTTTCACAGACAGGTAAGATTAACTTATTATTACAAATTTTGTTTACACTCACAGAGATCTTCGACAATGAGTGTTTTAATTTTGATACTGCTTGCCATCATTGTCCTTTGCTGAGATGGTTCACTGTCGGCTTGTGCGGTTAAAGGTTCTCCAATGAGAAGATGTCGTGGTGTTAATGCGGTTACATCATTCGGATCATCTGACAGAAGAGTTAAAGGGCGAGAATTGAGTATCGCTTCTATCTCAACTATGACGGTTTCCAACTCTTCATGGGTTAAATTTGCTGTTGTCACATTTTTTAATAGTAAATGTATTGCTGATTTTACGACAGCTTCCCATAGTCCGCCGAAATGTGGTGCTCGAGGAGATATGAACTTAAACTGGACTCCTCTGTTATTGCATTCTTGAATTATTGTGGCTTGAGCCTTTTCGATAAATATCGCTTCTTCTAGCTCTTGAAGCTTGTTTTTTCTCCCACGAAATTTGTTGCGTTGTCACATGCAATGTTTGGCACCTTCCACGGCGACTAATGAAGCGTCGCAGTGCAGCTAAAAATGCCTCTGTGGTGAGATCCCTAACCAATTCCAGATGAACTGCCCTTGTAGTGAAGCAACAGAAGATTGCAACGTATGCGGTGTTAGGCTTCTTTCCATGAATTTCGTAATGGATTTTAAAATGTCCACAGTAGTCAACGGCAGAGCCTGGCTGCAGTGAATCGAAGTGGTGGAAGACTTCCCATAATCTGTTTTATTAATTTCGGCTATGCTCTGGTGCACTTGACGCAGTTTCGAACAATACTTCTGGCCATGATCTTTCTTTTTATAATCCAGAATTGCTATCTTGAGGTGGTCAACAACGCTTGGGGACCGCAATGCATATTTTCTTCATGAATTTCTCCAAGAATCAATTTTATAATTGGTTCGTTGTACGGTGAAAGCATTGGGTGCTTGGCGTCGAAAGAGATATTAGCTGCTTCCAGTCGACCTCCTACTCGCAAGATTCCATTCAGATCTAAAAGGGGTGATAAGGACTTAATTGCACTGTCTCTATGCAATGCCTTTTGCTTTTTAATTTGCTTGATGTCGTCTATGAAATCATTCCATTGTATGTGGCGGATAATGATTTTTTGGTTTCTTGTTATTCATCGAAATGTACAATTTGACTGGTGTGTCGTTTTTCCTTACAGAAGCCCATTATATAAGCAATGATTCTAACCAGCTTCGTGAATGAACCATTGTGCCCAATTTTATAAATGATATCCTCCTCTCTTTTGATAGTCATTATTGATCTCTGACAATTCCTTGGAGGGTTTGCGTTCTCCACCTCATCTTTAATACAGACAGAATGGTAGTGGCCATTTTAAAGGTGAGCCATGTAAGAACAGTGGACCTTAAAACCACATACTGTCTTTGGCGAATTTATCAGCAGCCGTTCCTTTAGACAATATATCAGCCGCATTATTTTCTGAGTCAAAGTGCCTCCAATACTTTTGTAGTGTTAATTCTTAAATTGTCCCAACTCGTTTGGCGACAAATTTGTCATGAATAAATGCTGAACAATTAATCCATGACAGTAGTATCTTTGAATCGGACCAATAGTAAGTTTGTGCGTTTTTCATTGACAGATCTTCTTTAATTTTTGCTACAACCTGAGCTCCAAATACAGCAGCCTTTAGTTCCAGGCGTGGTAATGTGATTGTGTTGAGTGGTGCTAGGCGTGATTTGGCACTCAATAATTGGACTGTGGCTTGTTTGTCCTTATATGTTGCTCTAATGTATGTGCGTTGGTTTGTGGTTTCTGAAACCAATTCCAACAACAACGACGAACATGAAGAAGAGTAACAGCGACGATCCCTAGCCAAAAACCATACCGAGACAACGGAGTGAATTCGCAACGACGACGACGACGACAAGGGAGTTGCAGTTCGGCCTTTGACGGAATAGGTTGTGAGAGCTGTGCCTCAAGTCGAGAACGAGTTGAAAGAAGCAGACTTGAATGCTACAAGCTATTAATTACGTTGTAATATCTTATATTCACTATATTAAAACCGTTAAGTAATAAAAACCCCACATGTATACGGCAGCTCCAAATGCCTTTTCTAAAGCATCATCAAATGTATGTATTTCTGTTGATACAGGTATTTTCCCACGAAATATGTGAGGTTGCACTTGAATAGTGTTGAGAATTTTGAGCTTCTCCCTGTATCTTTTTCCATTCCTCTTGAAGATGATTTGGAAGGTATTCCTTATACTCAAAACTTTCTTTTGTTAGGTGTTGCATGAATATTTTTGCCTTCATGACCAATGGTGAGAAGAGTCCAAGAGGATCGAATATTCTGAAGATTTCAGACATGACATCTCTTCTAGATATTTTGGTTTTAGTGATAATATCTGTTTTACCACATAAAACATCAGTTTTGGGTATCCTAGTAATTCCAAGGGATTTAATGGAATAATCCTCATATGCGGTATCCTCCAGCTGGACATTTGATATAATGTTTTCTTTTGGAACTCCTTGAACTGCTACAATACCAATCAACATTTCCTTAATTTAAATCCGGAACTGTGCGGGATTTTATTTAACTGTTGCTGCATAGAAAGAGCTTCCGGTTACTACCACTGTATTCGCTCCTGTTATGCAGTCGTCAACATAGAAATCATTTTCCAATGCAGCTGCTCCTAATGGAAGTTCTCTTTTTGCCTTTTGTGCCATTTTGTGGCTAAATATGGTGCAGCTTTTGTTCCATATGTAACTGTCTTGAGTCTGTAGAACCGTAAATCCTCCGATGGATCGCTGCGCCATACTATAGTCTGATAGTATTGATCTTTGGAATTCATTCAAAACTGACGATACATTTTTTTCAATGTCCGCTGTGAATACATATTTGTGCATTCTGAATCGAAGCAATATTGAAAATATTGAATTTGGTCCCTTGTGCATCAAGTCGTTAAGTGAACTTCCAGATGACGTGACTGCAGAATCATCAAAAACTACTCTTAATTTAGTTGTAGAGTTGTCAGGCTTTAACACACAATAATGCGGTATGAAATAGCCTTTCCTACTTCGTTTGTGTGCATTTCCTTCATGTGTCCCTGGGCTTCGTATTCTTTCTTGAATTTAGTATAGCTGCTTGCGTCACGGGATGTCGTGTAAGTCGTTTTTCCAAGCAAAAAAAAACATCTTCTCGTTGCTAGATCACGACTCTCCCCTAGGGCTGAAGCATTTTCTATAAATGGAAATGCGTGTCTCTGATTCGCCAAATGAATCTATATAGACTGTTTTTACCACTTGGTAAAATATGAATGTTTGTTACTAAATGTAACTGCAACTGACTCCACAGTCAGTCAAATGTAAATCCAGAAGTCGTGGCCACCAAATGGAAGGAATGACTATGAATGTCAATTCCTTTGGGTATGCTGAAATGATTGTAGGTATGCTACAGGTTCATGTACGAGTAGCAAAATGACGCCGCAATCTGTACTTGAAACAAATTTTACTAAAGGAAGTGAATACTCAAAGAGATCTTTTCGTGCTGATTTATTTAGTAAAAATGTATGGTTTATATACAAAATTCGTATACAATATAATTTGCTCAGGACTAGTTATTCTAGTTACAAAATGACCTAAACCAGATACCATGTATTAATCATATCTTATTTTACGACGCTGCGTCTGGTTCCATCTGCTTACTGCAGGCCACCCGAGAGATGGTGCGAAAACCCATTTCTAATTACAGTCCATGGCACGGGTCCATATTTGTTCGTGCGTTATCTACATCAACGAAATCGTACAGTTTCTGTAAATATCTGGATATTACTTTAGACACGCTTTAATACCTTAAGGAGTGTCACATACTTATTGAACTCTGGACTGCCAGCCATGATGACACCATAGATGGGCTCTGGAGTTCCGAAGTTCAGCTCTAGGTACTGCATCTGATCATTTATCTCAGGTGACCATTTGCCACTGCCAGGTGATGGCCTCTCCAGCAAACGCGCCTTGGACGGCGCTTGTTCCGGTTCCAGTTTGGAGATGGCATTGAAAATGCTGTCGAGCAATGACTTTGGTCCATTCTCAATCATGGGCGTGAGACTGTTGAAGCCAAAAAATAATGTGAGTGGATATATCAAACGGCAACAATGTTGACAACTTACCATTCGGCTGGGCAGAGCGGCGGAGGCGTCAGAATGTTTGGAATGCTGGGGAAGGTTGGCTCATCTGTTACTGCAAAATACAAAAATGGGGTATTTTAATTATGCGAAGAAATTAGAAAGGAATACCTAATGAAAGAATAAAGAAATGATATACTTGATCTCGACAACACTCTATCTTAGCACACCATGCACACACAGCCCGCAGACAGTCCATCGTTTCGGCCACATACTGGTCCATGTTCTTGCATGTTTTGGGCTACTTTGGCACGCAATTCCGACGATGGCGGAGATTTAACATCATCACCCGGATCCGCTTCCTGACAATCTCAGACGCCATCTGTGCATGTGCAAAGATAAAGAAATTTTCCGGGACGCATTTCCTTATAGCCCGGCCGGAAGATCTACCATCGAAAGTGCACTGACACTTCTTCTTGGGCACACAAATTGTGTTTAAATAATATAATACTTATAATATAATTGATATTAAGGATTATTTACTCACCGCACTCCATGAGAGTCATCCGCCAGCCAGTTTTTATGCCCTGTCGCATGCATTCGGTGCCACAGGCGGAGAATATGGGACAATAGCATATAGTAGGAGCACTTGGATCACCAATGGCACCGCAACGGGAACTACACTTGTTAACCGATCACTTTCATTTGCCATTCCTGCAGGTGCACGTATTGCATTTCTTCTTCACAGTAGCCTCCGGCTTGAATTCGCGTCCACTCAGCGTGCAGGGACACAGCTCCTGTGTAATGCAAGCATCCTTGTATTGCACGGTTCCCTCGGGACAGTAGCAGCCCTCATTGCATTTGCCCTTTTTGGGGGTAGTGGATGTGAAATCCGAATCGCATGTTGTCTCCACATCCGGTCCACAGGCGCGATAGACGCGTCCAAAGCCGCTGCTAATTGCTGTTGGCGAAAATCAAAAATTTAAATTGGATTTGATTTGTAATTGTGAGTTGGTCGTTAACTTTGTTTGATTATATTTTTAAAAATACTAAAATAATCAAACATGTATCAAAATGCTTGGTTTATCTACAGAATTCTTAGACGATAATGTTTGCTTAGGACTAGTTATGCTATTTACGAGTTGACCTAAACAATCAAATGTTATCTATTCGTGTGCAGATGTCTTAAGATAATTTTATTTACTCAAGTTAAAATCTGATCTTTTAGTTGGCCTTGTTTAGCTGTGCTGCCAAGGAATGAAATGCTTGAAGTTTTGCTGTTATGCTGAGAGCTTTTAAGCTTGAAATCATCCAGTAACAGTAACAATTTGAACGCACTCTGTTAACTAACAGCTGTAATGCCAAGCGACTTAACAGCGATTAGGGACCATTACTTGTATCTCGTCTTCTTCTGCTGCTTGATTGTGCGTAAGTGTCGCACTCACCAACTCCGTAGCCTTAGACTCGTTAGTGTGTCTGGGAGTACGCTTAAACGCAGGACATTTACTTGATGTGTTCTTAAATGACACCAGCAACAGCAGCAGCAGCAGCAGCCAGCAGACAGCAAACGATTACATTAAAAGCGAGTAAAATTTCATAAAAATACGCTACGTTCGCTGCCTTTTTGAATATCTAATGATACCTCGAATCGAGTGCAATTTGAACACGCACACACTCATACTTGTGCCAACACACCCACATCACTAAACACACACACACCCACAGTTACTAAAGTACTCACACAAATCGACCGAAAGCGCAAAAATTCCATTTTTGGTTAGATCGGACAACTTTATTACACGCCAAAAGTATGAAAGAAAAAAACAGACAACAAATACAGAGATGAAACAATTTACTATCAATTTTCGGGCTGATATTAATTTGCACCAATTTTTGGCACTACAACCGAACCGAACCAATTGTGGCCGTTTCTACGCCCGCTAACGTTTACGGATTTTACTGGCCTGGCAAAACCTGTCAAAACTCTGCCTGGATTTTCAAATGTTCTCCAATCAACGAGTGCACAATGAACAGTGGAACTATTTTGTTACTAATCTGAGTTATTAAATAAAATGGGTACAAGTTTTAAAATGCAACACGCAGCTTGAAAATATTCATTAAGGTACAGAAATAATTACAAATGGTAATAGAGTGGCCTTGCATGTCAAGGAGTCAATTAATAATAATTTGGTAATAATAGTTAAGTTATAAAAACTCACATATAATCTATATGAGAAGGAAAACCATTTCAACTTTTTGGTAAGCATTTCAGGGGGCCAAGGAATTGAATGGAAAATTGTGCCTTCTTATCCATGTCGATTATGTAAAATTCTAACAGAAGGCCAGAGACTTCGTCTAATCGTACATGAATCAAATAATATCTAAATATTTTGTAATATTTTACCACAGTACAGCGTCTGTTTTTCAATTCAACTACGTTCACTTGACCAGTGTTCTGGCGTTTGTGGGTGACTGCGGTTTTCATTACATTTTCGATTCTGCACATTTTGCACTAGACTCTCTCTCTCACACTCTCGCTATTGTTCTCTCTCTTTTACTCTGTCAATCCCAACAACCTGCTCTTTCAGATGGGTGCGACTTAAGCGGCTTTGCTTTTTGTGCCCCGGACGGCGGCAATTTAGCTAAAACGGTGCACGCCTACCTGTGCCACAGAACGCACTAGGCAAATTACTATTTATGTGAGTGCCGTCCAGCCCACTGCCCATTGCCCACTGCACCCTGCACCCTGCACCCTGCACCAGGCCTCCCACCACCCATACTATGCCCCTTATGCAAGCAAAACTCTTTGTATGTGCTGATGCGGTTGAAATGAGCAAATTGTATGCGATTGTGGCAAGAGGAAACAACAACACAAAACCAAAAAAAAAGGAAAATTAGAAAGGGAGAGAGAGAGAGAGGGAGAAAAGTGCAACCATAGCAGCTGCCATCTTTAAATGCACGAATTTGGGTCACATGGTCGACATTTTTTATAATTTTTTGAACTCAAACTTACTTAAAATAAATAAGTTTTACTAGACCACAAATGGGCAGGCTGAAAAACGAGCTGAAAAAAGAAAACAAAAAAGGAAATGTTGAGTTAGAGAGAGAAATATGTGATGCTCAACCGATGTGCGAAATAAAGGCGAAGAAATCAATGCCAATGCCCAAAGGATGCCCACAAAACAAGCAAATCGAACCAGCAACCAGAACCTTAAGTGGACATAGGTCTGGCCTTGGGCCCTCAGACCGGACTTACTGCCAATTTTATGGCCAGACACACAATATTCACCCCGCAACGTTGTCCTGTGTATGTGTCTCCTACACATATATAAATGTGTTATGTGCGTGTGAATGAGGCAAAAGACAAAAGAGAAAAATTGCCAACTATTTGGCATTGAGTCACAGGAGGGAAGACCGGTCCTCCATTGGGCTGGCAATTCGATTAGAGCCCAAAGCGTTAAGCAGTTAAAGCTGCCAGCTGCGAGTTGGCTTTTGCCACTTGCCAGTTGGCAGTGCCATAGTTTGAAGCATGACGTCAGTCAATGAATCGCTGAACGAAAATGTGAAGCGCCAAATGAAGTGCACAGAGAGAAATGACTGGCAAAAATGTGGCTATCCAAAGAGAGAGAGGTAGACAAATTTCATATAGCAGCGGCATACTGAAGCGGCGCCCAAAGCGGTTCGGAGATATTTATAACTAGATGGGGCAGGCACCAGTCCAACACAGGCCGGCAACGACGACGTCCTTAATCGCCAGAGAGACTTGACAGGCAATTTGGCAAGCAATACTCTCAAAGCGTAACTAACATTTATATTTGTCGCCAGGAGTGCCGTCTAAACAAACAAATGTCACACATAACACGACAACAACAACAACAACAACAACGATGACTACCAGACGACTTTGAGGTAGGTTCTCTCCCTCCTCGCTCCCTCCTTTGGGTGGCATGCATGCAAATCAGCGAGGCGACGTAATGGTTTAGGCCTGCTCAGTTGTGCCACGGAAAATAAATGGTGCTACAAATTCGCTAACCAAATGCTCAGTTTGATGGGCAACTGACGAGCTGGCAACATGTCCCTTTAGCTGTTGTTGCAACAGCAGCACCAACAGTGGCACCAACTTGGGCGGCAACTATAAAAGGGCCAACAAGTTTTTACCCGCCATTTCATTAATAATTAAATAATGCGTTCACACACACACACGCATTTTACAGAATTGTAAAGTTGATAGCTACACTGAGAAAAATATAAAATGAAACCAGTTTCTTTTGCTAGAACAAACTGCACAACTTGGAATGTGTTGGATTTCTATTTTAAAGTCGACCAGTCAATTTAATTTTCATTTCTTTAGTTATAGCAAACAGTAAGAATTTAAAATAAAAACTACTTTGACCTTAACTTGTCATTTATTATTATTTACAAGTGTTTCTTGCTTTAATGTTAGCTAAGCATTTATTATAATTTATAAATGTTCAGTAGTTTCTTGAGCTGCTTGCTTTTTCAAGTTTTATTTTATTTGTTTTTTAAATTTCATATACACAGCTTCTAAAAATGATTCCACATTTCTGTCGGTAGCCAAACAAATAAACCTTGACCAACTCATCGTTGTAAGTGCAACTGACGCGAGCAGCATTCAATTCCCAGACGTATTTAGTTGTATTCCGGTTATTGGATTTTTCTGGCTAACGCCGCATAACTAAATAAAAGCCATTCACTTAAAAATAGACCCAGACCCAAAATGGCAGCAACCACCAACCGTTGCAACTCAAATGGAACCACACCAACAACAACAACAATAACAACAAAAACAATAACAACAACAACAATAACAACAACAATAACAACAACAACTAAAAAACGGAACAAAACACAATTGAATTTGATATACGAGCGAGCCTCGTCCGATCTGCTCAAAACAAAACTGGACAGCGCCTTGTTTGGGGTTTTGTTTTTGAGGGCAATCTATTTCCAAAGCAAATTAAAATTCAAATTCGTTTGCATGTTATTTATAAGACAAAACAGAAATCAAACCTGGACTGATGCAGTCTCAACTACAAAAATACCCAGCTGTCAGTTGAATTCTTGTAAATTGCTGTAAAATGGAATTTGTTTGTTTCTTGCATTTGCGAAATCTGTAGCTAAGTGAATAACATGATAAGAAATAAAGACACAATAAATTAAATTATATTTATTATTATTATTATTATCACTATTTTTATTAATAGCACAATTAATTATGTACATTATTTTAACCTTTCAGTAATTTTTTAAATTATGTACAGGGTATGAAAAAAGTAAAAATATAAATGAAATAAATATTCAGTTGTGAGATTTAATCAAAACCATAAAGAAATACAACTTCTGCTCATCCACACTAGTGGCTCAAATAGAAGATTACTCACACGCACTCCCACAGCATGCAACTTCTGCTGCTGTTGGAGCAATGCAAAACTGTCCGGCATGTTTGATGTAAAAATCCCTCAACTGAAATAGATTTACGTCACTGGCAGCCGGGCAAACTACGTTTGTTAGCCATTTTTGGGCTGGCTCCCGCCTGAGCTCCCCTCTGTTTTGGCTTTGGCAATTTATTTGCAAATATTTTTCAGCATCAAAAATATGGCACACACACATGGCACTCAGTCAGTCAACCGTTCCCTCTCCACCCCCTGCTGCAACGAGTGCTGCTGCAATTGTGCAGCAGTTGTTAGTATTTATTTCTTTTCCATTTTTATGTTGCTCGGTTGCTCAGTTGCTTGTTTGTTTGTGTATTCTCGCCAGGGCTTTAACTCGGATTTTAGCCTGCTGCCAAATTATATTAGGAGGAATTTTCACAAAATTTAAAATCCAACTGGCAACAATAGCAACTGCATAGACAATTGAAGCTGCAGCTGCCCCTGCCGGCTTAGCTGTTGGTGCGGCAACTGTTTTGATGCTGCAACGGTCTCCTGCATCAGTGTCTGCTCTTCTGCCACTCAATTGCGGCGCCATTGACTAATCTCGCTTTTGATTTTCCATAGCCATTAGCACATACACAATCACACACACTCATACACACACGCACACACACACCTGCACACTCAGATGAGCCGCTTTGGACTGTTGAAAATATGACAATGGCGGGCGACACCTGCACGCAGCAAGGACACTCGTCCGGCCGGACACTAATTCATAGCACACATCGAGATAGACACAGAAGGATGAGGGGGGACAGAGAGAGGGAGTCAGACGCAGTTGGGGAGCAAAGCAAATCCAGTTCCAGTTCCCATTGGTGCCTTGTGCCTGATGAGTTGTCACATGTCGCCGCTCAACTTAACTCAACTGGACTCAACTCAGCCCTCACCTCTCATCTCTTGTCCAGCAGATGCTGCTCTGTGCCTAAGTGCCCGGCTACTAAGCTGTCTGACTATCTGTGTGTCTGCCTGTCTGTCTGTCTGTCCGTCAAAAACAAAAAAACTATTGAGTTGAAATTATGCAACGTTTGGCTGCAAAAATTTTTTAATTAAAAGCATTTGCACAAGCATCGCTTGAGCCAACTGTCCGCATGGCTTGTTAAATGTCAAAAACACGCCTCACTGATTTTTCAAAGAGGAGTGTCGGGGGAGGGGGAAGTGGGTGAGCCACTGGCCAGTGGAGTGTAGAAAGTGGACTCGGCAAAAAGAGTTGGCATCTGCAAAAATTCATCTGGCAAAAATTCGATTGTGTTCTCTCTTTTTTGTTAGTCTCTTCTCTAGGAGCATAGTTGCGAGTTAGAGCATGAAGAATAGTAAAAACATGCCGCATGCCGCATTCGAATTCATTCATTTTCATTTACTGGCATGTTGAGCAAACGCCACGTTTTGTGGCATTGACAAGGCTGTGTAGCTGTCATGCTCGAAACGAGAGATTTGCTGGAAAACTTTTAGTGGCATATTTAATTTAGTTTAATGCTAACAGCATCATTGAAAATATAAGAAAGTACAGTGGTGTATGTCATCACAACTGCTGATAATGAATAAGAGGAATTATTATTGGACAGGGGTTCAATTCTTATTATTTTGAAAATTTTAAGTATTTGACAACTCGTGATAAAGAAGAAGAGGAATTATTTTTGAACAGGGGTTCAATTTTAATTATATGGGCAATAGTCAAAGTTACTGAGCAGGAATTTGCATCATTTAGTGTTATTATTATTCAATTATTTAAATTATAATTAAATTAAATTATATTATTAAATAATTAAGTGAAATTCTCTGAACCGTTTATTAAATGTTTGTTGTTTTCTTTGGATTGTTTTAACACACTTAAGTATAACAATATTTGTATTTTCCTGTTGGTCGTTATCTCTTTATAGTTAAATAAACTGACTCTAATTGTCAGCTCTTTATAATATTTCTTCCTATTGTGCAAATCAACAGCTCTGTGAATAATAAATTATGCACTTCCCAACAAACACAAACAAAACAGAAAATCAGAAAAACCAGAGGCGTTGCCAAAGTGAACAAAACGCACTAAAAAAACAAAAGCCTAAATATTGCTTGGCTAAGCGTTGCCTTATGGAACAGTCACGAGAAGCACACATAAAAACCAACAAAAGTCTGGCCTTAAGCGACAAGACACAACACACAACAACAACGATGCAGAATAGACTATGGACTGTGGACTGTGGACTGTTGACTGTTGACTGGGCCATGTGCTGCCCTCAAGGCACTTTCGGCACAGCAGCGATGAGTGGTGGAGTGGTTGGCCCAACAACAGCAATATGAACAACTTGTCCATTTATAGCGCTTCATTTTAAACAACAAACAGTCGGCAAACACTTGCCATGGCACTGGTACGCATCACTTGGCTTGATTTTTAATTGTGCTGCTGCGCATTTCAATTGAAATATGAAAAAAGCGAGAGACTTGCACAGGATGGAGAATGGAGACCGAGTAGGCGATAGAGAAGGAGACAGGGAGAGAGACAGGGACTGGTTGCCTGTGCTCCTGCTTGAACAGCAATTCATCCCGTGCCTGAGCCTGTTCCTGAGCGTTGTTCAACAGCTTGTCTGACTGGTTGCCAGACAGTCGGCAGTCGACAGTCGTCGGTCGTCAGTCGTCCGTAGGCCTTTTGAAGCATAAAGATAACTTAAGTTGTCCCCACTGGAGCGCTGAGAGAGAGCAAAGTTCAGTTGCAAAACCGACAACTCGAGCGACAGCGACGGCTGCAAACAAATGACACCGAAGTTCACCTTTTTATGCCAAGTGGGTCGGTCGAGACGGGATCGTGGGCGAGAACGAGGAAGACGCTGGAACGAATGGACGGCCGGCGAGCTATCCTGGGATCCGGCGCTTACGTAATAAAGTAACTCAAGTGCGCTAAGCAGTGAAAGCTTTTGTAACGGGTTGTCTCCGGGGCGGGACTAGGTTGGACCTGGGCTGTGGGACTGTGTTGGTTTGCTCTTTTGCGAGACATTAAAGAAAATTATAAATATTATTAGACTGTTGTTGTGTGCGTGTGTGTGTGGGTGTGTTTGTGTGTGTGTCGACAATTAAAAATTCCATTTGTGGTATTTAATGAATAGCACATAAGCAAATTAACGCATTTTTCCTGCCTGTGTTGGGATGCCATGCAAAGTTTGCTGTGCTCTTTGTGTGCCTCTTGAAATAGCCACTCGGAACAGAAGGCTTCTTTTCCTTTGACAGTAGATTTAATCATAGAAAAAGGTATAGTAATTAGTATATTTGCATTTTTAATTGAAATGGATTTTTTTTCTAATACAATAAAGAAAAGTTCTTAGATAATAACAATCATTGTTTGCTAATACCCACACAAGAATCAAGATAATATTGCCATCAGATTCAACCTATTCAATCATTACTCAAATATAAAATTGGAGAAGTTCTCAGAACTAAAGCCACAATCGCAGTAGCTTCGACTGATATTTTCTAAATCAAAAAGTCATTTGACTTAAATTTCTAATAGGCTAGGTCTTATAAATATTATTGTAAACATTTTGTAATCTAGCAAAATGCTCAAAATTCCACAAACAAGAAATTACTATATTTAACACCGCGAACTACCAAAATTGAGAGGCTCTCACCGAGAAAGAAGCTGAATCTTTTGGCAATACCCATTATGCCGCACAGGCCAACCAAATCCGAGGAAATCGCAAAGGGCACATCTGAGCTGAATGAGAGATTGGTAAATCTGCAACAGCGCGTCGTCGAATGGAAGCGGTTGAGAAAACATCACTAAATAACAGCAATTCCAGAATTACACAAGTTGGAGATGCACTCCAAATAAATTGGCGAAATAAAAAAAATAAAATCATTGATTTTCCCGAAATTGAATTAAGTTATCCTTTACTCAACTAAAAATATCAATAATATTAAAAGCAATCAATAGCTAAGGCTTTGCAAGTATTCTTTTGGATTAATAATATTACTGAATTTATTATTTAAACATGCAGTTTTGACAACAACCAAATTAAATGAGCTTAGTGAAATAAATGACAAACTGGTTTTGCTTTTCATTAAAATCAGCTTAAATCTCTTCAAAGTGTTCAAATCATTTATGAAATTGATTTAATTGCCAAGCCACAATTCAGCAGCTCGTGAATTGTTCATTTCGATGTTTTATGCATTTGACCGTTGGTCACACACTGTGGTGTGTGTGTTTGATTGAGTGTGTGTTGGTTAGTGAACAGGACACTTAATTGCATGTTTTAGGACCGAAACGAATAATTGATTTAAATGTGCAATACGCAAACACACAAAGGAGAACGCGAAGCGAGCAGCAGGCGGAAAAAGCAGCTATCTGAACAATTCCCAGGGCTCAAATTCATTTGTTGATCGCAAAGATAATGAATGGCATAATGGAAACCGGGCCCCCAAACTGTTTATTAGCCATGCAATTCCATTGGCCACATCGCGTATGTGTAATATGCCAACCATAAACAAATAGAGACAGGCGGTCTATAATTATGCACGCCTCTTTCGGGGTTGTGCCACATGCGGAGGGGTAGCATTGATTGAATGCCAAATCACTTAACCCAATTGGAAGCCTTTCGCAATAACTTGGCAGCAGTGGAAACATTTTTTTGCTTTTTTCTTTTGTATTTATTTTTATACTATTATACCAAAATGGTATAATAGTATATTGGTTTTGTGCAATGTCCGTCATGCTGTCTGTCCGTCTGTCCGTCCGTCCGTCTGTCCGTCCGTATGAACGCGCGTTCCTCCGACACCCTTAGAGATAGAGACTTGAAACTTGGAACGTATACTGGAAAGTACCCTCAACAGTTAAAGTGTCTTGGGTTTGGACCTACGTCCACTAGGGAGCTAGAAAATTGATAAATTCGATTTTAGCAAATCGATAAGTCCCCATATCTCTTACAATTTAATGGATACAGTCACCAATTTTGGTTGGTAGGTTGTTGGCGAGGTCCTTGAAAGATTGGCATGTGTCGCCCACCTCCGACGCCCCCATCACCCCCGCCCTTAAAATTTTCAAATGGTTATATCTTCCGCAGTTTTTGAGTAGGGAACGTTAAATTTGGTAGGTATATTACTGGTAGTCACCTTTAAGAACCGATAACAAAATTTGTGGTGCCACGCCCACACCTGCGCCTATAATCGAAAATTCCGATTGTAAATCGATAACTCCGTATATCTCCGAACATTTTAAAGATAGAGTGACCAAACTTTGAAGGTAATTTGCTGGTAACCTCCTCCAAAGATTGGCATACCAATTTTTGGACCACGCCCACATGCGCACCCCCAGGAAATTCGTCCCTAGAAATTTACAATGCGCATATCTGCCGTAATTTGCAAGCTAGAGTCGCAAAATTTTGCAGGTATGTTACTGGTAACTCCCCCAAAGATCGATAACAAAATTGGATGGCCACGCCCACTCCACCTACCTGAACCGATACACCTGTTGGTGTAAATCGATAAACCCATATATCTCACGCAATTTGAAAACTTAAGTCACCAAATTTTAAAGGTATATTGCTAGTAACACACTTCATAAATGTGGAAACAAATTTTGGACCACGCCCACTCCCGCCCACAAAAAACGATAAGTGCCTGTATCTCCCGCAATTTAAGAGCTACAGTTACCAAATGTAGAAGGTATATTACTAAGATCGAACTCCAACATTTCTTGGGCCTCCTCGCCCACTCCCGCCCCCAAAACCGATAAACGCCCATATCCACCGGAATTCAAGTATTTCTTAACTGTACACAAAAAAAGGTATAATAGTATTTCGCTGTCGGTTACGTCCGACTGCAACGTTCTATCTTGTTTGGTTTATTTTTTCTTTTTCGGGTTTCTATTGCCGCAATCGAAGCTGACAAATGGTCGATTGGCAGCTTAATGGCAGCCACGCTTTCCGCTTTGGCAGCAGCTACGGCATACGGAGAAAAGAAGAAGGAAAACAGACGAAGAATTGTAGAAGGCTAAGAAACATGCTAAATAGCAGAATGCCTCACTAAGCCTGCAGCAGCTGCTGCTACGGCGTTTTGTATGCTTTATAAATTTTAATTTCCTCTTTGGCTGGCTGCTAGCCAAGGCCAAAACCGAAGCCAAGTCTAAATCCAAAGTAAGTAAAGCAACTTCAAACCAAACTCGAAACTCAAACATTCCAATTGCAATGGGTAACCCCAAAGTGATAGCTGCAGCTTCTTCATTTAGTGGCTTGGGCAACAATTGTTGCTGACTTAACACAAAATGCAGCCAATCTGCTAACCAGAGAAGCTAAGAGGCTGCTGCCGCTCTGGATATTTGTCAATGTCCCTGGCCAACAGTTTTGGCAATGCTGTCTGTGTGTGTGTATGTGTGTGAGCTGCTTTATAGGTTTATTAGTTAAGTTAGCTTGGCAATGCGCACAGCAATCATTGGACTCATAATTTACACCAAGAGTAACTTAGCTTATACTTAATATTTGTCTGCCTCAGTGTATGGGCAGCAGCGTTGTGGCCAATTTATTACAAGTGCTATCTATTTGCTTCAATTAATACAATTACAGTTAAATCTGTACGTGAATATCTTATTTTCAATTATCGAAAAACATAACATTTAATTCAACCAAAATTAATTAAATATATTTTTATTTTTGAGTTCAATCAACCCTGATTAAATTATATAATAAGCCATAATAATCCGAAATAAGTCTTTAGTTTGCTAATTTACCGTCGCGTACTTAATTTTTGGTGCACTGTGTGGAAGTGGAAGGAGTGGGTTGCATAAGGAAACTTTTTTATTTAAAGTTTGTTTTTTATGCTCATATGTTTATCGGCTGTATTTTCTGCAGTCGCTCTTCCTGGCTGGTTGGCTTGGCCTGGCTTGGCTTGTAGCTGACCGCACATAAAACAAACTTTGCGGTTACTTAATGAAGCTGAAAAATTGCCTTGGTTTTCTATTTTATTTGCACTCGCTTTCGCTCGCACACTTTTTACGGGTATCACTTGCTGTTGCTATTGCAATTCTTTTTCCTTCGTAATTTCCTTTTTTCTTTTTCGGCCCACCTCCCCCCGCTCAACAGCCGCAGACACATTTTAAACGCTGTGAGGAGACTCTGAGGAGGAGGAGGAATGGCCCTCATCTAGTTGTAGCAGCCAACATCAGCTCTGCCATTTGCCTTCTACTGCGACTATTTATGCTGAGTGACTGTCTTAGCTATGCGGGGGCGGCTGCCATTAAATATGCTGTCAGGGAGAGAGAGGAGAAAGGAGGGGCCACCTATTCCACTCGACTCGACTCGACACACAACTTGGGCAAGAGTTTGTGCTCCTCCTCAATCTGAGGAAGATGGAACTTCTCGAGCCACTTTTACAGTGTCTCGCGCATTTATCGCCACAGTCTGTGGCCGGCCAGGAATTTTGCAAGCGTTCAACTTTTGAGTCTATCAAACCAATTTTCATTTGAGTTTTTTGCAACATTTCATTTTTAACTGCTGAACTTTGCATAATAATTCTTAAGTCAAGTGCTTCAGCTCCCATTGTCCCCTGCTGCTTATTAAGTGGCCAAAACTTGATACAGACAACACTCCCGTGTGTGCTTTACTTAACTTTAACATTTTGCAATATGCAATAAAAATATAAAAAATTAATAACAAAAGAGGAAAAATATACGCGGATCTTTCGCACATCGCTTGCCTCAGGCCTGCCTGCGAGAGGCCCCATAAATAATTGGCGCTGATTTGTAAATGTCGGCAGGCCACTCGACGCCTCGAACTGTAACTGTAACTGAAATCCAAACTGTCCGCCATGTTTGCCACTTCATTCATCTATCTTAAGTGCTTACATATATGCATACACATACACATATACATATACATATTTATATGTGTATCTATACGGGCTGTGCTTGCCCTGGTTGTCGTCCTGGCGCCATGCAAAGTGCATGTGTGTATGCGTGTGTGTGTGTGTGTGTGTGTGTGTGTGTGTGTGTGTGTGTTTGTATGCTTTACTAATTGGCCAAGCGTATTGTGCTCCCACCCAGACCCCTGGCAAACCTTGATTGATTTTTATGGCTTAAGCTATACGCGCGTGAAACGGACGATAAACGGTGTAAAATTAATTAGTCACTGCCCCTGGACCGAAGTACTCTGTATCCTTGTACTTTGTAGCATATCCTCATCCCTCACACTTGCTTGCAAATTTGTAAGACTCAATGGCGCCGTAGGCGTGTGTCGACCTCTCTGACTGACCCCTGACCCCTGGCCCGTAGCGTTGTCATTTGTGCTTTGTTTATAAATAAATAAATGAGCTCGCTTACGTTGGCCACCCTTATCGGAACAGGACCCATCAATTGCAGTCACAGCAACAGGCCTGGTCATTTGTAGTTGCCACCGAATGCAGTCTTGTATAAAGTAACCATTTTTTTAATGCAACTCTTGCCGAATGTTTACAATTGTCAACTGATTTAGTTTAATGCGGGAGTCGAAAGTTTCTGCTGCTGACCAAATAAACGCAAAGTTGTTAAAAAATTATTGACAAACAACAAGTTGAACGTTTCATTGAGTTTCGAGTGGCAAGGCAGATATAGCGGTGGTGCATCTATATATGGGTATGGTTGCCACAGCCACAACGACACGATAAACATTTTATTTCTGAACAACCACACATATTGGCAATTGCCACTTGCCACTTGCACCGCCACTCGACCATTTGGTTGTGTGGTCAGCAGATGGGGCAGATAATTTTGTGACAACCAACCGGCACCAACAACAACAAAGATACTATTGTACGCGACCATTTCCTTGGCCAAACCCATAAAGTTTATTGTTGTTTATTGTGCGCAGACACCGAACTTTTATCCAGCCAAAAGTTGAACTGAAACTGCTCGAATCGAGTGCATTTGCTTTATGGTTGAAATTAAAAGCAAATTCTATTTAAAAACTTTCTAAAGATACGCTTGAAAGACAAACAAATGTGGATTTTTAGAGAGCATCAGCTTAAATACAACTAATTCTAGGATATATACAGCCAATAAGACTCTTCAAATAAATAAATTAAAACTCGTAAATGTCCATTCTGTCTTCAGAACTCTCATCTAATCTCCTTAAGCATTTTTGATGCTTACAGGATATGAAAAAGGGATTTTAATATTTCTAACAATACACAGTATTAAAGGAAGTACGGACTACGGCACACGGATAAACACACACTTGAAATGTGTTCGGCTTCCTTTAGTAACTGTTAAATGTTTGCAACGCCTACCAAAGCCAGAGGCCTCCTTCCGCCAATTTGCGACATTCATTGTGTGTGGAGGACGACGCCTAGTCTACCGGAGTCTACAGCACGCAATAAATCAATCAATATCCTGCCTAAATATATATACGCCCGACTCCAGCCCCCCCTCCAGAATGTCTTCTTCCCTGTCTGCCGAATCGAGTCTAAGCCCGAAATGTCTAACGTCTGCGTGTCTAAGCCCTGCCTGCCTTTTGGTTATTTAGCTGGCAGTTTTCCTCTTGTCATTTATTTTTTCCTTGGTATTTTTCTTGTCTTTTTGTTTGGGACATTGATAAACATGTGTCCCTATGAACTTTGCAGTTGTCCTTTGTTTACCGCAATGTTTGCGGCCTGAGCTTTTTATTTGCGGGCAGCGTTTAGCTTTGCTCTGTGTTTTGTGTCCTTTTTGGCTTACGATCTCACTTGCAAGTGCTCAGACAGGATATTATTATTGTGTGTGCCTGTCCCTCTGTCCCTATGTCTGTCTGTCTGCCTGCCAATATGCACATTCAGTTTTTTCCCTTAGCAGAGTGCGTTTTAAATCAAATGTCAAATGTAATGAACTCGAGCCTGGGCTCGAAACGGGCAACAAAAAGTTGCAATGTATCTAGAATATAGAGAAAAAAATGTACGCAGATTCCCAAAGATTGAAAAGTGCTTCATAGTTGCTTGGTTAATGAATGCATGGCAGGAGAACCATTAATTATTGGTACACCCGATGGCTCAAATGAGTATTGAGCGATGGTTAAAGGAATACAGATAAGGGAAAGATTCGAATAGATCTCAGATATATGTATATATATATTGGAGCAGGCCACCACTAACACACATCGGTATTAGGCCACCACTAGGACTTTAAGCTATAATGTTAAGCTCATTTAACATCTGTTAAATGAGAAACCAAAGAGACATGTAAAGAATGACGAGCTCGAGAGAGAGTCTGGTGATGATCGCTGATATGAGTAGACGTGCTTTTAAATAAAGAATTACAATAGATCAACGTTATCTTTTATTGCCTACTACAATATAAATATATATATACAAATTCAATCGATTCTACTTACTTACTGATAAATTGAAGTTGTGTTAAAGCCAAGTTCGCACTTACCTGCAAATAAGAACAAAAAATTGCTTAAGATAAGTTACTGGGTAAAGTTTATATAGAAAAAATCATTCATTGATTCAATAAAATACATTTTATAAACAAATTTGAATTGTTTGTTCCAATAAAGCACAGCATATTGAATTTGGCCAATTTTTATTGAAAGACCTTAAAGCTTTTATTGTGCACAGGAACAGCACCTGCATGAACCCAATTCGTACCTAATTCCCACATCATCAACAATTGACAGCACATGAGCCGCTTTTTTGGCATACAAACAGAGCCAAATGTAACAAAAGGCAGCACAGGCAGCCCAGGCACAAAAATGGCAAATATGCATAACGGTCTAAGCCAAAACTATGCCTGCCAACCTCCAATCTCCATCCTCCATGCCACACACTACAGACAACTACAGCACCTACTTGAGGCATCGAGGATAAAAACAAAAACCAGCCAAGTCAAAGCCGATAACAAAACAATGTAAAAATAAATAGAATTTCTGGCACAAGGCCAAGTCGTCCCAGCCGAAGTACGACTGAATATCGAAAGCAGGAAGAGGCAAGGATAAAATATTCCGGGCCTCCGAACTGAGAACTGTGCTGGCTAATGTAGGATGGGGGTATGGAGATGAAAAGGGCAAATAACAATAAGAAAAACAAAAACCAAAGAATTACTAAGTATTTTGTATTGTTTTCAATTGTTTGTTGGCAGCCGAGCATAAATATGATATTGATGAGGATGCAGGCAACCCTGAGAGACCCCAGATAGGCATACAAAAATACACACACACATATGTGGCATCATTTCCTTTCCTCGCCACTTGTGCCATTTCCTCTGCTGCCACATATTGAGTCGTGCATGAATTTAAGACAACTACTTCAAGAGCCAAAATGAAAAGAGCAAAGAAATAAAAATAAAACAAGTAAGATGCTGTAGTCGAGTTAAGTCGACTACGATATACCCTTAACCCAGCTGATAAATATATTCTAGTTTTCTTGGCAAATTTCCCTTTAAGATGATTTGCACTCAAATGCCCGAACTGAATGGCTACAAACACGTGCATAGCATACGTACATGCATGCACACGTACACGAAGTAGTAGTTATCGGTGTTCTGCAGAATACACACAAATATATTGACGCTAGCGTCGATAATCATGTCATCTCTTTCTCACACATGCACTCGCCTATTTATATGTATACAGAAAATGCTTGCGGCTGCTGATAGAAATAAGATCAATATGAGAATATATTTTCGACTATAACTTTGGAGATTCTAGTCCGATCTTAATGAAATTTCGGCAATTGATCAATAATATGTATATGCATATTATGTATAAAATAGAAGCCTCTGCCTCTTAAATTGTGGAATTTATTGCTATCGGAAATCTAAATCTATCGATAATTCAGAAACTAAGACAGTTATCGATAAAATAAAGCAAACTTGATCTGCGCCTGGTACACGAGAGCTTATATTCCAAATTTGAAGTCTCTAGCTCTTATAGTCTCTGAGATCCGCGTGTTCATACAGACGGACGGACAGACAGACAGACGGACGGACGGACGGACAGACGGACAGGGCTATATCGACTCGGCTGTTGATGCTGATCAAGAATATATATACTTTATGTGGTCGGAGATGCTTCCATCTGCCTGTTACATACATTTGCACAAAACCATTATACCCTTTTTACCCATTTTTAATGGGTTAAGGGTATAATAAAGAAAAGCATTTCAATCAATTTCGCTGTTAAACCGCAGCAGGCAGCAAATGCAGCCAAGCAAAACGTGTACCGACACTTCTAATAGCCCACCAGAAAGAAGCACCCAATGGAATTCGAATTGGGGGAATGGGGGATGCAATGATTCGTCGTCGACGAGGTTTGATTTATTGCCCAGCGACATACATACACACACACACACACACAGGCGCACACACCCGCGACTCTGTGGCTTTGGGTTAGCTCCACTTGACACTCGCCGCTTTGTGGTGCTCCAATCAGCGTAAGTTGATTGAACTCTGCATAATTTAGAGCAAGGAGCTACCCACATGAGGGCAGGACACGCAGACTCGGACTGCCACAAGGAGAACGTGGCATAGTCATTGCCTCAATTTTTGTGCAGCTGACTTTGGCTGTTGACTGCCGTCATTAACAAAATTGTGCAAACTCGCTGGCTTTTAGCGCCTCAAAAGAGAATCTTAAGTAAGAGATTGAACAAATAGAATGCATTCCGCATCCAGGTTGAGGCTCTCTGCATATTACATTGATAATTGATGCATAAGCATATGTGATTCCCTGCCATGTGGGAGTCTGCTGGGAAGTGTATTCGCAAATTGAATAATAGCAATTTAAGACAGCTTACACTAAATAGGAGTATAAAATGCAGCAACTTAGCAATAATTATTTGAAATGGTTTTTAAAAATCAATTCTTGCTAAAATAACGAAACAAATTTCAAGACATTTGTACATAAGCCTGTTTTAACCAATTACAACAGTTCTTCTTAAAGAACTGCATTATTATAGGCAAGAAAGTAATTCAATGTTTTCCATTCAACGTTTGTTCAAAGCGTTTGCAACGAAAGTGCAATTAAATCCAAGAATGTTTTATTGACAATATTTCCATATAAAGAAAGTAATTAAAAATTGTTAAAAAATAAGTAAGCAATTGTAGCAGGCCACCACTAACACACATCGTATTATTCCACCGCTAGTACTGTAAGCTATAATGTTAAGCTCATTTAACATCTGTTAAATGAGAAACCAAAGAGACATGTAAAGAATGACGAGCTCGCGAGAGAGTCTGGTGATGATCGCTGATATAAGTAGACGTGCTATTAAATAAAGAATTACAATAGATCAACGTTATCTTTTATTGCCTACTACACAATATATATAACATATTAAGAAAATGTCAAATAATAATTTTCAGGGTTTTCTAAGCCTCTTTTATTTAGTGGCAGCGTCGCATAAGTTTTGTACTCAAATCCAGCGTTGCTCCGTTTTGCTATTAAAAACTTGCAAATAGCGAGGACAACTTTTGGCGGCGGCATCGCAGTTGCCCCTTATGCGACAGAATGCCGACGCAATCGATCACTGGGGGTTAATAAAACGCAGCCAAAGGTTTTTAGGAGTTGGTGGCAACTAACTGCAACTCGTATCCTTCTAGCCAAGCTTCGCGCAGGTGAATGCGTGAGGAAAATGAAAAAAAAAACGCGAAAAGCAACTTGAAATCGTTTCGGTTTTTACTGCCATAAAGGAAAGCCCTGCCTGCTATTTACGGCGCTGCAACAAAAGTAATGTTGCATACAGCGCGATGACCCAGTGATTTATGCGAGTGCGAAAAAGGGTTCAAAGTTTGGACGATGGCAACCAACCAGTTGTTGTTGGCAAAAAAGTTGGCAGCTAACTGCCACGCCCCCTGCACCGTCCACACACCGTCAACACACCTCGACTAACTGGACTAAGCTAAAATAGCTTAAATAAAAAGTTGATTTAATATGCATGCACGCACGCGCCCTCAGTTTTGTCAAATGCAATTTATATACACGCAGACACACCCCTCGACGACACACACACGCACACGAACACACACACGCACAACACATAGAGGCAAAAAATGGAGAGCCTGGCTTATAATTAAAATCCATTCACGCGCATATATATACAGGTCTGTCAGTAGCAGCATTTGCGAAATGATTAAGTGTACTAAAATCGATAACAGTAATTTTCTAAAAGAAAACTATCCCCCTTAAAATTATATCAGCAAATCCTATGGCTACAACTACCTCTTAACGCTCTGCTAATTTAAATATGGTAATGAAAATAGATCAGCACTTCAGAAATTTAGTATCGTAAGCTTATTCGGTTAATTTTGATACAGGTTTTAAACTATGAAATTAGAATGCGGATTTGGAAGACATAGAATGTAACCTCCGACCCCAAATTATAATTTCAACTTTAGGTGTAGTAATTATCCAGAGGCTAAGCCATGATCAAAACACCTTTGCTTTTAAAAATCTGCTAATTTTTGACAAAGCTGGCTTAGTTCCCTAATACTTAGCTACTTAATTTAGTAGCATTCGATACGCCGATTTGCTAATATGTTCCGACCAAAAATAACGTTTTCAACTTTTAGTGAACGATTGATCAAAAAGCACTTGCTTTTGATATGATTTTTGATATGGCATTGGGAATGTTCGACCCTGGTCCATTTTCTGCAAATATTTAAAAAAGCAGACCACTTTTTGCAAAATTGCCTTCGCCATTGCAATCACACATATGTTTTGATCGCTAGATATTTTTATATAATTTTCACTGAGAAATATTTCGTTAATCCATAAGGACATAAAATTAAAGAAATTTGACAATGCTGCCAAAAATGTTCGGGATTACCCAAAAGCATTTCACATCAAGTGTTATATGTATTTGTGTGTGTGTGAGGGTGTGTGTGTGTAGGTGGTGTGTTTTCTATTCAATTGTCCACTTGGAATGCAAGTGCAAGTGCCGAGGCAGCTACACAAGCACAAATCCTGCTCACGCATCCTTGCAACTGCGGAGCAGGACTTGTAAATTGCATTTGCAGCCAATTTACACAAAATTAAATTGAATTTACGCTACGCTTGCACAAAATATCAATGAATGTCGTGTAACAACGCTGCAAGCAGCACACACAAAAAAAAAAGAGTCAGAAAAGAAGTAGACAGAATAGGGAGAGAGTGTGTGTGTGTGTGTGTGTGTGTGTTGCAGGATGTTCGCCCACAAAAGTCAAACTGCATTTTATCAAAATTCAAATGGTATTTTCTCTGGTCGTCGCCAGCGTCGTCTGCTTGTTTAGCATGCGTGATAAGCAGCTAGCAAAAAGCAGTAACTGCCACTGCCACTTCCACTGCCACTGCCACTGCCACAGCAACAGGAGCAGCTGCGGCAGGACATGAAAGGACCGTCGGCTCACACATGCAACCTTGCCAGTGTGTTGTAGTTTGTTGCATAGCTAAACAACTGAGCTAGGTGGGGACGTGGCGTCAGTTACTCTTGTGCCACAAGCAACAGAAACAACTAAGCAGCCGCGCTTTGTTTTTGTAGTTGGTGTTGCTGTTGCACGCATTGGGCAAGACGACGCAATGACTGACGAACTTGCAACTGGCGCCTCGGACAAACTTGCACAGCAAATCACATGAGTTTTATGTATGTGTATATGTATGTATGTGCATGTATGTATATGTATAGTTATGTATGTACGTGCAGCAAATGAATCAAAACTTCAAGCAGCAAGTTAGACCCCCACCGTCGACAAGTGTTGAAATGTGGGCGGAGTCCTCGCTGCAGGATACGTTGTTAAATTGTTAAAGCCAAGGCATTTCCATTTATAAGAACTAGTTTCGGAAACAAAAAAGAAAACCCGAAAATTTAATGAACAAAAATCAAATTAAATGAAATTTAATGAAATTAACTCAAAAGCCAAATATTTATTTGTTTTTAAGCCCATTTTAATGTTGTGTTAAATAACTTTAAATATAAATCAATTAAAATCTTTCAACTTATTGAAGCTGATTTATATTCAAATTGGTCATCTGTTCATCCTTTTATAATACATGGAAAATTTAAATAGTGGCATGCAACGTTCTCAGTGTCAGCGCACTGCTTGTGATAAATTCATATTGTGAATTGAGACTTTTGTGCTATTAATTATTTTTGTCGCAATATGATTTTAAAATTTTTATTGTCATAATTGTTAATTTTTGTCAGAAAGAGCAATTAATTTTCACCCCTTCCCAATTGCTATGCAGCACTTTGCTGGTTGTTGTGTGTGTGTGTGTGTGTATATGATTGTTGTTATTTACGTTGTCTGCGGTTTTAATCTGAAATGGCTTAAAATATTCAATTAATGGCAATTGTCACCACCCCTTGCCACAACACACAGCATTTGTCGTAGGCGACATTTGTAAACACAAATGCTCCAGTAGCAGAGGCAGGCTTTTTATTTTTTATTTTGGGATACAATAATTAAATTGTTTAACTTTGCAACAACATGAAACGTTCAGAATGCAGACAGGCGTTAAGCAAAATATTTTTGCATTGTCATTAAAAAAACACACGCAAATTAAATGGGTGAAAATGCTGGAGGCGAGTCTTTTGGTAAAAGTACACGAAACAGTACTAATCGGGGCTCTGCAGAATACACACAAATATATTGACGCTAGGGTCGATTATCATGTCATCTCTTTCTCACACATGCGGTCGCCTATTTATATGCATACAGAAAATGCTTGGGGCTGCTGATAGAAATAAGATCAATATAAGAATGTATTTTCGACTATAACTTTGGAGTTTCTTGTCCGATCTTAATGAAATTTTGGCAATTGATCAATAATATGTATATGTATATGCATATAAATTAGAAGCCTTTACCTCTTAAATTATTGCTATCGGAAATCGAAATGTATCGATAATTCACAAACTGAGGCAGTTATCGATAAAAGAAAGCAAACTTGATCTGCACCTGGTACACGAGAACTTATTTTCCAAATTTGAAGTCGCTAGCTTTTATAGTCTCTGAGATCCGAGTGTCCATACAGACGGACGGACGGACAGACGGTCAGACAATGCTATATCGACTCGGCTGTTGATCTTGATCAAGAATATATATACTTTATGCGGTCGGAGATGTTTCCTTCTGCCTGTGTCATACATTTGCACAAGACCATTTTACCCATTTTTAATGGGTTAAGGGTATAAAAATATATCAAAAGCACAAAGAGCAGAGCGAGCCATTATCTGATAATTGTCAAAAAAAAACTTTGCTTAAGCCATTTTCATTTCGATTTGAAGTAAACCCGATAGTTTTAAGGTTTCAAGCGTCTTCAATTGCGTTAATTGTGCTCAAAATTAATCGATAGATCGAGCAAAAAACCGTGAACACATTTCCCCACCATTAGCCACAAATAATTGTGTAATTAGAGCGACGACAAAAGCAATGCCAACTGCTGAAAATGTTGCCACTAAATGAGTCATTCATTCATGGCAAGGAAAATGAAAGCAGCAACTGCTACACATTTGAGAATTTGAACTTGTTGCCCCGGGCTGACGTCACGTAAACCAATTGAAGCATAATTAAGCTTATTACCAAAAGCACTAAATGTGCGTCCTCTCAAAACTGGACCTGATTTGCGCCATATTGAGGTTCAGACTTTCGGTCACTGAGGTCAAAAAGCTAACCAGCTAAAAAAAAGAAGCAGGAAATGAGGCACGTGGGCCACACATTTATAGGGAAAGATAGATAGAAAGAGGGGGAGATGGTGAGAGAGGAGTGCAATCCCTGGTCGAGCAGTGGCTTTTGGCGACACTCTCGTTTTGGTATGCGCACGGAATTCTCAATTAATTTTAATTTCAAGTCAACACCTTGCCGACGATTGCAGCAGCAACCAGCGCAATGGCAATGGCCATCCACCGAGTGTAATTATCCTTGCATTCCGTTTTGTGGTCTGCAGGATTTCTGTGCTCCGCTCTCCGTTCTCTGCACTCTCCGCCGCACACTCTCTCTTTCTTAATAAAGCGAAAGTATGCGAAGGATAGATGGAGATGGAGATAGACTAGCTGACTGGCTTAAAACTTTAACCGAACTGCACGACTGGACATGGGGCATTTACCTGTGCACACACGTGTGTGTATGCGTGAGTGTGTGTGTGTGTGTGTGTGTGTTCGGAGACTACAAATCACGTGGACGTGGCAGGCAGGCCTGGACACAACGTCTTGTTTGGCATTTACGTGATGCACATGTAAACGCGCGCCCCGTCCAACTTGCAACATGAATTATGCTTCCAATTGAGAACTTTGGCTGAATTGGCAAGGCAAACTGCAAGGCAACGGTTACGTGCACTCCGCGAGCCTAAAAGTTTATGCAAGGGCACAAAGACAGGGGCAAGAAGCAGGGGATTGGCGGCAACGATAACTGCCACAGTGGGTGCGGAGAGAGCACGTGCTGAAAAAATTGATTGATGACTGAAGGCAATACAAAATGCGACGTGTGCCGCACGTCATGCCACAAACAGACCCAATCCTTGCCTCGCCCGCTCGCTCCGTTCATTTACGGCACAAAAACAAAATCAACTTAAAACATAAAATTCTACGCAAATTTTAGAAAATATCTAAAATATTATCTTTTAACGAAAACGAAAATAATAATTGAGTTCCCTTTTAAATTACAAATTAAGTCTGCAGATTCTCATTAAAATCTTTCAATCTTACAAATAATATTAATTATTTGACTTCTATTTGTTGTTGGTTATGTAATTGGCAATTTCATTGTATCATCTTCACATTTTCTTAAGTTTAAGGTCTTCAATCTCTTAGAATAAGGGCAAATTTTCTAACAGGTACTTATTTTAAGTGTTTCCATTTTGCTGAGTGTATTTTGCTATCCACTTCGGTCAGTCCCCATCTTTGGGGCACCTGCCCACATCAAACATTGTGCAAACGGAAAATGGCAATTCAAAAACTCGGCAAAAGGCACAATTTCGCATATGTGCCGAGCCTTGTGGCACCGCCAGCGCTTTGCCCCGTTGGCTTTGCCCCTTTGCCCGATTTCCGGGCACAAATATTCATGTGCAAACTGCCGTCCTCAACGATGGCGGCCTTCTCTCAACTCTCAACTGCGACTGCGAATTTGCATAAATTTGGCATTTGAAAAGCTATTCAGCCTGATGGAAATGATGACGACGTCGACGATGATGAAGAGCTAAACTCAACTTAACTGAGCTGAGCTAAGCTCCAAAACACCCCCACCCACACCGGGAGTGTCCTCCGTGTGTCCTCCTCCTGCACCTCGGGCGATTGTATAAAGCCATTTAATGTTTTCACCACACAAGGCATAAAAATGCCAGCTGGCCCACGCCAACTTGGCCAAGAGTGGGTGGCCATCAACCAAATATAAACGCGATGGATATAAAAGTGAGTTATAATCGACAAGCGGGTGCAAGATGAGACCAATTCACATCTAGCTAGATAAATGTAATAATGTGTGGCAAGGACTAATGAGGGATATGAGGAAACTCTTAGATGAGCTGCTGAATATACCAGCTGTAGCCACTTGGAATATTTGAGTCATTTTAATTAATATTCCTATCCCACAGACGGGACTTTGAATAATTGTTCAATCTTGGACCCATTATTCTGAGAAAATGATTCAACATTTTCTTATGTTACGTCAATTTAGCTAAAGAACAAAAAAAAGACAACTGAAATGGGTAGAATCTAAATTTTAGATAAATGTTGTATAAAGTTCTCAAAGTCGTAGTTTGTGGAGCTTGCGAGTCTTATTTCTTAGCTTCTTATCAAATTTTACAACAAATAAAGACTTACTTCTACAACTCATTTATTTCAGCCATTTTTCCAAATTTCAAAGAGTTAAATGGGTATTTCAACAATAGAAGCCAATCAAGAATTTTACAAGCAATACAAAATTGACCCGTATAAGACCAATTTTGATTTCATATCGGAATTTTAATTTTAGGGTACTTAAAGAATTACTGATTGCCAAGATAAGAATGTAATATTGCTCTGTGTTATGGCGCCCATAATTTCCAAAATTAGCATATACTGTATACAGTATATACAGTATATAGCAGAGAGTTCATATACATATGTAGACCAAAAATTATATAATGGCCACCTACCAATTTGTTTTGACTAATCTGCGTAACACACGGCAATGGCAATTGTTGCTGTTGCAGTTGCAGCTGATGTTGCTGCACTTGCAGTTTTTGCGATTGCTGCGTTCTTGTTGTTGTTGCTGCTGCTGCTGTAGTTGATGTTGTTGTTGTTGTTGGTGCTGTTGCTGTTAAACTGTTCACCGGAACACTACTACTTATTGTTTTTGTGGCTGTTGTTGTTGTTGTTGTTAGTGCTGTGGTTGCTGCTTCGGTCGAGGCAAGCAATTGTTGTTAGCAAATTGCATGCGTTTTACAAATTTCCCGCAAATTGCAGCGACTTCTGCTGATGAGGCCAACGCCCGACGATGTCTGCAATTCATGTTGCTGTTGCTGATGTTGCTGTTGATTTAGTTGCCGTTGTTGGTATTGGTGTTGCTGCTGTTGCAGTCGCTGGGCGAGGCCCAATCGGGCATAGGGAGCACCATAGAGCTGTCGTTGTTGTTGCTGCTGCAACTGCGGCTGATGCTGCTGCTGATGGTGTCGCCAACGCATGCGTCGCAGGCTTAAGGCGCCGCAAGGATACGCGACCTGCAATTAGAGTGATAAAGAGTTTTTGGAGAGAGAGAAGGCACAGGGGGAAGCACAACAACAGCGAACGGAACGGCCACTAGTATATGTAATTGTGTTATTGCCACAACATTTTTATAACATCGAGTAGGAAAATAGAGAGCAGGAAACGTAAATGAAAAGTGTAAAGAAAACACATCAATCAATCAAAATCATCACATGGAAGTATATTTGTTATATGTATTTGGTAGGAGATACTGTTTAATTTAGTTTAAATTTAGTTTAGCTTAGGAGTAGTAGTAGTAGTAGTAGTAGTAGTAGAGACAACATCAACAACAACAACATCAATTATAGAACAACATCAATATATGAAGTCAATAACAACATCGATTTATATCAAGGGTATTATTATGTTATTCTTTTTTTTGTATTTGTGGTTAATTAATTTAACATTTTTCAATAACAATTACTTGGGTAAATGTGATTGAAAAGTCAATATCTAAACTTAACTTCCACAACAAAAATATATGTATGCATATATAATATTCTGTTCTTAGCCTGTTTATCAGCAGAAACTGCTGTCCCAAGAGTTAACATAAATTTTGAGTGGACAACAGAACTTGCTTAAGGACTTAAACACATAAATAAACACAGTAACAGACGCAGACAAATAGATTTTATACTTACCACAATAAATTATTATTATTTAAGTACATACTTTTAAAAATTAACAATTCTCATTTTCACACAATATTTAGCTTAAAGGTTGACGTGTGTGAAATATGTTTAAGGCATGCAATATGAAGATAAAAGTTTAATTAATTCCAGCGCTGCTCTGGGGCATGCAACATAAATTAAATCATTTTATTAAGAACTTATGCTTTTGGTGATGAATTTATATCTTAACTAAGATACAAAAAATAAACAAAACATTTAAGTAAAGCGATTTAATTGAAAAGTGTAGTGTGTCTTCAAAATCGAAAACAATTTAAGAAGTCCCCAAGCTGCTTATAAAATACAGAACAAAATAAAAAATATGGCAACACTTTAAACTCTTATCTCAACGTTGAAGCACATATTTATTAGCATATTTAAATCACATTTTATTAAAAATAAAATGAAACATATTATAAAATATGATTGTCACAATTTTTTATATAAAATACGCATTCAAGATATACAAGATTATCGCAATACTTCAAAAGCCACCTGCTACTTATTATATTTTGAAGTAAATTACTCAAATGTCAAAGTCGCGTAATTTATGCAC
>JAWNLS010000098.1:0-20138 GCA_035042185.1 Drosophila kambysellisi | reverse complement strand
GTAAGAACAATGGACCTTAAAACTACATGCTGTCTTTGGCGAATTTATCAGCAGCCGTTCCTCTAAGCAATACATCAGCCGCATTATTTTCTGAGGCAACATGCCTCCAATCCGTTTGTAGTGTTAATTCTTGAATTGTTCCAACTCGTGTGGCCTCAAATTTGTCACAAATAGATGTGGACAATTAATCCATGACAGTAGTATCTTTAATCGGACCAATAGTAAGTTGGTGCGTTTTTTATTGACAGATCTTTAATTTTAACTACAAGCTCCTAATACAGCAGCCTTTAGTTCCAGGCTTGGTAATGTGATTGTTTTGATTGGTGCTAGGCGCGATTTGGCACACAATAATTGGACTGTGGCTTGTTTGTCCTTAAATGTTGCCCATGATCTTTCATTTTATAATCCAGAATGGCACACAATAATTGGACTGTGGCTTGTTTGTCCTTAAATGTTGCCTTTTGTGCCAGATACTGTAGACATTTTGTAGCTAAATATGGTGCAGCTTTTGTTCCATATGTAACTGACTTGAGTCTATAGAACCGTAGCTTCTCTGATGGGTCGCTGCGAAATACTATAGTCAGATAATATTGATCCTCGAGATTCATCCAAATCTGACGATACATTTTTTCAATGTCGCTGTGAATACACATTTGTCCATTCTAAACCGAAGTAAAATTGAAAATATTGAAATTTTTCACTTGTGCATCAAGTCGTTAAGTGAATTTCTAGATGATGTGACTGCAGAAACTTTGAAAACTATTCTTAATTTAGTTGTAGAGTTGTCAGGCATTAACACACAATAATGTGGTATGAAATAGCCTTTCCTACTTCGTTTGCGTGCATTTCCTTCATGTGTCCCAGAGCTTCGTATTGTTTCATGAATTGAGTTAAGCTGGCTTCGTCACAGGGTCTCGTGTAAGTCGTTTTTCCAATCAAAAAAATCTTCTCGTTGCTAGATCACGACTCTCCCCTAGGGCTGAAGCATTTTCTAAATGTGGGAGTCGGACGATAAGTTTCTTGTCGACTTCCATTTTGATGTGTTGCAGAAAATGCTTTTCGCATTGTTTCTCCAACGGTGGAAAGTATGAGGTTTTTGTTTCGATTGAGTCGAGTTCCCAAAATTGTGCTATCTGTTCGTCAACCTTGTCAAACCAAATTTAGATGTTGGTCTGTATGTTCACCAAATGCGTGTCTCTGATTCGCGAAATAAATCTGTATATACTATTTTTACCACTCGGTAAAATATGAATGTTTGTTACTAAATGTAACTGAAACTGACTCCAAATTCAGTCAACTGTAAATCCAGAAGTCGGGGTCACCAAATGTAAGGAATGACTATGAATGTCAATTCCATGGGTATGCTGAAGTGTTTGTAGGTATGCTACCGGTTCATGTACGAGTAGCAAATTGACGCCGCAATCTGTACTTGAAACAAATTTTACTAAAGGAAGTGAATACTCAAAGAGATCTTTTCGTGCTGATTTATTTAGTAAAAATGTATGGTTTATGTACAAAATTCGTATACAATATTATTTGCTCAGGACTAGTTATTCTAGTTACAAAATGACCTTAACAATCAATAGATATCTATGCGGTTACAGATACCATATCTTAATCTTTTCTTATTTTACGACGCTGCGTCTGGTTCCATCTGCTTACAGCAGGCCGCCCGACAGATGGTGCGAAAACCCATTTCTAATTACAGTCCATGGTTCGGGTCCATATTTGTTGGTGCGTTATCTGCATCGACGAAATCGTACAGCTTCTATAAATATCTGGATATTACTTTAGATAGGCCTTAATACCTTAAAGAGTGTCACATAATTATTGAACTCTGGACTGCCAGCCATTAAGACACCATAGATGGGCTCTGGAGTTCCGAAGTTCAGCTCTAGGTACTGCATCTGATCATTGATCTGAGGTGACCAGCTTCCACTGCCAGGTGATGGTTTCTCAAGCAAACGTGCTTTGGACGGAGCATGTTCCGGTTCCAGTTTGGAGCTGGCATTGAAAATGGTCTCGGCCAATGACATTGGTCCATTCTCAATCATGGGCATAAGACTGTTGCAACCAGAAAATGATTTGAGTGGATATATTAAACGCCAAAAATGTTGACAACTTACCGTTCGGGTGCACAGAGCGGTGGTGGCGTCAGAATATTTGGAATAGTAGGGAAGGTTGGCTCGTTTGGTACTGCAATATACAAAAAAGGGGTATTTTAGTTATGTAAAAAAATTAGATAGGTAATGAATACCTAATGAAAAAATAAAGAAATGATATACTTGATTTGGATAACACTCAATCTTAGCACACCACGCACACACAGCCCGGCAGACAGTCCATCGTTTCGGCCACATACTAGTCCATGTTCTGATCTCCTTTGGTGCACACTTGGTGAACTGGTGAATGGTTGTTTCGAGCATTTGTCGCGCAATTCCGACGATGACGGGTATTTAACATCATCACCCGGATCCGCATCCTGACAATCCCAGACGCCATCTGTGCAGGTGCAAAGATCAAGGAATTTTGCACCGGTACGCACTTCCTTATAGCCCGGCCGGAAGATCATGCCTCGAAGGTGCACAGACACTTCTGCTTGGGCACACAAACGCCCTCATCACTCACGTACTCGCCATGTGGACAGCGACAACCTTCGTCACACTCCCGCGTGCTGCTGTTCTTGCCGGGCAGATCATCGCAGGTCAAAGCGCAGCCATCGCCACATTCATCATACATACTTGTCAGCTAAAGTCCAATTGTGTTTAAATAACATAATACTGATACTATATTTGATATTAAGGATTAAGTGTTACTCACCGCACTTCTTGACTGTCATCCGCCAGCCAGTTTTTATGCCCTGTCGCATGCATTCGGTGCCATAGGCGGAGAGTATGGGACAGTAGCACTTGTCTAGGTCACCCTTGCAGGCGCAAGTATCGTAGAGGCAGTCCTCATAGTATTGTTTCGGCTCCATCATGAAGTGACATTCATGGCAAATGTCCTACAATATCTATTCGCAGTATTTCTCTGCCAGCACCCTCTTCTTGAGATTCATTGAACTGGCAGGTGTCCTTGGTGCGCCACTTGTCCGCAAACGCTTTCACAGCCGTCTCCACATGTGAGGAAGTCAGCCTGTGTATTGGAATTGAAGGGCCGCACAAGCCTTGCGTCTTGCCACGCCAACTGGCCGGTGCATTGATGTAGACACGCGAGACGCCATCCCACCGGTTTTGTCACTGGCGACAGTGGTCAATCCTTGGTCCAGTTTAATTGTGGACGGTTTTCCATCGCGCTGCAAGAAGCGTAGAGTTACACTCTTGGTGCATGACGGATCATCCGGAGCGGCATAGTTTAGGGCCTCCGATATGGAGTGCGAGCAGGCAACATTCTCTGCCTCCACCGACATATTCTCCGTCTTGAGCATATAGTAGGAGCACTTGTCCATGAAATCATAGCGTTAGCCATCGAACGTAATGAGGATCACCAATGGCACCGTAACGGGCACCACACTTGTTATCCGAGCACTTCCATTCGCCATTCTTGCAGGTGCACGTATTGCAGTTCTTCTTCACAGGTGCCTCCGGCTTGAATTCGCGTCCACTCAGCGTGAAGGGACACAGCTCCTGTGTAATGCAAGCATCCTTGTATTGCACGGTTCCCTCGGGACAGTAGCAGCCCTCATTGCATTTGCCCTTTGTGGGGCAGCGGATGTGAAATCTGAATCGCATGTTGGCTCCACATCCGGTCCACAGGCGCGATAGACGCGTCCAAAGCCGCAGCTAATTGCTGTTAGAGAAAATCAAAAATTTAAATTGGATTTGATTTGTAATTGTGAGTTGGTCTTTAACTTTGTTTGATTATATTTTTAAAAATACTAAAATAATCAAACATGTAAAGTGGATCGAAACTTTGTTTGACTTAATGTTTGTTTGATTCTAGGTATTTAAAATATATCCGTATGTTTATAAATTTGTCACAGATCAAGAGTTTGAGTTTCTTTTAGTAACTCACGGTGTTTGTGTACATTTTATTGGGAATCAGTCAGCACATAAACTGACTACTAAAAGGCGTCGCAACTAGCACTTGTAACTAGTTGGACTTACGGAGAGGGAGTTTCTTCGTTGCGATGGTAGAAATGAGTGAATGGACCAAGACTCTAAAGGGCACTGACTTTATTGAGTAAAAATGCTGGGCTATTATACACAATTCTTAGACGATAATGTTTGCTTAGGACTAGTTATGCTATTTACGAGTTCACCTAAACAATCAAAGATTATCTATGCGTGTACAGATACCATGTTTTAGGATTATTCTATTTGCGACGCTGCCTGTGATGCTGTCTGCTAACGCAAGCCGCTAGACAGATGATGTGAACATGTTTATAATCAGAACCCATGGAATTGGGTTTATCTGAAGTCGTAGAAATGTTTTATGATTGATTTATAAGAACCTAAGCACATAGTTTACATTTTTGAAAATTTACAGAAGTTCAATTTATAGGCTGAACTTTTAGTTGGCCTTGTTTAGCTGTGCTGTCAAGGAATGTAATGAATCTAATGTAAGCTTAGCTGTAATACTGAGAGCTTTTAAGCTTGAAATCATCCAGTAACAGTAAAACACTCTGTTAACTAACAGCCGTAATGTCAAAGGACTTAATAGCGATTAGGGACCATTACTTGTATCTCGTCTTCTGACCCTTATTCTGCTGCATGATTGTGCGTGTCGCACTCACCCACTCCGTAGCCGTAGACTCGTTAGTGTGTCTGGGAGCACGCTTAAACGCAGGACATTTACTTGATGTGTTCTTAAATGACACCAGCAGCAGCAGATTGAAATGCTTCGCATAACGATTACATTAGAAGCGAGTAAAATTTCATAAAAATGCGCTACGTGCGCTGCCTTTTTGAATATCTAATGATACCTCAAAACGAGTGCAATTTGAACACGCACACACTCACACTCGTGCCAACATACCCACATCACCAAACACACACACACCCACACACGCACACACACAGTTACTAAAGTACTCACACAAATCGACCGCAAGCGCTAAAATTCCATTTGTGGTTAGAGCGGACAACTTTATTACACGCCAAAAGTATGAAAGAAAAAAACAGACAACAAATAGAGAGATGAAACAATTTACTATCAATTTTCGGGCTGGTATTAATTTGCACCAATTTTTGGCACTACCACCGAACCAAACCGAACCAATTGTGGCCGTTTCTACGCCTGCTAACGTTTACGGTTTTTACTGGCCGAGCAAAACCTGTCAAAACTCTGCCTGGATTTTCAAATGTTCTCCAATCAACGAGTGCACAATGAACAGTGGAACTATTTTGTTACTAATCTGAGTTATTAAATAAAATGGGTACAAGTTTTAAAATGCAACACACAGCTTGAAAATATTCATTACGGGGCAGAAATAATTACAAGTGGTAATAGAGTGGCCTTGCATGTCAAGGAGTCAATTAATAATAATTTGGTAATAATAATTAAGTAGTAAAAACTCACATATACAATCTATTTGAGAGGGATATTAATTTCAACTTTTTGGTAAGCATTTCAGGAGTCCAAGGAATTGAATGGGAAAATTTTGTTTTCTTATCCATATCGTTTATGTAAAATTCTAACAGAATGCCAGAGGCATTGTCTAATCATAAATCAAATAATATCTAAATATTTTGTAATATTTTACCACAGTACAGCGTCTGTTTTTCAATTCAACTACGTTCATTTGACCAGTGTTCTGGCGTTTGTAGGCGACTGCGGTATTCATTACATTTTTGATTCTGCACATTTTGCACTAGACTCTCTCTCTCTCTCTCTCTCTCTCTCTCTCTCTCTCTCTCTCTCTCTCTCTATCTCTCTGGCTCTTGTTCTCTCTTTCACGCTGTCAATCCCAACAACCTGCTCTTTCAGATGGGTGCGACTTAAGCGGCTTTGCTTTTTGTGCCCCGGACGGCGGCAATTTAGCTAAAACGGTGCACGCCTACCTGTGCCACAGAACGCACTAGGCAAATTACTATTTATGTGAGTGCCGTCCAGCCCACTGCCCACTGCACCATGCACCCTGCACCAGGCCTCCCTCACCTACTATGCCCCATATGCAAGCAAAACTCTTTGTATGTGTTGATGCGGTTGAAATGAGCAAATTGTATGCGATTGTGGCAAGAGGCAACAGCAACACAACACGAAAAAAAAGGAAAAATAGAAAAGGAGAGAGAGAGAGGGAGAAAAGTGCAACCATCGCAACTGGCATCTTTAAATGCACGAATTTGGGTCACATGGTCGACATTTTTTTTTGTATTTTTTGTTACTCAAACTTACTTACAATAAATTAGTTTTACTAAACCACAAAAGGGCAGGCTGAAAAACGAGCTGAAAAAAGAAAACAAAACAAAAGGAAATGTTGAGGAAGAGAGAGAGAAATATTTGCTGCTCAACCGATGTACGAAATAAATGCGAAGCAATCAGTGCCAGTGCCCAAAGGATGCCCACAAAACAAGCAAAGCGAACCAGCAACCAGAACCTTAAATGGACATAGGTCTGGCCCTGGGCCCCTCAGACCGAACTTACTGCCAATTTTATGGCCAGACACCCAATATTCACCCTGAGTGGGTGTCTCCTATACACACATATATATATATATATGTATATATATGTGTGTGTTATGTGCGTGTGAATGAGGCAAAAGACAAAAGAGAAAAATTACCAACTATTTGGCATTGAGTCACAGGAGGGAAGACCGGTCCTCTATTGGGCTGGCAATTCGATAAGAGCCCAAAGCGAGTTGCCTTTTGCCACTTGCCAGTTAGCCAGTTGGCAGTGCCACAGTTTGAAGCATGACGTCAGTCAATGAATTGCTGGACGAAAATGCGAAGCGCCAAATGAAGTGCACAGAGAGAAATGACTGGCAAAAATGTGGCTATCCAAAGAGAGAGAGGTAGACAAATTGCATAAAGCAGCGGCATACTGAACCGGCGCCCAAAGTGGTGCGAAGATATTTTTAACTAGATGGGGCAGGCACTAGTCCAACACAGGCCGGCAACGACGACGGCCTGAGTCGCCAGAGAGACTTGACAGGCAATTTGGCAAGCAATACTCTCAAAGCGTAACTAACATTTATATTTGTGGCCAGGAGCGCCGTCTAAACAAACAAATGTCACACATAACACGACAACAACTACAACGGTGACTGCCAGACGACTTTGAGGTTGGATCTCTCCCTCCTCGCTCCCTCCTTTGTGTGGCATGCATGCAAATCAGCGAGGCGACGCAATGGTTTAGGCCTGCTCAGTTGTGCCACGGCGCTACAAACTCGCTAACCAAATGCTCAGTTTGTTGGGCAACTGACGAGCTGGCAACATGTCCCTTTAGCTGTTGCAACAGCAGCACCAACAGTGGCACCAACTTGGGCGGCAACAATAAAAGGGCCAACAAGTTTTTACCCGCCTTTTCATTAATAATTAAATAATGCATAAGTCCACATTCGTTCACACACATACACACGCATTTTATAGTATTGTAAAGTTGATAGGAACACTGAGAAAAATATAAAATGAAAGCAAACAGTTTCTATGGCTAGAACAAATTGCAAAACTTGGAATGCTTCGGATTTATATCTTAGGTTTAACTCATCTCCAGTCGAGCAGTCAACTTAATTATCATTTCTTTAGTTAAAACAAAAAATAAGAATTTACAAACAATATACATAAAAAATCGCTTTTGATCTTAACTTGCAATTTTTTATAATTTAATGTTAGCTAAGCATTTATTATAATTTGGAAGTGTTAAATGATTTCTTAAGCTGCTTGCTTTCCTTAAGGTTTTATTTAATTTTTTTTATAAATTTTGTATATTTTATAAACAAATAAACCTTAACCCCCTCATCGTAGAAAGTGCAACTGACGCGAGGGCCATTCAATTCCCAGACACACTTAGTTGTATGCCTGTTATTGGATTTTTCTGGCTAACGCCGCATAACTAAATAAAAGCCATTCACTTAAAAATGGACCCAGACCCAAAATGGCAGCAACCACCAACCGTTGCAACTCAAATGGAACAATAACAACTAAAAAACGGAATAACGCACACAATTGAATTTGATATACGGGTGAGTCGCGTCCGATCTGCTCAAAACAAAACTGGACAGCGCCTTGTTTGGGGTTTTGTTTTTGAGGGCAATCTATTTCCAAAGCAAATTAAAATTCAAATTCAAATTCGATTGCATTTTAGTTATAAGACAAAACAAAAATCAAACCTGGACTGCTCTAGTCTCAACTACAAAAATACCCAGTTACCAATTGAATTTTTGTAAATTGCTATAAAAGGGAATTTGTTTGTTTCTTGCATTTGCGAAATCTGTAGCTAAGTGAATAACATGATAAGAAATAAAGACACAATAAATTAAATTATATTTATTATTATTATTACTAATAGCACAATTAATTATGTACATTATTCTAACCTTTCAGTGATTGTTTTAATTATGTACAGGGTATGAAAAAAATAAAAATATAAATGAAATAAATATTCAGTTGTGAGATTTAATCAAAACCATAAAGAAATACAACTTCTGCTCATCCACACTGGTGGCTCAAATAGAAGATTACTCACACGCACTCCCACAGCATGCAACTGCTGCTGCTGCTGCTGTTGCAGCAATGCAAAACTGTCCGGCATGTTTGATGTAAAAATCCCTCAACTGAAATAGATTTACGTCACTTGCAGCCGGGCAGACTACGTTTGTTAGCCATTTTTCAGCATCAAAAATATGTGTATGCCGCACTCAGTCAGTCAACCGTTCCCTCTCCACCCCCTGCTGCACCGACTGCTGCTGCAATTGTGCAGCAGGTGTTAGTATTTATTTCTTTTCCATTTTTATGTTGCTCGGTTGCTCAGTTGCTTGTTTGTTTGTGTATTCTCGCCAGGGCTTTAACTCGGATTTTAGCATGCTGCCAAATTATATTACGCATACGTTCTGCTGCAGGAATTTTCATAAAATTTAAAATCCAACTGGCAACAATAGCAACTGCATAGACAATTGCAGCTGCAGCTGCCCCTGCCGGCTTAGCTGTTGGTGCGGCAACTGGATGCTGCATCAGTGTCTGCTCTTCTGCCACTCAATTGCGGCGCCATTGACTAATCTCGCTTTTGATTTTCCATAGCCATTAGCACATACACAATCACACACACTCATACACAAACGCACACACACACCTGCACACTCAGATGAGCCGCTTTGGACTGTTCAAAATATGACAATGGCGGGCGACACCTGCACGCAGCAAGGACTCTCGTCCGGCCGGACACTAATTCACAGCACACATCGAGATAGACACAGAAGGAGCAGGGGGAAAGAGAGAGATAGTCAGACGCAGTTGGGGAGCAAAGCAAATCCAGTTCCAGTTCCCATTGGTGCCTTGTGCCTGATGAGTTGTCACATGTCGTCGCTCAACTCAACTCAGCCCTCATCTCTCATCCCTTGTCCAGCAGATGCTGCTCTGTGCCTAAGTGCCCGGCTACTAAGCTGTCAGACTATCTGTGTGTCTGCCTGTCTGTCTGTCTGTCCGTCTGTCTTTTTTTCAAAAATAGTTGCCTGCCCCAAAAATTATTGAGTTGAAATTATGCAACGTTTGGCTGCAAAAATTTTTTAATTAAAAGCATTTGCACAAGCATCGCTCGAGCCAACTGACCGCATGGCTTGTTAAATGTCAAAAACACGCCTCACTGATTTTTCAAAGAGGAGTGTGGGGGATGGGGGAAGTGGGTGAGCCACTGGCCAGTGGAGTGTAGAAAGTGGACTCGGCAAAAAGAGTTGGCATCTGCACAAATTCATCTGGCAAAAATTCGATTGTGTTCTCTCCTTTTTTGTTAGTCTCTCCTCTCCGAGCATAGTTGCGAGTTAGAGCATGAAGAATAGTAAAAACATGCCGCATGCCGCATTCGCATTCATTCATTTTCATTTACTGGCATGTTGAGCATGTACCACGTTTTGTGGCCTTGACAAGGCTGTGTAGCTGTCAGACTCGAAACGAGAGATTTCCTGGAAAACTCTCAATAGCATATTTAATTTAGTTTAGCTCTGTGAATAATAAATTATGCACCTCCCAACAAACACAAACAAAACAGAAAATCAGAAAAACCAAAGGCGTTGCCAAAGTGAACAAAACGCACTGAAAAAACAAAAGCCTAAATATTGCCTGGCTAAGCGTTGCCTTATGGAACAGCAACGAGAAGCACACATAAAAACCAACAAAAGTCTGGCCTTAAGCGACAAGACATAACACACAACAACAGAATAGACTCTGGACTGTTGACTGGGCCATGTGCTGTCCTCAAGGCACTCTCAGCACAGCAGCGATGATAGGTATAGTGGCGGAGTGGTGGGGTGGTGGAGTGGTAGAGTGGTAGGCCCAACAACAGCAATATGAACAACTTTTCCATTTATAGCGCTTCATTTTAAACAACAAACAGTCGGCAAACACTTGCCATGGCACTGGTACGCATCACTTGGCTTGATTTTTAATTGTGCTGCTGTGCATTTCAATTGAAATATGAAAAAAGCAAGAGACTTGCACAGCCCCAACGGGACGAAGACAGGATGGAGAATGGAGACCGACTAGGCAATAGAGAGAGAGAGACGGGGACAGAGCCAGGGACGGGTTGCTTGTGCCACTGGTTGAACAGCAGAGCCTGTTCCAGAGCCTTGTTCAACAGCTTCTCTGACTGGTTGCCAGACAGTCGACAGTCGTCGGTCGTCAGTCGTCCGTAGGCCTTTTGAAGCATAAAGATAACTTAAGTTGTCCCCACTGGAAAGAGCAAAGTTCAGTTGCAAAACCGACAACTCGAGCGACAGTGACGGCTGCAAACAAAGACACCGAAGTTCACCTTTTTATGCCAAGTGGGTCGGTCGAGACGGGATCATGGACGAGGACGAAAACGAGGAGGATGAGGATGCTGGAACGAATGGACGGACCGGCGAGTTGTCCTGGGATCCGGCGCTTACATAATAAAGTAACTCGAGTGCGCTAAGCAGTGATAGCTTTTGTAACGGGTTGTCTCCGGGACGGGACGAGGCTGGGATTGAGTTGTGGGACTGTGTTGGTTTGCTCTTTTGCGAGACATTAAAGAAAATTATAAATATTATTAGAGTGTTATTGTGTGCGTGTGGGTGTGGGTGTGTGTGTGTGTGTGTGTCGACAATTAAAAATTCCATTTGTGGTATTTAATGAATAGCACATGAGAAAATTAACGCATTTTTCCTGCCTGTGTTTGAGACGGCTTTATGTGCCTCTTGAAATAGCCACTCGGAACAAGACTTCTTTTCCTTTGACAGTAGATTTAATCATAGAAAAAGGTATGGTAATTAGTATAATTGCATTTTTAATTGAAATGGATTTTTTTTCTAATAAAATAAAGAAAATTTCTTAGATATTAATAATCATTGTTTGCTTATACTCAAAGAATACGCTTATGATATCTGAATAATTAATTGTATGAACAATTCAAAAACAGACAAGATAATACTATCATATATGAGATTCCCTGTTCAACCATTAATCAAATATGAAAGTCTCAATCGCAGTAGCTTCGACTGATATATTCAAAAGGTCATTTGACTTCAATTAATAATACGTTACAGTCTTATAAATATTATTGTACCATTTTTTTAATCCAGCAAAATGCTCAAAATTCCGCAAAGAAACAAGAAGTTACAATCGTTAACACCGCGCACTACCAAAATTGAGCGGCCAATACCGAGAAAGAAGCTGAATCTTTTGGCAAGACCCATTATGCCGCACAAGCCAACCAAATCTGAGGAAATCGCCAAGGTGACATTTGAGCTAAATGAGAGATTGGTTAATCTGCAACAGCGCATCGTCGAATGGAAGCGGTTGAGAGGACATCACTAAATAACAGCAATTCCATAATTACACAAGTTGGAGATGCACCCCAAATAAATTTACTTATTCACAAAAAAAAAAATCACTGATTCATGCGAAATTTAATTAATTTGCCCTTTACCCAATTAAAACAATCAATAATATCAAAAGCAATCGTTTGAATAAGAGTTCTTTTCGTTAAATATTATTGCTGAATTTATTATTTAGAGAATAGTCTATATTTAAACATGCAGTTTTGACAACTACCAATTTAAAAGAGCTTAGTGAAATAAATGACAAACTAGTTTTCCTTTTCATTAAAATCAGCTTAAATCTCTTCAAAGTGTTGAAATCATTTATGAAATTGATTTAATTGCCAAGCCACAATTCAGCAGCTCGTGAATTGTTCATTTCGATGTTTTATGCAGTTGACCGTTGGTCACACACTGTGGTGTGTGTTCGAGTAAGCGTGTGTTGGTTAGTGAACAGGACACTTAATTGCATGTTTTAGGCCCGAAACGCATAATTGATTTAAATGTGCAATACGCAAACACACAAAGGAGAACGCGAGGTGAGCAGCAGGCGGAAAAAGCAGCTATCTGAACAATTCCCAGGGCTCAAATCCATTTGTTGATCGCACAGATAATGAATGGCTAATGGAAACCCCCAAACCCAAACTGCTTATTAGTCATGCAATTCCATTGACCACCTCGCGTATGTGTAATATGCCAACCATAAACAAATAGAGACAGGCGGTCTATTATTATGCATGCCCCTTTGGGGGTTGTGCCACATGGGGAGGGGCATCATTGATTGAATGCCAAATCACTTAACCCAATTCGAATCCTTTCGCAATAACTTGGCAGCAGTGGAAACATTTCTTGCTTTTTTCTTTTGTATTTATTTTTTGCTTTATTTTTCCTTTTTCGGGTTTCTATTGCCGCAATCGAAGCTGACAAATGGTCGATTGGCAGCTTAATGGCAGCCACGCTTTCCGCTTTGGCAGCAGCTACGGCATACGGAGAAAAGAAGAAGGAAAACAGACGAAGAATTGTAGAAGGCTAAGAAACATGCTAAATAGCAGAATGTCTCACTGAGACAGCAGCAGCTGCTGCTACCGTGTTTTGTATGCTATATAAATTTTAATTTCCTCTTTGGCTGGCTGCTAGCCAAGGCCTAAACCGAAGCCAAGTCCAAATCCAAAGTAAGTAAAGCAACTTCAAACCAAACTCGAAACTCAAACACTCCAATTGCAATGGGTAACCCCAAAGTGATAGCTGCAGCTTCTTCATTTAGTGGCTTGGGCAACAATTGTTGCTGACTTAACACAAAATGCAGCCAATCTGCTACCAGAGAAGCTAAGAGGCTGCTGCCGCTCTGTGCTATCAAGTGCTATCTATTTGCTTCAATTAATAGCATTACAGTTAAATCTGTACGTGAATATCTAATTTTCAATAATCGAAAAACAGAACATTTAATTCTACCAAGATTAATTAAATATATTTTTATTTTTGAGTTCAATCAACCCTGATTAAATTCAAATAAGCTTTAACAAAGCTCGGGTAGTTGGCAAAATAAGCCATAATAATCCGAAATAAGTTTTTAGTTTTCTAATTTACCGTCGCGTACTTAATTTTTGGTGCACTGTGTGGAAGTGGAAGGAGTGGGTTGCATAAGGAAACTTTTTTATTTAAAGTTTGTTTTTTATGCTCATATGTTTATCGGCTGTATTTTCTGCAATCGCTCTTCCTGGCTGGTTGGCTTGGCTTGGTTTGGCTTGTAGCTGACCGCACATAAAACAAACTTTGCGGTTACTTAATGAAGCTGAAAAATTGCCTTGGTTTTCTATTTTATTTGCACTCGCTCTCGCTCGCACACTTTTAACGGCTATCACTTGCTGTTGCTATTGCAATTCTTTTTCCTTCGTAATTTCCTTTTTTCTTTTTCGGCCCACCTCCCCCCGCTCAACAGCCGCAGACACATTTTAAACGCTGTGAGGAGACTCTGAGGAGGAGGAGGAATGGCCCTCATCTAGTTGTAGCAGCCAACATCAGCTCTGCCATTTGCCTTCTACTGCGACTATTTATGCTGAGTGACTGTCTGAGCTATGCTGGGCGGCTGCCATTAAATATGCTGTCAGGGAGAGAGAGGAGAAAGGAGGGGCCACCTACTCCACTCGACTCGACTCGACACACAACTTGAGCAAGAGTTTGTGCTCCTCCTCAATCTGAGGAAGATGGAACTTCTCGAGCCACTTTTACAGTGTCTCGCGCATTTATCGCCACAGTCTATGGCCGGACAGGAATTTTGCAAGCGTTCAACTTTTAAGTCTATCAAACCAATTTTCATTTTAATTTTTTGCTACATTTCATTTTTAACTGCTGAACTTTGCATAATAATTCTTAAGTCAAGTGCTTCAGCTCCCATTGTCCCCTGCTGCTTATTAAGTGGCCAAAACTTGATACAGACAACACTCCTGTGGGTGCCTCACTCAACTTTAACATGTTGCAAAATGCAATAAAAATATAAAAAATTAATAACAAAAGAGGCAAAATATACGCGGATCTTTCGCACATCGATTGCTTCAGGACTGCCTGCGAGAGGACCAATAAATAATTGGCGCTGATTTGTAAATGTCGGCAGGCCACTCGACGCCTCGAACTGTAACTGTAACTGTAACTGAAATCCAAACTGTCCGCCATGTTTGCCACTTCATTCATCTATCTTAAGTGCTTACATATATACATATACACATCTATATATACATATACATATTTATATGTGTATCTATACGGGCTGTGCTTGCCCTGGTTGTCGTCCTGGCGCCTTGCAAAGTGCATGTGTGTGTGTGTGTGTGTGTGTGTGTGTGTGTGTGCGCGTGTGTGTGTGTGTTTGTATGCTTTACTAATTGGCCAAGCGTGCTGTGCTCTCACCCAGACACCTGGCAAACCTTGATTGATTTGTATGGCTTAAGCTATACGCGCGTGAAACGGACGATAAACGGTGTAAAATTAATTAGTCACTGCCCCTGGACCGAAGTACTCTGTATCCTTGTACTTTGTAGCATATCCTCATCCCTCACACTTGCTTGCAAATTTGTAAGACTCAATGGCGCCGTAGGCGTGTATCGTCCTCTCTAATGGACCCTTGACCCCTGGCCGCTGGCGTTGTCATTTGTGCTTTGTTTATAAATTTTGTTTTCTTCACAGCGTGCCGCGTGTAAAGTTTTTAATAAGAAAATTTTGTCAAAATGTCGGATTCTGAAGGGGAGCATTTTGGTGGCGGCGAGTCTGGTGCATCCAAAACATACCCGATGCAATGCTCGGCGCTGCGCAAGAACGGATATGTGATGCTTAAGGGACGCCCTTGCAAGATCGTGGATATGTCTACCTCGAAGACAAGCAAGCATGGCACGCCAAAGTCCATCTTGTTGGCATCGACATATTTACACAGAAAAAGTACGAGGATATTTGTCCCTCCACTCACAACATGGATGTGCCGCACGTAAAACGCGAGGATTTCCAGCTCACCGATATAAGCGATGATAGCTACCTCACCTTGATGAGTGACAGCGGCGGCTTGCGTGAGGATCTTAAGATTCCAGAGGGCACATTAGGAGCTTCTTTGCGCGCCGACTACGATGCCGGCAAGGATCTCTTGTGCACTCTGCTGGGAGCCTGCGGCGAAGAGTGCGTTATTGCCATCAAAAATAATACTGCTTTGGATAAATAAGCTAGCTGATCGGGGTAATTGTCATCCACCGACCTGGTACTGGAAAAGTGTAATGATATATTGAAGTAATATCAATTAAATGATTCAAAAAAAAAAAAAAAAAAAAAAAAATTTTTAAAAAAAAATAAATGAGCTCGCTTACGTTGGCCACCCTTATCGGAACAGGAACAATCAATTGCAGTCGGAGCAACTGGCCTGGTCATTTGTAGTTGCCACCAAATGCAGTCTTGTTTAAAGTAACTACTATTTTTAATGCAACTCTTGTTAACAATTGTCAACTGATTTAGTTTAATGCGAGAGTCGAAAGTTTCTGCTGCTGACCAAATAAACGCAAAGTTGTTAAAAAATTATTGACAAACAACAAGTTGAACGTTGCATTGAGTTTCGAGTGGCAAGGCAGATATAGCGGTGGTGCATCTATATATGGGTATGGTTGCCACAGCCACAACGACACGATAAACATTTTATTTCTGAACAACCACACATATTGGCAATTGCCACTTGCCATTTCGCACCGCCACTCGACCATTTGGTCGTGTGGTCAGCAGATGGGGCAGATAATTTTGTGACAAGTTGGCCATCGTTCGATCGATCGTTGCACCAAAAGCAACAAAGATACTATTGTACTCTACCATTTCCTTGGCGAAACCCATAAAGTTTATTGTTGCTTATTGTGCGCAGACACCGAACTTTTATCCAGCTAAAAGTTGAACTGAAACTGCTCAAGTCGAGTGCATTTGCTTTATGGTTGAAATTAAAAGCAAATACTTTTTAAAAACTTTGTAAAGATACGCTTGAGAGAAAAACAAATGTGGATTTTAAGAGAGCATCAGCTTAAGTAAAACTAATTCTAGGATTTATACAGCCAATGAAACTCTTCGAAAATAAATATTAAAACTCTTAAATGTCCATCTAATCTCCTTAAGCATTTTTGATACGCTCAGGATATGAAATGGGGATTTTAATATTACCAACAATACACAGTATCAAAGGAAGTACGGACTACCTTGCCACGCTGATAAGCACACACTTGAAATGTGTTCGGCTTCCTTTAATAACTGTTAAATGTTTGCAACGCCTACCAAAGCCGGAGGCCTGTTTCCGCCAATTTGAGACATTCATTGTGTGTGGAGGACGACGCCTAGGCTACCGGAGTCTACAGCACGCAATAAATCAATCAATATCCTGCCTTAATAATATATACTCCAGCCCGACTCCAGCCCCTCTGCATGTACTCTTCCCTATCTGCCGAATCGAGTCTAAGCCCGAAATGTCTAACGTCTGCGTGTCTAAGCCCTGCCTGCCTTTTGGTTATTTAGCTGGCAGTTTTCCTCTTTTCATTTATTTTTTCCTTGGTATTTTTCTTGTCTTTTTGTTTGGGACATTGATAAACATGTGTCCCTATGAACTTTGCAGTTGTCCTTTGTTTACCGCAATGTTTGCGGCCTGAGCTTTTTATTTGCGGGCAGCGTTTAGCTTTGCTCTGTGTTTTGTGTCCTTTATGGCTTACGATCTCACTTGCAAGTGCTCAGATAGGATATTATTATTGTGTGTGCCTGTCCCTCTGTCCCTATGTCTGTCTGTCTGTATGTCTGCCTGCCAATATGCACATTAAGTTTTTTCCCTTAGCAGAGTGCGTTTTAAATCAAATGTCAAATGTAATGAACTCAAGCCTGGACTCGAAACGCGCAACAAAAAATTGCAATGTATCTAGAATAGAGAGCAACAAATTTACGCAGATTCCCAGAGATTGAAAAGTGTTTCACAGTTGCTTGGTTAACGAATGCATTTAAAGAGAACCATTAATTGTTGACACACCCGATGGATCGAATGAGTATTGGAATAGAGAGTTAAAGGAATACAGATAAGGGACCTATAGCTTTAAGTTTTCTATGATTGGCTGAGAAACATTCAATAGTTTCTATTTACTTACTGATAACTTGAAGATGTGTTAAGGCCATTTTCGATCTTACCTGCAAATGAAAACAAGAAATTGATTAAGATAAGTTAGTGGGTCAAGTTTGTATAGAAAAAAACATTCATTGATTCAATAAACTACATTTTATAAACAAATTTGAATTGTTTGTTCCAATAAAGCACAGCATATTGAATTTTACCAATTCTTATTGTAAAACCTTAAAGCCTTTATTGTGCCCAGGAACAGCACCTGCATGAACCCAATTCGTACCTAATTCCCACATCATCAACAATTGACAGCACATGAGCCGCATTTGTGGCATACAAACAGAGATAAATGTAACAAAAGGCGGCACAGGCAGCCCAGGCACATAAATGGCAAATATGCATAAAGGTCTAAGCCAAAACTATGCCTGACAACCTCCAATCTCCATCCTCCATGCCACACACTATAGACAACTACAGCCCCTACTTGAGGCATCGAGGATAAAAACAAAAACCAGCCAAGGCAAAGCCGATAACAAAACAATGTAAAAATACAAAGAATTTCTGGCACAAGGCCAAGTCGTCCCAGCCGAAGTCCGACTGAATATCGAAAACGGGAAGAGGCAAGGATAAAATATTCCGGGCCTCCGAACTGAGAACTGTGCTTGGTGATGGAGGATGGGGGTATGGAGACGAAAATAATAAATAACAACGAGCATAAATATGATATAGATGAGAGATCCCAGACAGTTATACAAAAATACACACACATATGTGGCATCATTTCCTTTCCTCGCCACTTGTGCCATTTCCTCTGCTGCCACATATTGAGTCATGCATGAATTTAAGACAACTACTTCAAGAGCCAAAATGAAAAGAGCAAAAAAAAAATAAATCAAATAAAATAAAGAAAAGCATTTCAATCAATTTCGCTGTTAAACCGCAGCAAGTAGCAAATGCAGCCAAGCAAAACGTGTACCGACACTTCTAATAGCCCACCAGAAAGAAGCACCCAATGGGGGATGCAATAATTCGTCGTCGACGAGGTTTGATTTATTGCCCAGCCGCACACAACCACAACACACACATACACAGAGGCACACACATCCGCGACTCTGTGGCTTTGGGTTAGCTCCACTTGACACTCGCCGCTTTGTGGCGCTCCAATCAGTGTAAGTTGATTGAACTCTGCATAATTTAGAGCAAGGAGCTACCCACATGAGTGCAGGACACGCAGACGAGGACTGCCACAACGACAACGTGGCATCGTCATTGCCTCAATTTTAGTGCAGCTGCCTTTGGCTGTTGACTGCAGTCATTAACAAAATTGTGCAAACTCACTGGCTTTTAGCGCCTCAAAAGAGAATCTTAAGTAAGAGATTGAACAAATAGAATGCATTCCGCATCCAGGTTGAGGCTCTCTGCATATTACATTGATAATGGATGCATAAGCATATGTGATTCCCTGCCATGTAGGAGTCTGCTGGGAAGTGTATTCACAAAATGAATAATAGCAATTTAAGACAGCTTACACAAAACTGGAGTATAAAATGCAGCACATTGGCAATAATTATTTGAAATGGTTTTTAAAAATCAATTCTTGCTAAAATAACGAAACAAATTTTCTGACGAAATTTATACATAATCTTTGACCAATTAGAACAATTTTTCTTTAAGAAATGCATAAAATTAAGAAAGTGATTCAATATTTTCCATTCAATGTTTCTTCAAAGCGTTTGCCATGAAAGAAATTCTATATATTTTATAAATTCTAATATTTTATTGACAATATTTTTATATAAAAAAAGTAATTAAAGATAGTTAAAAAAAACCATAAGCAAGCTATATAACATATTAAGAAAATGTCAAATAATAATTTTCAGAGTTTGCTAAGCCTCTTTTATTTAGTGGCAGCGTCGCAAAAGTTTTGTACTCAAATCCAGCATTGCTCCGTTTTGCCATTAAAAACTTGCAAATAGCGTGGATAACTTTTGACGGCGGCAGCGCAGTTGCCCCTTATGCGACAGAATGCCGACGCAATCGATCACTGGGGGTTAATAAAACGCAGCCAAAGGTTTTTAGGACTTGGTGGCAACTAACTGCAACTCGTATCCTTCTAGCCAAGATTCGCGCAGGTGAATGCGTAAGGAAAATTAAAAAAAAAACGCGAAAAGCAACTTGAAATCGTTTCGGTTTTTACTGCCATAAAGGAGAGCCCGACCTGCTATTTACGGCGCTGCAACAAAAGTAATGTTGCATACAGCGCGCCGACCCAGTGATTTATGCGAGTGCGAAAAAGGGTTCAAAGTTTTAAATGCCAGCGTTGCAAGCGCATATGGACGATGGCAAACCAACCAGTTGTTGTTGGAAAAAAAGTTGGCAGCTAACTGCCACGCCCCCTGCACCATCCACACACCGTCCACACATCTCGACTAACTGGACTAAGCTAAAATAGCTTAATAAAAAGTTGATTTAATATGCATGCACGCACGCGCCCTCAGTTTTGTCAAATGCAATTTATATACACAAAAACACACCCCTCTACGAAAAATGACGAGCCTGGCTTATAATTAAAATCCATTCACGCGCATGCAGACATTTATATATATA
>JAWNLS010000097.1:0-35137 GCA_035042185.1 Drosophila kambysellisi | reverse complement strand
TATCTGTATTCCTTTAACCATCGCTCAATACTCATTTGAGCCATCGGGTGTGCCAACAATTAATGGTTCTCTTTAAATGCATTCGTTAACCATGCAACTGTGAAACACTTTTCAATATCTGGGAATCTGCGTACATTTTTTTCTCTACATTCTAGATACATTGCAACTTTTTGTTGCCGTTTCGAGCCCAGGCTCGAGTTCATTACATTTGACATTTGATTTAAAACGCACTCTGCTAAGGGAAAAAACTGAATGTGCATATTGGCAGGCAGACAGACAGACAGACAGACATAGGGACAGAGGGACAGGCACACACAATAATAATATCCTGTCTGAGCACTTGCAAGTGAGATCGTAAGCCAAAAAGGACACAAAACACAGAGCAAAGCTAAACGCTGCCCGCAAATAAAAAGCTCAGGCCGCAAACATTGCGGTAAACAAAGGACAACTGCAAAGTTCATAGGGACACATGTTTATCAATGTCCCAAACAAAAAGACAAGAAAAATACCAAGGAAAAAATAAATGACAAGAGGAAAACTGCCAGCTAAATAACCAAAAGGCAGGCAGGGCTTAGACTCGCAGACGTTAGACATTTCGGGCTTAGACTCGATTCGGCAGACAGGGAAGAAGACATGCTGGAGGGGGGGCTGGAGTCGGGCTGGAGTATATATATTAAGGCAGGATATTGATTGATTTATTGCGTGCTGTAGACTCCGGTAGACTAGGCGTCGTCCTCCACACACAATGAATGTCGCAAATTGGCGGAAGGAGCCCTCTGGCTTTGGTAGGCGTTGCAAACATTTAACAGTTATTAAAGGAAGCCGAAGACATTTCATGTGTGTGTTTATCCGTGTGTCAAGGTAGTCCGTACTTCCTTTGATACTGTGTATTGTTAGTAATATTAAAATCCCCATTTCATATCCTGAGCGAATCAAAAATGCTTAAGGAGATTAGATGGATATTTAAGAGTTTTCATATTTATTTTCGAAGAGTTTCATTGGCTGTATAAATCCTAGAATTAGTTGTACTTAAGCTGATGCTCTCTTAAAATCCACATTTGTTTTTCTCTCAAGCGTATCTTTACAAAGTTTTTAAAAAGTATTTGCTTTTAATTTCAACCATAAAGCAAATGCACTCGATTTGAGCAGTTTCAGTTCAACTTTTGGCTGGATAAAAGTTCGGTGTCTGCGCACAATAAACAACAATAAACTTTATGGGTTTGGCCAAGGAAATGGTCGAGTACAATAGTATCTGTTTAGTATATGTTTATCGTGTCGTTGTGGCTGTGGCAACCATACCCATATATAGATGCACCACCGCTATATCTGCCTTGCCACTCGAAACTCAATGCAACGTTCAACTTGTTGTTTGTCAATAATTTTTTAACAACTTTGCGTTTATTTGGTCAGCAGCAGAAACTTTCGACTCTCGCATTAAACTAAATCAGTTGACAATTGTTAACAAGAGTTGCATTAAAAATAGTAGTTACTTTAAACAAGACTGCATTTGGTGGCAACTACAAATGACCAGGCCAGTTGCTCCGACTGCAATTGATTGTTCCTGTTCCGATAAGGGTGGCCAACGTAAGCGAGCTCATTTATTTATTTATAAACAAAGCACAAATGACAACGCCAGCGGCCAGGGGTCAAGGGTCCATTAGAGAGGACGATACACGCCTACGGCGCCATTGAGTCTTACAAATTTGCAAGCAAGTGTGAGGGATGAGGATATGCTACAAAGTACAAGGATACAGAGTACTTCGGTCCAGGGGCAGTGACTAATTAATTTTACACCGTTTATCGTCCGTTTCACGCGCGTATAGCTTAAGCCATACAAATCAATCAAGGTTTGCCAGGTGTCTGGGTGCGAGCACAACACGCTTGGCCAATTAGTAAAGCATACAAACACACACACACACGCACACACACACACACACACACACACACACACACACACACATGCACTTTGCATGGCGCCAGGACGACAACCAGGGCAAGCACAGCCCGTATAGATACACATATAAATATGTATATGTATATATAGATGTGTATATGTATATATGTAAGCACTTAAGATAGATGAATGAAGTGGCAAACATGGCGGACAGTTTGGATTTCAGTTACAGTTACAGTTACAGTTCGAGGCGTCGAGTGGCCTGCCGACATTTACAAATCAGCGCCAATTATTTATGAGTCCTCTCGCAGGCAGGCCTGAGGCAAGCAATGTGCGAAAGGTCCGCGAAAACATTGTTTTCTTTTGTTATTAATTTTTTATATTTTTATTGCATATTGCAAAATGTTAAAGTTGAATGAGGCACACACGGGAGTGTTGTCTGTATCAAGTTTTGGCCACTTAATAAGCAGCAGGGGACAATGGGAGCTGAAGCACTTGACTTAAGAATTATTATGCAAAGTTCAGCAGTTAAAAATGAAATGTAGCAAAAAATTAAAATGAAAATTGGTTTGATAGACTTAAAAGTTGAACGCTTGCAAAATTCCTGTCCGGCCATAGACTGTGGCGATAAATGCGCGAGACACTGTAAAAGTGGCTCGAGAAGTTCCATCTTCCTCAGATTGAGGAGGAGCACAAACTCTTGCTCAAGTTGTGTGTCGAGTCGAGTCGAGTGGAGTAGGTGGCCCCTCCTTTCTCCTCTCTCTCCCTGACAGCATATTTAATGGCAGCCGCCCCCGCATAGCTAAGACAGTCACTCAGCATAAATAGTCGCAGTAGAAGGCAAATGGCAGAGCTGATGTTGGCTGCTACAACTATATGAGTGCCATTCCTCCTCCTCTTCACAGTCTCCTCACAGCGTTTAAAATGTGTCTGCGGCTGTTGAGCGGGGGAAGTAGACCGAAAAAGAAAAAAAGAAATTACGAAGGAAAAAGAATTGCAATAGGAACAGCAAGTGATGCCCTTAAAAATGTGCGAGCGAGAGCGACTGCGAATAAAATAGAAAACCAAGGCAATTTTTCAGCTTCATTAAGTAACCGCAAAGTTTGTTTTATGTGCGGTCAGCTACAAGCCAAGCCAAGCCAAACCAAGCCAAGCCAACCAGCCAGGAAGAGCGACTGCAGAAAATACAGCCGATAAACATATGAGCATAAAAAACAAACTTTAAATAAAAAAGTTTCCTTATGCAACCCACTCCTTCCACTTCCACACAATGCACCAAAAATTAAGTACGCGACGATAAATTAGCAAACTAAAAACTTATTTCGGATTATTATGGCTTATTTCGCCAACTACCCGAGCTTTGTTAAAGCTTATTTGAATTTAATCAGGGTTGATTGAACTCAAAAATAAAAATATATTTAATTAATTTTGGTAGAATTAAATGTTCTGTTTTTCGATTATTGAAAATTAGATATTCACGTACAGATTTAACTGTAATTGTATTAATAGATAGCACTTGTAATAAATTAGCCACAACGCTGCTGCCCTACACTGAGGCACACAAATATTAAGTATAAGCCAAGTTACTCTTGGTGTAAATAATGAGTCCAATGATTGCTGTGTGCATTGCCAAGCTGAGTTAACTAATAAACCTATAAAGCAGCTCACACACATACACACACACAGATACCATTGCCAAAACTGTTGGCCAGGGACATTGACAAATAGCCAGAGCGGCAGCAGCCTCATAGCTTCTCTGGTAGCAGATTGGCTGCATTTTGTGTTAAGTCAGCAACAATTGTTGCAGAAGCCACTAAATGAAGAAGCTGCAGCTATCACTTTGGGGTTACCCATTGCAATTGGAGTGTTTGAGTTTCGAGTTTGGTTTGAAGTTGCTTTACTTACTTTGGATTTGGACTTGGCTTCGGTTTTGGCCTTGGCTAGCAGCCAGCCAAAGAGGAAATTAAAATTTATATAGCATACAAAACGCGGTAGCAGCAGCTGCTGCTGGCTCAGTGAGGCATTCTGCTATTTAGCATGTTTCTTAGCCTTCTACAATTCTTCGTCTGTTTTCCTTCTTCTTTTCTTCGTTTGCCATAGCTGCTGCCAAAGCGGAAAGCGAGGCTGCCATTAAGCTGCCAATCGACCATTTGTCAGCTTCGATTGCGGCAATAGAAACCCGAAAAAGAAAAAAATAAACCAAAAAATAAATACAAAAGAAAAAAGCAAAAAAATGTTTCCACTGCTGCCAAGTTATTGCGAAAGGATTCGAATTGGGTTAAGTGATTTGGCATTCAATCAATGCTACCCCTCCGCATGTGGCACAACCCCCAAAGAGGCGTGCATAATTATAGACCGCCTGTCTCTATTTGTTTATGGTTGGCATATTACACATACGCGATGTGGCCAATGGAATTGCATGGCTAATAAACAGTTGGGGGCCCGGTTTCCATTATGCCATTCATTATCTTTGCGATCAACAAATGGATTTGAGCCCTGGGAATTGTTCAGATAGCTGCTTTTTCCGCCTGCAGCTCGCTTCGCGTTCTCCTTTGTGTGTTTGCGTATTGCACATTTAAATCAATTATGCGTTTCGGTCCTAAAACATGCAATTAAGTGTCCTGTTCACTAACCAACACACGCTTACTCGAACACACACCACAGTGTGTGACCAACGGTCAACTGCATAAAACATCGAAATGAACAATTCACGAGCTGCTGAATTGTGGCTTGGCAATTAAATCAATTTCATAAATGATTTCAACACTTTGAAGAGATTTAAGCTGATTTTAATGAAAAGGAAAACCAGTTTGTCATTTATTTCACTAAGCTCATTTAATTTGGTTGTTGTCAAAACTGCATGTTTAAATAATAAATTCAGTAATACTATTAATCCAAAAGAATACTTGCAAAGCCTTAGCTATTGATTGCTTTTAATATTATTGATATTTTTAGTTGATTAAAGGATAACTTAATTCAATTTCGGGAAAATCAATAATTTTATTTTTTTTATTTCGTCAATTTATTTGGAGTGCATCTCCAACTTGTGTAATTCTGGAATTGCTGTTATTTAGTGATGTTTTCTCAACCGCTTCCATTCGACGACGCGCTGTTGCAGATTTACCAATCTCTCATTCAGCTCAGATGTACCCTTTGCCATTTCGTCGGATTTGGTTGGCCTGTGCGGCATAATGGGTATTGCCAAAAGATTCAGCTTCTTTCTCGGTGAGAGCCTCTCAATTTTGGTAGTTCGCGGTGTTAAATATAGTAATTTCTTGTTTGTGGAATTTTGAGCATTTTGCTAGATTACAAAATGTTTACAATAATATTTATAAGACTGTAGCGTGTTAGAAATTTAAGTCAAATGACTTTTTGATTTAGAAAATATCAGTCGAAGCTACTGCGATTGAGGCTTTAGTTCTGAGAAGTTTCTCCAATTTTATATTTGAGTAATGATTGAATAGGTTGAATCTGATGGCAATATTATCTTGATTCTTGTGTGGGTATTAGCAAACAATGATTGTTATTATCTAAGAACTTTTCTTTATTGTATTAGAAAAAAAATCCATTTCAATTAAAAATGCAAATATACTAATTACCATACCCTTTTCTATGATTAAATCTACTGTCAAAGGAAAAGAAGCCTTCTGTTCCGAGTGGCTATTTCAAGAGGCACACAAAGCGCACAACAAACTTTGCATGGCATCTCAAACACAGGCAGGAAAAACGCGTTAATTTACTCATGTGCTATTCATTAAATACCACAAATGGAATTTTTAATTGTCGACACACACACACACACCCACACACACACGCACACAACAACAGTCTTATAATATTTATAATTTTCTTTAATGTCTCGCAAAAGAGCAAACCAACACAGTCCCACAGCCCAGGTCCAACCTAGTCCCGCCTCGGAGACAACCCGTTACAAAAGCTTTCACTGCTTAGCGCACTTGAGTTACTTTATTATGTAAGCGCCGGATCCCAGGATAGCTCGCCGGCCGTCCATTCGTTCCAGCGTCTTCCTCGTTCTCGTTCTCGTCCTCGATCCCGTCTCGACCGACCCACTTGGCATAAAAAGGTGAACTTCGGTGTCAGTTGTTTGCAGCCGTCGCTGTCGCTCGAGTTGTCGGTTTTGCAACTGAACTTTGCTCTGTCTCAGCGCTCCAGTGGGGACAACTTAAGTTATCTTTATGTTTCAAAAGGCCTACGGACGACTGACGACCGACGACTGTCGACTGCCGACTGTCTGGCAACCAGTCAGACAAGCTGTTGAACAACGCTCAGGAACAGGCTCAGGCACGGGATGAATTGCTGTTCAAGCAGGAGCACAGGCAACCCGTCCCTGCCTCTCTCCCTGTCTCCTTCTCTATCGCCTACTCGGTCTCCATTCTCCATCCTGTCGTCGTCCCGTTGGGGCTGTGCAAGTCTCTCGCCTCTTTCACATTTCAATTGAAATGCGCAGCAGCACAATTAAAAATCAAGCCAAGTGATGCGTACCAGTGCCATGGCAAGTATTTGCCTACTGTTTGTTGTTTAAAATGAAGCGCTGTAAATGGACAAGTTGTTCATATTGCTGTTGTTGGGCCAACCACTCCACCACTCCACCACTCATCGCTGCTGTGCCGAAAGTGCCTTGAGGGCAGCACATGGCCCAGTCAACAGTCAACAGTCCACAGTCCGCAGTCCATAGTCTATTCTGCATCGTTGTTGTTGTGTGTTGTGTCTTGTCGCTTAAGGCCAGACTTTTGTTGGTTTTTATGTGTGCTTCTCGTGACAGTTCCATAAGGCAACGCTTAGCCAAGCAATATTTAGGCTTTTGTTTTTTTAGTGCGTTTTGTTCACTTTGGCAACGCCTCTGGTTTTTCTGATTTTCTGTTTTGTTTGTGTTGGTTGGAAAGGGCATAATTTATTATTCACAGAGCTGTTAATTTGCACAATAGGAAGAAATATTATAAAGAGCTGACAATTAGAGTCAGTTTATTTAACTATAAAGAGATAACGACCAACAGGAAAATACAAATATTGTTATACTTAAGTGTGTTAAAACAATCCAAAGAAAACAACAAACATTTAATAAACGGTTCAGAGAATTTCACTTAATTATTTAATAATATAATTTAATTTAATTATAATTTAAATAATTGAATAATAATAACACTAAATGATGCAAATTCCTGCTCAGTAACTTTGACTATTGCCCATATAATTAAAATTGAACCCCTGTTCAAAAATAATTCCTCTTCTTCTTTATCACGAGTTGTCAAATACTTAAAATTTTAAAAATAATAAGAATTGAACCCCTGTCCAATAATAATTCCTCTTATTCATTATCAGGAGTTGTAATGACATACTCCACTGTACTTTGGTATATTTTCAATGATGCTTTTGGCATCAAACTAAATTAAATATGCCACTGAGAGTTTTCCAGGAAATCTCTCGTTTCGAGCCTGACAACTACACAGCCTTGTCAATGCCACACAACGTGGCACATGCTCAACATGCCAGTAAATGAAAATGAATGAATGCGAATGCGGCATGCGGAATGTTTTTACTATTCTTCATGCTCTAACTCGCAACTATGTTCGGAGAGGAGAGACTAACAAAAAAGGAGAGAACACAATCGAATTTTTGCCAGATGAATTTTTGCAGATGCCAACTCTTTTTGCCTAGTCCACTTTCTACACTCCACTGGCCAGTGGCTCACCCACTTCCCCCATCCCCCGACACCTCTTTGAAAAATCAGTGAGGCGTGTTTTTGACATTTAACAAGCCATGCGGACAGTTGGCTCGAGCGATGCTTGTGCAAATGCTTTTAATTAAAAAATTTTTGCAGCCAAACGTTGCATAATTTCAACTCAATAGTTTGTTGGCAGGCAACTGTTTTTGACGGGCAGACAGGCAGGCACACAGCTTAGTAGCCGGGCACTTAGGCACAGAGCAGCATCTGCTGGACAAGAGATGAGAGATGAGGGCTGAGTTGAGTCCAGTTGAGTTAAGTTGAGCGACGACATGTGACAACTCATCAGGCACAAGGCACCAATGGGAACTGGATTTGCTTTGCTCCCCAACTGCGTCTGACTCCCTCTCGCGCTGTCCCCCCTGCTTCTTCTGTGTCTATCTCGATGTGTGCTGTGAATTAGTGTCCGGCCGGACGAGTGTCCTTGCTGCGTGCAGGTGTCGCCCGCCATTGTCATATTTTGAACAGTCCAAAGCGGCTCATCTGAGTGTGCAGGTGTATGTATGTGAGAGTGTGTATGATTGTGTATGTGCTAATGGCTATGGAAAATCAAAAGCGAGATTAGTCAATGGCGCCGCAATTGAGTGGCAGAAGAGCAGACACTGATGCAGGAGACCGTTGCAGCATCAAAACAGTTGCCGCACCACCAGCTAAGCCGGCAGGGGCAGCTGCAGCTGCAATTGTCTATGCAGTTGCTATTGTTGCCAGTTGGATTTTAAATTTTATGAAAATTCCTGCAGCAGAACGTATGCGTAATATAATTTGGCAGCAGGCTAAAATCCGCTAAAAGCCCTGGCGAGAATACACAAACAAACAAACAAGCAACTGATCAACCGAGCAACATAAAAATAAAAAAGAAATAAATACTAACAACTGCTGCACAATTGCAGCAGCACTCGTTGCAGCAGGGGGTGGAGAGGGAACGGTTGACTGACTGAGTGCGGCACATAAATTGCCAATGCCAAAACAGAGCGGAGCTCAGCGGGAGCCAGCCCAAAAATGGCTAACAAACGAAGTTTGCCCGGCTGCCAGTGACGTAAATCTATTTCAGTTGAGGGATTTTTACATCAAACATGCCGGACAGTTTTGCATTGCTGCAACAGCAGCAGTTGCATGCTGTAGGAGTGCGTATGAGTAATCTTCTATTTGAGCCACCAGTGTGGATGAGCAGAAGTTGTATTTCTTTATGGTTTTGATTAAATCTCACAACTGAATATTTATTTCATTTATATTTTTATTTATTTCATACCCTGTACGTAATTAGAACAATGACTGAAAGGTTAGAATAATGTACATAATTAATTGTGCTATTAGTAATAATAATAATAAATATAATTTAATTTATTGTGTCTTTATTTCTTATCATGTTATTCACTTAGCTACAGATTTCGCAAATGCAAGAAACAAACAAATTCCATTTTACAGCAATTTACAAAAATTCAATTGGTAACTGGGTATTTTTGTAGTTGAGACTAGAGCAGTCCAGGTTTGATTTTTGTTTTGTCTTATAACTAACATGCAAACGAATTTGAATTTTAATTTGCTTTGGAAATAGATTGCCCTCAAAAACAAAACCCCAAACAAGGCGCTGTCCAGTTTTGTTTTGAGCAGATCGCACGAGGCTCGCTCGTATATTAAATTCAATTGTGTTTTGTTCCGTTTTGGTTTTGTGCAATGTCCGTCATGCTGTCCGTCCGTCTGTCCGTCTGTATGAACGCGCGTTCCTCCTCAACACCCTTAGAGAGACTTGAAACTTGGAACGTATACTGGAAAGTACCCTCAAAAGTTAAAGTGTCTTGGGTTTGGACCTACGTCCACTAGGGAGCTAGAAAATCGATAAATTCGATTTTAGCAAATCCATAAGTCCCCATATCTCTTACAATTTAATGAATACAGTCACCAAATTTGGTTGGTAGGTTGTTGGCGTGGTCCTTGAAAGATTGGCATATGCCACGCCCACCTCCGACGCCCCTTTCACCACCGCCCCATTTTCAAATGGCTATATCTTCCGCAGTTTTTGAGTAGGGAACGTCAAATTTGGAGGTATATTACTGGTCGCCTTTAAGAACCGATAACAAATTTGTGGTGCCACGCCCACACCTGCGCCTATAATCGACATTCCGATTATTAATCGATAACACCGTATATCTCCGAACATTTTAAAGATAGAGTACCAAGCTTGGAAGGTAATTTGCTGGTAACCTCCTTCAAAGATTGGCATACCAATTTTTTGACCACGCCCACATCCGCCGCCCCCAGGAACTTCGTCCCTAGAAATTGACAATGCGCATATCTGCCGTAATTTGCAAGCTAGAGTCGCAAAATTTTGTAGGTATGTTACTGGTAACTCCCCCAAAGATCGATAAAAAAATTGGATGGCCACGCCCACTCCACCTACCTAAACCGATACACCTGTTGGTGTAAATCGATAACCCCATATATCTCACGCAAGTTGAAAACTTAAGTCACCAAATTTTAAAGGTATATTGTTAGTAACACCCTTCATAAATGTGTAAAAAAAATGTTGGACCACGCCCACTCCCGCCCACAAAAAACGAGAACTGCCTGCACCTCCCGCAATTTAAGAGCTACAGTTGCCAAACTTAGAAGGTATATTACTAAGATCGAACTCCAAAATTTTTTTGGGCCACGCCCACTCCCGCCCCCAAAACCGGTAAACGCCCATATCCCCCGGAATTCAAGTATTTCTTAACGGTACACAAATAAAGGTATAATAGTATTCCGCTGTCGGTTACGTCCGACTGCAACGTTCTATCTTGTTTAGTTGTTGTTTTTGTGTTTGTTGTTGTTCCATTTGAGTTGCAACGGTTGGTGGTTGCTGCCATTTTGGGTCTGGGTCCATTTTTAGGTGAATGGCTTTTATTTAGTTATGCGGCGTTAGCCAGAAAAATCCAATAACCGGAATACAACTAAATGCGTCTGGGAATTGAATGGTCCTCGCGTCAGTTGCACTTTCAACGATGAGGTGGTCAAGGTATATTTGTTTCGCTACGAACAGAAATGTGAATTAATTTTTAGAAGTTGTGTTTATAAAATTAAAAAAAATCGAGTAAAACTTAAAAAAAGCAAGCTTAAGATACCACTTAACATATAAAAATTATAATAAATGCTTAGCTAGTATTAAAGGAATAAACTATTGTAAATAATAATAAATGACAAGTTGAGGTCAAAGTAGTTTTTATTTTAAATTCTTATTTTTTGCTATAACTAAAGAAATTTTAATTAAATTGACTGCTCGACTGTACAGATAGAAATCCGAAGCATTCCAAGTTGTGCAGTTTGTTCTAGCAAAAGAAACTGGTTTCATTTTATATTTTTCTCAGTGTAGCTATCAACTTTACAATTCTGTAAAATGCGTGTGTGTGTGAACGAATGGGGACTTATGCATTATTTAATTATTAATGAAAAGGCGGGTAAAAACTTGTTGGCCCTTTTATAGTTGCCGCCCAAGTTGGTGCTACTGTTGGTGCTGCTGTTGCAACAACAGCTAAAGGGACATGTTGCCAGCTCGTCAGTTGCCCATCAAACTGAGCATTTGGTTAGCGAGTTTGTAGCGCCATTTATTTTCCGTGGCACAACTGAGCAGGCCTAAACCATTACGTCGCCTCGCTGATTTGCATGCATGCCACACAAAGGAGGGAGCGAGGAGGGAGAGAACCTACCTCAAAGTCGTCTGGCAGTCATCGTTGTTGTTGTTGTGGTTGTCGTTGATGTCGTGTTATGTGTGACATTTGTTTGCTTAGACGGGACTCCTGGCGACAAATATAAATGTTAGTTACGCTTTGAGAGTATTGCTTGCCAAATTGCCTGTCAAGTCTCTCTGGCGACTAAGGGCGTCGTCGTTGCCGGCCTCTTTTGGACTGGTGCCTACCCCATCTGGTTATAAATATCTCCGAACCGCTTTGGACGCCGCTTCAGTATGCCGCTGCTATATGCAATTTGTCTACCTCTCTCTCTTTGGATAGCCACATTTTTGCCAGTCATTTCTCTCTGTGCACTTCATTTGGCGCTTCGCATTTTCGTCCAGCAATTCATTGACCGACGTCATGCTTCAAACTGTGGCAATGCCAACTGGCCAACTGGCTAACTGGCAAGTGGCAAAAGGCAACTCGCAGCTGTCAGCTTTAACTGCTTAACGCTTTGGGCTCTAATCGAATTGCCAGCCCAATGGAGGACCGGTCTTCCCTCCTGTGATTCAATGCCAAATTGTTGGTAATTTTTCTCTTTTGTCTTTTGCCTCATTCACACGCACATAACACATACAAGCACACATACAAGAGATATACATAAATGTGTAGGAGACACCCACACAGGACAACGTTGCGGGGTGAATATTGCGTGTCTGGCCATAAAATTGGCAGTAAGTCCGGTCTGAGGGGCCCAAGGCCAGACCTATGTCCATTTAAGGTTCTGGTTGCTGGTTCGCTTTGCTTGTTTTGTGGGCATCATTTTGGGCATTGGCACTGATTTCTTCGCATTTATTTCGTACATCGGTTGAGCAGCTCATATTTCTCTCTCTCTTTCTCAACATTTCTTTTTGTTATGTTTTCTTTTTTCCAGCTCGTTTTTCAGCCTGCCCTTTTGTAGTTTAGTAAAACTAATTTATTTTAAGTAAGTTTGAGTTCAAAAAATATAAAACACCGACAAAAATATCGACCATGTGACCCAAATTCGTGCATTTGGAGGCGGCAGCTGCGATGGCTACACTTTTCTCCCTCTCTCTCACTCTCTCTCTCTCCTTTTCTATTTTTCCTTTTTTTCGTGTTGTGTTGTTGTTGCCTCTTGCCACAATCGCATACAATTTGCTCATTTCAACCGCATCAACACATACAAAGAGTTTTGCTTGCATAAGGGGCATAGTAGGTGAGGGAGGCGTGGTGCAGGATGCAGGGTACAGTGGGCAGTGGCCAGTGGGCTGGACGGCACTCACATAAATAGTAATTTGCCTAGTGCGTTCTGTGGCACAGGTAGGCGTGCACCGTTTTAGCTAAATTGCCGCCGTCCGGGGCACAAAAAGCAAAGCCGCTTAAGTCGCACCCATCTGAAAGAGCAGGTTGTTGGGATTGACAGAGTAAAAGAGAGAGAACGATAGCGAGAGTGTGACAGAGAGAGTCAGTGCAAAATGTGCAGAATCGAAAATGTAATGAAAACCGCAGTCGCCTACAAACCCCAGAACACTGGTCAAGTGAACGTAGTTGAATTGAAAAACAGACGCTGTACTGTAGTAAAATATTACCAAATGTTTAGATATTATTTGATTTATGATTAGACAATGCCTCTGGCATTCTGTTAGAATTTTACATAAACGATATGGATAAGAAAACAAAATTTTCCCATTCAATTCCTTGGCCTCCTGAAATGCTTACCAAAAAGTGGAAATTAATATCCCTCGCACATAGATTGTATATGTGAGTTTTTACTACTTAACTATTATTACCAAATTATTATTAATTGCCTCCTTGACATGCAAGGCCACTCTATTACCACTTGTAATTATTTCTGCGCCGTAATGAATATTTTCAAGCTGCGTGTTGCATTTTAAAACTTGTACCTATTTTATTTAATAACTTAGATTAGTAACAAACTGTTCATTGTGCACTCGTTTATTGGAGAACATTTGAAACTCCAGGCAGAGTTTTGACAGGTTTTGCCAGGCCAGTAAAGTCCGTAAACGTTGGCGTAGAAACGGCCACAATTGGTTCGGTTCGGTTGTAGTGCCAAAAATTGGTGCAAATTAATACCAGCTCGAAAATTGATAGTAAATTGTTTCATCTCTTTATTTGTTGTCTTTTTTTTTTCTTTCATACTTTTGGCGTGTAATAAAGTTGTCCGCTCTAACCACAAATGGAATTTTAGCGCTTGCGGTCGATTTGTGTGAGTACTTTAGTAACTGTGTGTGTGTGTGGGTGTGTGTATGTTTGGTGATGTGGGTGTGTAAGCACGATTGTGAGCGTGTGCGAGTTCAAATTGCACTCGTTTCGAGGTATCATTAGATATTCAAAAAGGCAGCGCACGTAGTGCATTTTTATGAAATTTTACTCGCTTCTAATGTCATCGTTATGCGAAGCATTCTAGCTGCTGTCTGCTGGCTGCTGCTGCTGCTGTTGCTGGTGTCATTTAAGAACACATAAAGTGAATGTCCTGCGTTTAATCGTACTCCCAGACACACTAACGAGTCTACGGCTGAGAGTGGGTGAGTGCGACACCTACGCACAATCAAGTAGCAGAAGAAGGGTCAGAAGAAGAGATACAAGTAATGGTCCCTAATCGCTGTTAAGTCGCTTGGCATTACAGCTGTTAGTTAACAGAGTGCTAAACAAGGCCAACTAAAAGTTCAGATTTTAACTTGTGTAAATAAAATAATATTAAGACATGGAATCTGTACACGAGTAGATAACCTTTGATTGTTTAGGTCAACTCGTAAATAGCATAACTAGTCCTAAGCAAACATTATTGTCTAAGAATTCTGTATATAAACCATGCATTTTGATACATGCTTGATTATGTTAATATTGTTAAGAGCATAATCAAACAAAGTTAAGGACCAACTCACAATTACAAATCAAATCCAATTTAAATTTTTGATTTTCGCCAACAGCAATTAGCTGCGGCTTTGGACACGTCCATCGCACCTGTGGACCGGATGTGGAGACAACATGCGATTCGGATTTCACATCCGCTACCCCCACAAAGGGCAAATGCAATGAGGGCTGCTACTGTCCCGAGGGAACCGTGCAATACAAGGATGCTTGCATTACACAGGAGCTGTGTCCCTGCACGCTGAGTGGACGCGAATTCAAGCCGGAGGCTACTGTGAAGAAGAAATGCAATACGTGCACCTGCAGGAATGGCAAATGGAACGTTCGATGGCAAACGATATGATTTCATTGGCAAGTGCTCCTACTATATGCAATTGACCCATACTCTCCGCCTGTGGCACCGAATGCATGCGACAGGGCATCAAAACTGGCTGGCGGATGACTGTCATGGAGTGCGGTGAGTAAATAATCCTTAATATCAATTATAGTATACGTATTATGTTATTTAAACACAATTGGACTTAAGCTGACAAGTGTCCCTTGGGTCAGGTGTATGATGGATGTGACGATGGCTGCGCTTTGACCTGCGATGATCTGCCCGGCAAGAACAGCTGCACGCGGGAGTGTGTCGAAGGTTGTCGCTGTCCACATGGCGAGTACGTGAAAGATGAGGGCGTTTGTGTGCCCAAGAAGAAGTGTCAGTGTACTTTCGATGGCTTGATCTTCCGGCCGGGCTATAAGGAAATGCGTCCCGGTGAAAAATTTCTTGATCTTTGCACATGCACAGATGGCGTCTGGGACTGTTAGGATGCGTATCCGGGTGATGATGTTAAATATCCGCCATCGTCGGAATTGCGTGACAAATGCTCGAAACAACCATTCGCCGAGTTCACCAAGTGTGCACCAAAGGAGCCCAAAACATGCAAGAACATGGACCAGTATGTACATGGTGTGCTAAGATATTCTTTATTCTTTATTCTTTCATTAGGTATTCCTATCTAATTTCTTCGCATAATTAAAATACCCTATTTTTGTATTAGTATTCCAAACATTCTGACGCCTCCGCTACTCTGCGCAGCCGAACGGTAAGTTGTCAACATTGTTGCTGTTTGATATATCCACTCAAATTATTTTTTGGCTTCAACAGTCTCACGCCCATGATTGAGAATGGACCAAAGTCCAAGCAATCTCCAAACTGGAACCGGAATAAGCGCCGTCCAAGGCGCGTTTGCCTGAGAGGCCATCACCTGGCAGTGGCAAATGGTTAGCTGAGATCAATGATCAGATGCAGTACCTAGAGCTGAACTTCGGAACTCCAGAGCCCATCTATGGTGTCATCATGGCTGGCAGTACAGAGTTCAATAATTATGTAACACTCTTTAAGTTATTAAAGCGTGTCTAAAGTAATATCCAGATATTTACAGAAACTGTACGATTGCGTCGATGCAGATAACGCACGAACAAATATGGACCCGTGCCATGGACTCTAATTAGAAATGGGTTTTCGCGCCATCTGTCGGGCAGCCTGCGGTAAGCAGATGGAACCAGACGCACCGCCGTAAAATAAGATATGATTAAGACATGGTATCTGGATTAGGTCAATTTGTAAATAGAATAACTAGTCCTGAGCAAATAATATTGTATAAGAATTTTGTATATAAATCATGCATTATTACTAAATAAATCAGTACGAAAAGATCTCTTTGAGTATTCACTTCCTTTAGTAAAATTTGTTTCAAGAACAGATTGCGGCGACATATTGCTTCTCGTACATGAAACGGTAGCATACCTACAATCATTTCAGCATACCCAAAGGAATTGACATTCATAGTCATTCTTACATTTGGTGACCCCGACTTCTGGATTTACAGTTGACTGAATTTGGAGTCAGTTGCAGTTACATTTAGTAACAAACATTCATATTTTACCAAGTGGTAAAAACAGTCTATATAGATTCATTTGGCGAATCAGAGACACGCATTTCCATTTATAGAAAATGCTTCAGCCCTAGGGGAGAGTCGTGATCTAGCAACGAGAAGATGTTTTTTTTTGCTTGTAAAAACGACTTACACGACATCCCGTGACGCAAGCAGCTATACTAAATTCAAGAAAGAATACGAAGCCCAGGGACACATGAAGAAAATGCACACAAACGAAGTTGGAAAGGCTATTTCATACCGCATTATTGTGTGTTAAAGCCTGACAACTCTACAACTAAATTAAGAGTAGTTTTTGATGATTCTGCAGTCACGTCATCTGAAAGTTCACTTAACGACTTGATGCACAAGGGACCAACTCTGCAAAATTCAATATTTTCAATTTTGCTTCGATTCAGAATGCACAAATATGTATTCACAGCGGACATTGAAAAAAATGTATCGTCAGTTTTGAATGAATTCCAAAGATCAATACTATCAGACTATAGTATGGCGCAGCGACCCATCGGAGGATTTACGGTTCTACAGACTCAAGACAGTTACATATGGAACAAAAGCTGCACCATATTTAGCCACAAAATGGCACAAAAGGCAAAAAGAGAACTTCGATTAGGAGCAGCTGCATTGGAAAATGATTTCTATGTTGACGACTGCATAACAGGAGCGAATACAGTGGTAGTAACCGGAAGCTCTTCCTATGCAGCAACAGTTAAATAAAATCCCGCACAGTTCCGGATTTAAATTAAGGAAATGGTGATTGGTATTGTAGCAGTTCAAGGAGTTCCAAAAGAAGACATCATATCAAATGTCCAGCTGGAGGATACCGCATATGAGGATTATTCCATTAAATCCCTTGGAATTACTAGGATACCCAAAACTGATGTTTTATGTGGTAAAACAGATATTATCACTAAAACCAAAATATCTAGAAGAGATGTCATGTCTGAAATCTTCAAAATATTCGATCCTCTTGGACTCTTCTCACCATTGGTCATGAAGGCAAAAATATTCATGCAACACCTAACAAAAGAAAGTTTTGAGTATAAGGAATACCTTCCAAGTCATCTTCAAGAGGAATGGAAAAAGATACAGGGAGAAGCTCAAAATTCTCAACACTATTCAAGTGCAACCTCACATATTTCGTGGGAAAATACCTGTATCAACAGAAATACATACATTTGATGATGCTTCAGAAAAGGCATTTGGAGCTGCCGTATACATGTGGGGTTTTTATTACTTAACGGTTTTAATATAGTGAATATAAGATATTACAACGTAATTAATAGCTTGTAACATTCAAGTCTGCTTCTTTCAACTCGTTCTCGACTTGAGGCACAGCTCTCTCAACCTATTCCGTCAAAGGCCGAACTGCAACTCCCTTGTCGTCGTCGTATTCGTTGCGAATTCACTCCGTTGTCTCGGTATCGTTTTTGGCTAGGGATCGTCGCTGTTACTCTTCTTCATGTTCGTCGTTGTTGTTGGAATTGGTTTCAGAAACCACAAACCAACCCACATACATTAGAGCAACATATAAGGACAAACAAGCCACAGTCCAATTATTGAGTGCCAAATCACGCCTAGCCCCAATCAACACAATCACATTACCACGCATGGAACTAAAGGCTGCTGTATTTGGAGCTCAGGTTGTAGCAAAAATTAAAGAAGATCTGTCAATGAAAAACGCACAAACTTACTGTTGGTCCGATTCAAAGATACTACTGTCATGGATTAATTTTTCAGCATTTATTCATGACAAATTTGTCGCCAAACGAGTTGGGACAATTTAAGAATTAACACTACAGAAGTATTGGAGGCACTTTGACTCAGAAAATAATGCGGCTGATGTATTGTCTAAAGGAACGGCTGCTGATAAATTCGCCAAAGACAGTATGTGGTTTTAAGGTCCACTGTTCTTACATGGCTCACCTTTAAAATGGCCACTACCATTCTGTCTGTATTAAAGATGAGGTGGAGAACGCAAACCCTCCAAGGAATTGTCAGAGATCAATAATGACTATCCAAAGAGAGGAGGATATCATTTATAAAATTGGGCACAATGGTTCATTCACGAAGCTGGTTAGAATCATTGCTTATATAATGGGCTTCTGTAAGGAAAAACGACACACCAGTCAAATTGTACATTTCGATGAATAACAAGAAACCAAAAAAATCATTATCCGCCACATACAACGGAATGATTTCATAGACGACATAAAGCAAATTAAAAAGCAAAAGGCATTGCATAGATACAGTGCAATTAAGTCCTTATCACCCCTTTTAGATCTGAATGGAATCTTGCGAGTAGGAGGTCGACTGGAAGCAGCTAATATCTCTTTCGACGCCAAGCATCCAATGCTTTCACCGTACAACGAACCAATTATAAAATTGATTCTTGGAGAAATTCATGAAGAAAATATGCATTGCGGTCCCCAAGCGTTGTTGACCACCTCAAGATAGCAATTCTGGATTATAAAAAGAAAGATCATGGCCAGAAGTAATGTTCGAAACTGCGTCAAGTGCACCAGAGCAAAGCCGAAATTAATGGAACAGATTATGGGAAGTCTTCCAACACTTCGATTCACAGCAGCCAGGCTCTGCCGTTGACTACTGTGGACATTTTAAAATCCATTACGAAATTCGTGGAAAGAAGCCTAACACCGCATACGTTGCAATCTTCTGTTGCTTCACTACAAGGGCAGTTCATCTGGAATTGGTTAGGGATCTCACCACAGAGGCATTTTTAGCTGCACTGCGACGCTTCATTAGTCGCCGTGGAAGGTGCCAAACATTGCATGTGACAACGCAACAAATTTCGTGGGAGAAAAAACAAGCTTCAAGAGCTAGAAGAAGCGATATTTATCAAAAAGGCTCAAACCACAATAACTCAAGAATGCAATAACAGAAAAGTCCAGTTTAAGTTCATACCTCCTCGAGCACCACATTTCGGCGGACTATGGGAAGCTGTCGTAAAATCAGCAATACATTGACTATTAAAAAATGTGACAACAGCAAATTTAACCCATGAAGAGTAGGAAACCGTCATAGTTGAGATAGAAGCGATACTCAATTCTTTAACTCCTCTATCAGATGATCCGAATGATGTAACCGCATTAACACCACGACATCTTCTCATTGGAGAACCTTTAACCGCACCAGCCGACAGTGAACCATCTCAGCAAAGGACAATGATGGCAAGCAGTATCAAAATTAAAACACTCATTGTCAAATATCTCTTTGAGTGTAATCAAAATTTATAATAAGTTAATCTTACGTGTCTATGAATTTATTGCCTTGAACAGATTTTTAACTCAGCTACCTGTTTGCCCGTTTCACTCGCCGAGTGGCTAACAAAGGAGCTGCTGAAATTCTCAAACCCTGACGATGGAGCTTGTGTTAACGCCGAGCCAATCAAGGGCTTTACGGATTGTGAGGGGGCGTGTAGTTCTCGTTCCAATTATAATCCCATCACCGATATGCATGAGAAATTCTGCACGTGCTGCACCATCAAATCCTATCAAAAGATCTCAGTGAAAATGGTTTGCGCAGATGGATTTGCATACATTCAGAGCGTAGGTTCATTTTACAATTTATTGATTTTTATATTATTCCATTTAATCCATTTTGTTTACACAGCACGAGGTGCCCTCGAATTGTGGCTGTTCGCCGTGCTCAGAGTTCTCCGAGAGTTTGATAGATGTGCGTATGGATGCAGGACAGAAGCAAATGCAGATGCCCTTGCTGGAGTTACTCGGTTACCAGGGCCATTAAGCTGTTGGGCTTAATTATATATTAGTGTTTTTAATCGATCAAAGCCTTTAATTACAATAAATTACAATATTATTAAACAACTCTGATTTTTTTTCGATTTTATCGATAGAATAATCTGGGATGCAAGGTCTAAGGAAATATATGACAGGTTTTAGGTTGATCCTTGAAAATCTTAACAAATTATCGATGCATTTTTTGATTATTATGTTTTCTTTACTGATGAATCGTGTATCGAACACGTTTTGGTCAGCAGCCGTTCTTGCATGAGAGGGCGCACTCCATGCGATGAAGAGATTGGAGTTTTCGCCCTACATTCCGATTTGATCGGTACTTCGGAGCTTTAGTTAACGTTATACATACGGCGTCAGGGGCTTCAAGATTTATTCCTCCTGTTTTGCACAACCAACATATTAACAACAGAATAATCGTTAACGGCTGCATTACTCTGCACGAGATTGAACAGGCCAACTGCGCAGCTTCAAGTTCATGGAAGGACACTGGTTCACTGTAAGCGATCACAATTTGATTGCTTGGTGAAACCGTCCTGTCACTATTTGGTTATGGCAGCCGCCACGTGTTGGAAGATGCACAATTTTGGTGTGACCGCACTTTTCACTATTCTCTTTGTTAGTTTATTTAATTACATTTTAACAAAACGAGATTTACGATGCCGATGCCGCCAAATATTTCTCAATAAGAATTGCGCGCGTATGCAATTGCAGAAAAAAAGCGCCAAATTAGCGTGGGCGTCACTACGCAGAGTTGCTCTGAAGTTAGAGTTGCCATTTTGAGTCGGAAAGTGAATGGTCCTGCCAACGCATCATTATCGATCAGCTGTTTAGTACATGCTGCTCGCTGTTACAGACGCATCTCAAAACACGTTACCACTGCGAATTGATCTCATTTTTATACCCTGATCCCATTAAAAATGGGAAAAAAGGGTATAATGGTTTTGTGCAAATGTATGTAACAGGCAGAAGGAAGCATCTCCGACCCCATAAAGTATATATATTCTTGATCAGGATCAATAGCCGAGTCGATCTAGCCCTGTCCGTCTGTCTGTCCGTCTGTCCGTCTGTCCGTCTGTCCGTCTGTCCGTCTGTCCGTCTGTATGAACACGCGGATCTCAGAGACTATAAGAGCTAGAGACTTCAAATTTGGAATATAAGATCTCGTATACCAGGCGCAGATCAAGTTCGCGTTATTTTTTCGATAACTGCCTCAGTTTCTGAATTATCGATACATTTAGATTTCCGATAGCAGTAAATTCCACATATCTCTCACAATTTAATGGATACAGTCACCAATTTTGGTTGGTAGGTTGTTGGCGAGGTCCTTGAAAGATCGGCATGTGCCACGCCCACCTCCGACGCCCCCATCACCCCCGCCCCTAAAATTTTCAAATGGCTATATCTTCCGCAGTTTTTGAGTAGGGAACGTCAAATTTGGTAGGTATATTACTGGTAGTCACCTTTAACAACCGATAACAAATTTGTGGTGCCACGCCCACACCTGCGCCTATAATCGACAATTCCGATTGTAAATCGATAACTCCGTATATCTCCGAACATTTTAAAGATAGAGTAACCAAACTTTAAAGCTAATTTGCTGGTAACCTCCTCCAAAGATTGGCATACCAATTTTTGGACCACGCCCATATCCGCCGCCCCCAGGAACTTCGGCCCTAGAAATTTAAAATGCGCATATCTGCCGTAATTTGCAAGCTAGAGTCGCAAAATTTTGCAGGTATGTTACTGGTAACTCCCCCAAAGATCGAAAAAAAAATTGGATGGCCACGCCCACTCCAACTACCTAAACCGATACACCTGTTGGTGTAAATCGATAAACCCATATATCTCGCGCAATTTGAAAACTTAAGTCACCAAATTTTAAAGGTGTATTGCTAGTAACACCCTTCATAAATGTGGAAAAAAAATTTTGGACCACGCCCACTCCCGCCCACAAAAAACGATAAATGCCTCTATCTCCCGCAATTCAAGAGCTAGAGTTACCAAACTTAGAAGGTATATTACTAATATCGGGCCACGCCCACTCCAGCCCACAAAACCGATAAACCTATAATGCATTTAACGCTGGGTCAGGGTATATGGTAGTCGAGCTCACTCGACTACAGCGTTCTTACTTGTTATATGATTATTTTATTAATAGTATTGTGCATATTTGTACACCACTACAATCGTTTGAGTTTGTTTCACAGAAAATTACTGGCTATAATCAAAACTAATGTTCAATTGCCATGCGATGATTAACGAGTTCAGCTAAATTTTAAATCAATTTATAGCAGCGCCTGCAGCAGCAGTAAAACCAATATTTGTCCATGGCACGCAACACGATTTTCGATGGGGCATGAAAAGCGTGGTGGCCATTAAAAAAATCTTGCTGCACCTTCTGATAATAATGCAGTCGTCATCGCAGTCTGAGCAGTTTATGAAAACTTTGCGACCTTCTCCGACTCCGACTCACTGCATTTGCATTGCAATAATAAATTGTTATTATTGTTGCCTGCTTCATTTTGATGGTTTTTCACATATGCAACAACCACGAAAGACACACACACACAACACGCTCAGTTGCTTGTTTATATCCTCCCCCAAGCCAAGACAATTAAAATGCGTGCCAGAAACTACGTAAGCACGGACGTTAATTTATTTACTGCTCCGCTTGGCAAAGGGTCCTGATCCTCCCTTCCTCGCCACCAACCTCTACCAACGAGGCCTAAACCTCCCTCCCCCTCCACTAGAAAACCCCAAGCAATGCGCGCTCTGCACTTTTGCACATTCATTGCATTTTATTTATTGTATGATTCAACAATTTACGTAAGTTAGCGACGCGAATATGAAATTATCCTTTTGTGCGGCTTTTGTTGTTGCCACACCACACCACACCAAAGGGAAGTTGACAATAAAAACACGTACACCCGCATGTTATGACAGGCTTAAAGAGTTTTTTTATTAATGCACAATGCTAAAGTACCTGGCTGAGTTATTTTTCCGGCCCCATTTGGCAAGTTGCCATTCATGCATAATTTAATATGCATATTTAATATGACCTAAGGTTATCCACTCCTCTCCGCTCCACTCCAGTGTTGCAAAATGTTAAAGGCAGCAACATTTTACGAATGTATTTAGAAGGAAGTCATTGCAACGTGCATATATGTACATATATAAAATAGTTGCTGTAGGCAAAAATTGAGGAAATAGTCAATTAGAAAGGTGACTTTGGCCACTCACACACAGATGTGTACACACATGTGGCATATTGATAGTTAATGGAGCATTTGCCACATGTCGCATTTTCACCTTAATATTGTACATGGCTAAGACTAGTCGCAACTTAAGTGCTCTGCACAACATTGAAAATATATTGTGTAAAGAAAAGCAGCCATTTTGGATTTGTCAAGCATCAGTGTAGTGTATAGATATATAGGTTAGCGAGTACTCATTACAGCTTAATTATCGGTATCGATCACAATAAGAAAGTGTGTACAAAAAGTGTCACAATTCGAATGCAGAAAATCATAATTTCTGTATATTTTTGGGTAGAGAGGAGACTACATAAAGGTACAGAAGTAATCTCAAGCAGGAAATGAACAGTCAAATGGCTAACGAACACACACACACACACACAGACACAACAAAAAATTTAAGGGGGAATATAAAAAAAGTACTCAGATATACACACACACACACATATACACAGAGATACATATTAGGCACATACATACAAACAGATATTTATTTTTGCCAAGGATTCGCCAAATCGATATGCAATTTTCCTAAATATTGTACTTATTGGTAGCAAGCAGATACGTATAAACAAATGGCATACGGCTGCTTAGAAATTTAAAATGCAAAAATCGTTTATTTGCTCAAGAGCCGTTAAAATGTACAAACAGCAGCATGGTAGCAAGTCTAATATATGTATGTTGTGGAAAGGGATGAGGGTTTTGGGGGGAGAGGAAATACATTCGTCCGCTGCAAAAAGTCAAACATAGCCATTTGTTGCAGGTTTCAATTTCAGTTGATTGCATACATAGAGAGAGAGTAGCAACTAACTCGCTACCTTCAATGCCATTGACGACGAAGAAATTGTTGTAGATATTTGGACGTGCAGTCGAGCGCAAAAAAGCAACACAGACAGACAGACAAACATACATCGACGCCAGACGGTCCGACACAGACCAACGACTCTGTGCGGCCGGTGCATAGAGACATATGTAGAACTCACACACACACAGAGTAGAGATATACAAAAATTATAAGGATATATGCTACGTGCAGTCAATAAATAAAACAGTTGTGTGACTTCCTTGCCGGAGCAGTAGCAAGTAGCAAGTAGCACACACTAAAGTCTTGGCCCAAGCCCCACGAAAGAAACACGTTCGATTTAATACAAATGCGCTTAGGTGTAGGCAGAGGCAGCATGCTCGGTGCAGGGGCACAAGTGGCAAGAGAGAGGACTGCATCTGGGTGGGATTTATGCCAAGCGAGGTTTTAAGTCTTCGTTGCAGCAACAGCTGCTGATGCTCCTTTCCACAGCTGTGCTTACGAATGCTCTCCATGAAGCCATTGCATTTGCCTGGTTAGCAATTTGTAATAATTTTCCTTATTATTTTTACTCCTTGGGTGGTTATCTAATTTTGTATGTTCAAAAGAAATATGTTTTCCGCATATCATTTCATGTGCATATGTTGGGAAAAACAGGATGACTCTTCATCATTTTAAATATGGTATCTTTCTGCTTTGATATGTGCATAACTACATATTATCTATTAATTTAAATTGGCTAGTCGACTTTAATTATATTAATTTCAACAATTATTCAAACACGATTATATTACATAAAAACATTTTACTGGTATTCCGCAGATACAGGTAAAGAAAATAAGGAAGCATCTGCGACCATAAAATATATATATTCTAAATCAGGATGAACAGTATGTCTAAAAGCTATAGCTTTCCAATTTATACATAATATACGATATATAATATATTATTGATTGACTACACAAATCTAATCAAAAACAAGGTCTCACGACTTGAGTTTTCTTACTAGCTAATTTGGAAAACAATTGTTTAACCCTTTTAAGCTATATGTTTATATGTATGCAGCTTTACACTGTGTACAATTTTATGTAAATAAATAAAAACAAATAATAAATTGAAGTCCATTGTGAATATCTTCTCAGAGCTATGACAACTGTTCAACTAATATAATCCATTTTGTAATTGCAAATGCCTTTACATTCTTTCGAGGGTCACATTGGTTGCCTAACCCATTTAGTCCTTCGCCTGTGGCTAGACTATAAATTTGTGTTTGCATTCCCAGCTCAGCTACAAATTTAGTCCTAAATGGTTACAGTTATGTTGATAAGCAAAAGCACGTTGCAAAGTTGAAGGCCCACCTTTTTCGATACGCCCAAACCCAGAGCTAAAGTTGCAAACATCTGAACAATGCGAACTCAAATGCTGAATGCTGCTACGTCTGCTGGAAAATGCGTATGGGAAATGCAACAGCTGCATCTTGTTTGATAAATAAATATGAAAAATACATACGTTATACACACACAGACATAATACACACACACACACTTCTATCTATGAAGTGTGATCCCACACATAGACTCACACACACTAGCATATATACAAATTGCTATATTACCCAACGCAATGATTTTTCGGCACAAGCTGTTGTCAGTGATATATATAAAAGAGAATAATATAGGGAGAGAGAGTAAGACTGAGAGAGTGTGAAAGAGAGAACATGTGCTTGTAGCTATCACATATTTTCTTTTACTTTAGCTTCCTCCTGTTCCTCTTGCGATGCATTTGCACTTAAACATTTAAAGTTTAAAAGGATGCAGGAGATAATTTAAATAACAAACTCCACACACACACACACGTGCAGAATGGACACAAATTGTTACGACAGTAATAAATAAATGTTAACAATGTGCAAATTGTTTAAATTTACCGCAGCAACAACAGCAAATAGCAAAAGCAACAAACACAACAAAAACAACAATGCGAGTAGAGTTAGAAACAAATGCAAATGCACATTTACAACCACAATTCCAATTGCATTATCGCACACACAGGCACACACACACACAGATCTGCAGACTGGCATGCCAGCATGCGGCTTTTGTAATAAGCAGACACACACATTCACACTCACACGCTCATTTACCCATACACACATTTGCGCAATTTGACACCCACAGTCACTTAAATATTTGCACACAAACACACACACACAAGCACACACACAACCCATGCACATGAGAAAAAAGTTTGCCGTTAAGTTTTGCAGGCTTTTTTAATACACTTACAGCGGTTATTAATATTTGTGTCGCTAGATTTGTAACACATTAAATATATATATATATATATATATATATATATATATATATATATATATATGTATATACATGTGGGTTGGTTTGTGGTTTCTGAGACCAACGCCAACAACAACGACGAACATGAAGAAGAGTAACAACGACGATCCCTAGACAACAACGATACCGAGACGACGAAAAGCAATGAGAACGAATTCGCAAGACGGCGAATCCGATCGAGGAAGAGAAGCGGCGAAGACGATGACGTGACGACGATGACGTGACGACGATGACGTGACGACGATGACGTGACGACGATGACGTGACGACGATGACGTGACGACGATGACGTGACGACGACAAGGGAGTTGCAGTTCGGCGGAATAGGTTGTGAGAGCTGTGCCTCAAGTCGAGTTGAACGAGTGAACGAGTGGAAAGAAGCAGACTTTAATGTTACAAACTATTAATGACGTTATATTATATTATATTAACCAATTAATACCGTTGATGTAATAAAACCCCCACATATATATATATATATATATATATATACATACAGTGGTTCGAAGCGAGATTCGAGCAGTGCCTAGAAAAAAATTGAATTGCCTGCCATAAACTCATTATTCAGTATTTTTCAAAAATTCCAAAGACCCATGACAGGTACATTTATTAACCATTTATTATGTATTATTAGTTAAAACCATTTCTATGTGTATGTTATAGATTATTAATTCACTGTCTCTTTCATACTGTCTCAAACCAATGTTTTATAGCCTTTAAGTAGGTTGATTAATGTTTAAATATAATTGCTGAATAAAAAAAAAAAAAAAAAAAATTATATTGTTGTCTGCATACTGAATATCAATATTAAGAAATAAGTATATTAAGCCGTAAACTTCATACTAAATATCCCTAGATTTGACTGACATAAGAGCTTGTTGAAAAAAGAGAACAATTCTCTTAACAATTGTTCATTTCATACAGATATTTTAATATATATTTTATATCTACGCTTTTTGCTTTGTTCTTTTATTTTTATCCATTATTCTTGTACTTAGTTTTGATGGTCGCTTTCTTCCCAAAGCCTTTTGCATCTGTCACGCTTGTTAAGCGGATTTTTATTCCCACCATTTCTTTATAGTATTCATGAGCAAACCAATTTGTCTCTTTATTATTTTTGGTTTGCAATTTTGTGAGCTGTAGGCAAACTGGGCTTACATATAGAACAGCAGCGACATTTGTTTCTATTATCCTGTTCGGCTTTGCGGTTTAGTCCTTGACACAATGTGCACAAATAATTACAGCGAATTTTTTGGTTCTGTTGTGCATTTAAATGGAGGCGGTCGCACTTTTGGTGACTCTAATGCGGTCCTCATTTGCAACGCTTACATTTACTCCCACGCTCGCCCCTCTCCTAACACATCCTCGCGCACACACACACTCACACATCCTTGCACCTCGTTACACACATGGCACTTGAGCGGGGCTCAGCAGGACTTTTTGGCAGCTTACTCGCCGCAGTCGCAGTTGCCTCGCAGAGCCTCTGTTTTTTTTGGGCAAACTTTTTGTTTGGTGCCAACTACAATAATTTTGTTGCATAATATCCTTTGACAGGATACACTTTCGCTAAGCCTCAAGGAGAGCACCGCACACTCACAACGTCATCAAACAACATTAAATTGTTTTTGGCACTCGTTCGCTCCTCTTCGCAACTCCGCCCGACTGGAGTAGAGCGAAGTCCTTTGCATTCACATATTATTCGCCCATTTGTATGCTCTCCTTACATAACAAAATAAACAAACCGGGTATGATGATTGCATACATTGCTTATGCCTAGATAACATAACGTCTGTAAGAGATGTTATCGATATCCGTCGATATCAATGGTTTTATCACGGCCTGAAGAGGATGAGCGAAATTGTTGTTGTGAATAAAATAAAGTGATCTGGAGGAGAGTTTTAATTCAGTTTTGACTGCCACAAATGGAAAATTTATAATAACTAAATGGTCGTTGCCAGAACCCGTCTGAATTTAATGACAGTCATAAATAAAACAAGTAAAAATGCTGTAGTCAAAAGAGCCCGACTTCGATATACCCTTAACCCAGCTGTTAAATTTATTCTAAAACATTTTCTCGTGTAATTTAAAAATTATTTCTAAGAACCAGAAAAATATTTTTCATAGTTAACCAGTTAGTTTATTATTGATTGACTTTATTTTATTTTGACAATTATTCGTTTTGTAATTTTGTGCTTTCGGCGCTTAGTAGGTTAAATCAAAAAGCATAAAATAAAAAAATATTCAATTTAAAATAAGTTACAGTATTGCAATAAATTTTAAAGATGAGTGAAATAAAAGTACAACATACAATTGTTGATGTTCTAAAGCCCATTCATAGATCGACTAAAATTCAAGGTGTTGACGTTTTTATATCCACCATATGCTAAAAAAAACAGTTATAATCTATAACGATAACAAAGTAAAGGATTTTGAACCGAGCTTTGTATATATTACTATAATATTTTTGATTACGTTGATTTGGACCTTTCTGGCGTTCCGCGCTTATAAATTAATCAAAAAAGTAAGTCACAATTGTGAGTAATTTAATTTTTGTAATATAATATCCTTAACAATTATAATTTGGAATCTACATAAGAATGCAATTACTGCTACCATAACAGATGACATAAGTAAATGAATGCAATGACGGGGGACATGCATAAAGAACAATTTTATGTTAGACAAATAAATCAAAGCAAGTAAGAATGCTGTAGTTTTGTATAACTTATAACCTTTACCCAGCTGTGAAATATATTCTAGTTTTATTTGCAAATTTCCCTTTAAGACGATTTCCACTCAAATTTTCAGTTCTGAAAGTGCATTTCTTACAGAGTATTTTTACTCACAAGCCCGAACTGACCCCAACTGGCTGGCTACAAACATGTGCACACACACACACACATACATACATACATACATACACGAAATAGTAGTTATCGTGATTCTGCAGAATACACACAAATATATTGACGCTAGCTTCGATTATGATGCCATCTCTTTCTCACACATGCTCTCGCCTATTTATGTATACAGAAAATGCTTGATGGAAATTAGATCAATATGAAAATATATTTGCAACCATAATTTAGGGGTTTTTTTTATCTGATATTAATGAAATTTTGGCAATTGATCAATAATATGTACGTGCATATTATGACTGATGGACGGACAGGAAGACGGACATGGCTTTATTGACTCGGCTGTTGATCCTGATCAAGAATATATATACTTTATGGATATGCTTTCTTCTGCCTGTTACATACATTTGCACAGAAACATTATACCCTTTTAACACATTTTTAATGGGTTAATGGTATACAAAAGTGGAAGGCAGTCATTAGATGAAATTCTAAAAACAGGGTAGCATTCGATTTGATCCTGACATTATTGCATTGTTTTCTTCCTTGCTTTCTTAGGCTATTGTTTTGTTAATTTTTTGACGTTGCCCAATAAACAACATTTCTGCATGTTTTTAATTTAATATGTTGCGCGCACATGTGTAAAAAACAATTTGTGCCTGGTTTCGTTGGCTGTTTGGCTGGGTGCCTGCCAGGCAGCCAAAGCAAAAAGCACAAGCAGCAGGTCCTGGGGCAGGATAATAGCTTTGGCGGCTGCTAAAATTGTTGCTTATTGTTGGAAGTGCGCCAGGCGTGTTTCTTGCCACTGCTTCTCCTGCTGTTGCTGCAGCTGCTGCTGCTGCTGTTGTTGCCATTGTTCCGCCTGTTGTTGAATTGGCCGCAATTGCAAGCCGCCTGTGGCAAGGACATGTTGCCATGTTAATATCATGTTAATAAAGCAGCTGCTTCGCAAATGTTCTCACCACAATCCCCGATCACCCTTTAAAATGCGTGCGTTACGTTTCTTTATCATTTAATGAGCCATAATCACTTTTAATTGCCAACGGAATGCTGGCGAGCCGAAGTATCCTTAAATGATAAATCGTTTCCTTAAAGTGCTTGCAACTGTTCTCTTTCTCTCTCTCACTCTCTCTGTGGCTGTGGCTGTGGCTCAGCTGCCTTTGTGAGTGCAAACGTGCGTTTATAATGGATTTATCTGTGCTTGCCTTTATTCGCAGAGCAGCAAAGGATATTCAGATATTCGTCCTGGCCGTCGCTTCATAAGCCATCGTGCTTTGCATAATAAATAAAAAAAACAAACTTTTACTTCATAGCCAACTCCCCCCTTGCATAGATCTGTGCAACTTGCAACAAACTTAATATGCATTTGTTTGTCTCTCGCAATCTCCAACACTCTCACTATCCTTTTTCCTCTCTCTCTCTCTCTCTCACTCTCTCTTTACCGCTGCGTCATCAATATGTGTTGTCCTTTGACCAATCCTAGTTTAATTTGCCGAGCAACTTTGCCATGCAAGAACATTATTCAAAACTGCTTTAAGTTGTCGCCGTCTCCATTATATTTTCCATTTAATTATGTTAATTGCTATTTAGACATTTCCTATTGATTATCAACACACACACACACACACACACATACACATACAAAGTCAAAGAAGCTACACATTTCCAATAATGCATTTGTTTCGAGAATTCCCAATGGAGCGTGCAACCCAAATTGATTGAGTGCTTAAACTGTGGACGTAATTAAATTTCATGCAAATATAATTAATAATAATGAATTATACATATGCAATATAATGCATATTTGAATTTAAATTATTTTAAAAACAGAATGCAAAACATGTGTTTTATGAAAATTAAAAAAAAAGTTGTTAAAAGTTCTTAATTTGTGCAATGAATAAGTAAATTGACTATTTATTTAGATATTTATTTCAGAAATATACACAAATAATATGAATTGCATTTATTTATTTTCTTTATGACAATCTTTTAAATTAAAGCAATTTCAGTTGAGTCAAACAATTCATTTCAACTGACAGTTTGACAAGTTTCAAATTGTTCGCTCATTTTGGATAAATAAATCTAGGTAGCTCAGTCGAGAAGGGGGAGAAACTTTCAACGCCTTGAGATTTCGCTGAATTTGTTGGCAATTTACAAGTCACTGATAATATTGACAAATTTCTTGGGCTAATTAATTACCAGGTAGCAGCTGAAGGTCGGGGAGTGGGGGTCTCTGGGATGAATCCGGCCTAGGCATTTACTTGGGCGTAACTTTTGACATTGAAGAGAAGTTGCGGGTAGCTGACTTTGTAGAGCAGAGGAGAGTGGGGGGTTGGGGCATTTGCGCTTTACTAAGCTGCTGGTAAATAATTCATTAATTTTCGCTTATGATTGTAATCCGCTTGTGCATGGACCACGTTGGAGCAGAGACGCTGACGGCGACGATGTTGAAATCCTTTTGCTATTTGCACAAGCGCACGAAACTTTAGTTAAACATAGCGGCAACGCCCTCGGGTACTCGAAGGGCGATGTGTGCGGGTGTGTCCTTGTGTGTGCTTGTGTGTGTGTGTGTGTGTGTCATATCCGGCGCGGTTGGCTGACTGGAGGTTCTGTGATTCGGGGCTTCTGGAATTGTGCAAACATTTACAATTTCAAATTTCGACGATTATTTGCTTTGCATCTTGCCTCTCGCTCTCCCGCACCCTCTCTCCCTCTAGCTAGTTGTGTGTGGCACAACTTTTGCTTCAAGTCAGAAAGTCTAAGCTGCAATATACAACCCAGGCAGTAGGAGAGGTACAGGCCAAAAAACAGAAGCTTGCCTGAAACTAGGCAACACCAGAGTTGATAGACAGACTCAGCTTACTTCACTCTCCCCTCCACCCTTCTTTACACTTGCACATGCTTTTGACTTCGCTAGCCCACTGTACATATACACATATATATATATGTATATATATATATAGATATATACAGATGTGGTTGTGTGTGAGGGGCTTTCAAGGTCAAAAGTTTCGGCTGAACTTTTAAGCCTAAGCGGCTAAGCAAATATGTCTACAACACATACATATACACACTGGCACACCCGTGACAACACGTTGCACGTTGACTGACAGCTGCCCCACACACACACTGGCACACACGCATGTGACATGCTGAATGGAAAAGCGAAAAAATTGAATTACATACATACATACGTACATATGTACATACTTACATATGTGGTAAACATGGATGCTGCTGTTCCCGTGTCAGCCTGACTAATTTTCATCTTTAATTATTGTTTGAGCTTTTATTTATATGTGTGAAATAAAGGCTTACAATCAATTTCATTGACCCTAATTCAGCAAATACATAATTATACTATTATACCAAAAAGGTATAAGAGTATATTGGTTTTGTGCAACGTCCGTCATGCTGTCCGTCCGTCTGTCCGTCTGTATGAACGCGCGTTCCTCCGACACCCTTAGAGAGACTTGAAACTTGGAACGTATACTGGAAAGTACCCTCAAAAGTTAAAGTGTCTTGGGTTTGGACCTACGTCCACTAGGGAGCTAGAAAATCGATAAATTCGATTTTAGCAAATCGATAAGTCCTCATATCTCTTTCAATTTACTGAATACAGTCACCACTTTTGGTTGGTAGGTTGTTGGCGAGGTCCTTGAAAGATTGGCATGTGCCACGCCCACCTCCGACGCCCCCATCACCCCCGCCCCTAAAATTTTCAAATGGCTATATCTTCCGCAGTTTTTGAGTATGGAACGTCAAATTTGGTAGGTATATTACTGGTAGTCGCCTTTAAGAACCGATAACAAATTTGTGGTGCCAAGCCCACACTTGCGCCTATAATCAACAATTCCGATTGTAAATCGATAACTCCGTATATCTCCGAACATTTTAAAGATAGAGTAACCAAACTTGGAAGGTAATTTGCTGGTAGCCTCCTCCAAAGATTGGCATACCAATTTTTGGACCACGCTCACATCCGCCGCCCCCAGGAACTTCGTTCCTAGAAATTTAAAATGCGCATATCTGCCGTAATTTGCAAGCTAGAGTCGCAAAATTGCGGGTATGTTTCTGGAACTCCCCCAAAGATCGATAAAAAAATTGGAAGGCCACGACCACATCACCTACCTAAGCCGATACACCTGTTGGTGTAAATCGATGAACCCATATATCTCACGCAATTTGAAAACTTAAGTCACCAGATTTTAAAGGTATATTTTTTCCCTTCATAAATGTGTAAAAAAAATTTTGGACCACGCCCACTCCCGCCCTCAAAACAGATAAACGCCTATATCCCCCGCAATTCAAGTATTTCTTAACTATTTGCATATTAAGGTATAATAGTATTTCGCTGTCGGTTACGTCCAACTGCAACGTTCTATCTTGTTCTGGGGTGTTTTGTTAAGCTTTCTCCAAATAAGAGCAAAAATGTTTAGTCTTAGAACACTTGTTTCCCTAGGATACTGAATTTTCTTGCTTCTTATAGACACCAAGTTGGAAGATTCTCATACAAATCTACTAATTTAGTTTATATGAGCAACCTTTAAGTTAGGTCATGTTGGGAGCATTTGTTTATTATTATAAATATTGCATGTCATTTTGCCACTCTGTAGTAAATTTGAATATATAATTGCTCAATTCCAGTTCCATTTGCTTATCGATAGATTTTAATTATTCATTTACTCGCCTTTTGTGATTTGCCGCATGAATGGCAGTGACGTGTAAGTGGAAATCGCGTTCTATAAGAAAAGCGCATTGAGATTTTCTGGCAACGCAGGCGTAATTGAAAATTTTGCACAGCAGCGGTAGGTTATCAATTTTTTGCAATTCGTTGTGATGGGCTGCACATGAGTACTTTTTTTCATCCAAAGAAAAGGGGGCGCCACAAACATTTTTTGGCAGCCACGCCTACGGTCGAGCAGAGAAACCCGTTGAAATAGACAAAAACAAAAAACAACTAATCCAGCAAAAGGAAAACGCAGACGATCGTCTGCTCTGCGGCTGTGGCTGCTTCTGATGCTGCTGCTGATGCTGCTGCTGCTGCTGGTGCTGTTGTTGTCCTGTGTGGCATATTTGCATTTGTTTTAATGCCATGCCGCTTAGAGGAGCTGCAGCTCCTCCAACACCACTTTCCTCGCCCTGGACGTGGACAAGTTGAACTCGTTGCCTGTTAAGCCTAAAATCGACATGCAACCTACTGGCCTCCGGGTGTGGTCGACACCCACATGGTCTGCTCCTTCCACCATGCGCCCCCACTTCCACCCGTCATTTAAGACCAACCTACATCCTACATCCTGCAACGTGCGCAACGTGAAGCAGAAATACAACGGCGACGGCGACGGCTGCTGATGTAGCTGTGGCCGATGCTGTGTGGCTGCATCGGCGTAAAACTTGGCACTTGGCCAACGGAATTTGCTGGCATAAAGTACAAAATATTCCAACTGCCTGTTGTTGTTGTTGTTGCTGCCTTTTCATGCACCTCCCCAACCACTCCCCCGTTCAACATGCTCAGTGCTGCTCAGTTTGGCTAGGCTTGGGCACAATTTGAGGCTTATTCCTGTATGTTTGACACTCGGCGCAAAAATTGGTTGTAAGTGCAACTCGTTGTGGCATCGGCATCGGCGACGGATTCAGCGTTGTTTGTTGGTATCAACTCAATTGCAATTGTTTTGCGCCTTAAGTTATACTATATTTTTGCTTTAAACAATCGCTTCAGTCAATGACACAAGAGAGTTGCTTGAATTACGCTCATTCTGCTTTCCAATTGTGCCTCAATTTTCCATTTTCTGGTGAATATATAATTTAAAATCTGTACCCAGCAATAGTCGACTTTTAGAGAATTAGGCATATTCATCTTTTAGATTTTTTCGTAATTTACATATTTTAAAATAGCTGTTAGAAACGCTTAAAAAGCCTATTTAATATTTTATTATAGTCTCAAATTGGAAATCACTTG
>JAWNLS010000096.1:0-16436 GCA_035042185.1 Drosophila kambysellisi | reverse complement strand
TTTTTTTAATAATAATCTCGTTGCATCAAGCAAGAGAAAACTTTTAAAGAGAGCATTAAAAATTCGTTTTGACACATGCTAGCCAAAAAGTTTCTTGTACTTATTATTGCAAACATTAAATGTAAATTTAGCTTTGATTTTAGTGATAAGAATTTTACTTAGCCATTTTTTTATTACTGCATAACTTTAAACAACAGCTAAACTCCGTTTACTACTTGTTTTTCTTTCGTGTACAATTTTAGCTTAGGTAAATGGAAGGAAGAAAACTACGAGGAGCGACAGCAAGGCGCATGAGTAACATATATGACACATGTCATGTGACGCCATCATTTTACCTTTTTTGAAGTGCACGAAGCCCAGAGTAGAGTAGAGTAGTGAGAGTCAGGCATATAAAAAAGAGAACAACAACAAATAACACGGATAATGACAACCAAGCCAAGACAGCCAAGGCAAACCGAGGCAGGCAGTCAAAATAAGACATTTTGTGATAAGCGCACAGGATAACAAGTTGAACGTGACGAGCATGTGGATGAAAAACAGCAACAACAACAACAAAAACAGCGCAAAATAAACTCCTCGTCCTGATGTGTTATAAACAATGCCTGGCACAGTCCACAAACTACACACAACACACACAACAACACACACACGCATGGGAAGAGACAGCAAGTGTCAGAAAGCAAAAACATTAAAAATAAAATATACACAGAAAGAGAGAAAGAGAAAGAGAGAGAGAGAAAGCAGTCAGCGAACCCTCTCTAAATGTCTCTGATAACGCGAATGTCAAGCCAAAAAATAAAATAAAAAATAGTGAAAGCACCCTCTCCGCATCTGCCACTCTTTTACAACTTTTCCACAGCACGACTTTCACTTTCCATGACTTCATTTTCGCCGGCGCCAGTGCAAAATATAAACAGAGAACGCAAGACAAAATTCTAAAAAAATGAAATAAACATAAAACTTAAAAAACAAAGGCGGAAATGAAAAGTAGAAAATATGTCGGCACACATAAAAATGAGAAGTTGCTGGAAAGGATTTCAAAAGACAAAACGCATAAAGTGTTCAGCATTTCCTATTCTCTTAGGCTCTCTCTCTCTCTGTCTCTCTCTCGCTCTCTCTCTCTCTCTCTCACTTATAGCATCTTCTAGTTTCTCTAGTGAATGCAAAACAAAATGTACATAATTTGTCATTATATACAACATAACCTAGCGTAACAATAATTCAACAATATAGCAAAATGCAAAAACGAGAAGAGGGCAAGCGAAAGCCGCTTTTCCTGTTCTTAGTTTCCATCTGGAAAATACTCAAATAAAGACTATTTGAATGTGTGGCCACAGCTAGCATATTTCGTACTTGTGTGTGGCAACTACTGAAATTCCTATTTAAAAACACATTTGGGATGGAATATTTGGACTTGTTGCAACCTGAAATCGCGTTCTTAATTAAAAATATAGAATTCTCCCGAAGGCCAAACCATGATTAAATCACCGTTGCTTTTTAAAATGCATTTAGTTTTTACGAAGTTTTGACCTATACTCACATTCTGATTTTCAACGTAGAATTTTTACTTTCGACCTCAAATCGCGTTTTCAACTTTAAATTTATGCTATATCCAGAAGCCAAACTGTGATCAACGCAATATTACTTTTAAAAATGCGTTGGGCATTGACGAAGTTAGGGGATTGGGAAGTTTCGACCTATGCTAGAATTTTTACTTATGATCCCTATAGTTACTATTTCTGCTTTAAATGTACGATTGATCTAGAGGCCAAACGTTGATCAAAAATGGTTATCAAAATCCATTGAGATTTTACGAAGTGGAAGTTTCGATTGCCGATTTGCAGCATAGAATTTGTGCTTGCTTTGTTATTGAAATTCAACTAAGTTTTGTCAAGTTGATGGCTTTTCTACAGCAGACCGAAAGTGGATCTACAATTTCATAAAGTTTTTCAATCAATTTCGATTTTAATAATTCAAGCATTTTCTAATTTAAATTATTTTCAATCAGCCGCAAAGCAGACACACTTGAGCGACATATCATTCAATTCCGTGTTCATCTCTGTCACTTAATCGCACAATCTAAGCATCCACTCCCCTCTCCCCCTCCGATTTGATTCGATTCAACGCAATCTCACGCAATCCCTGACTCAATTTCAAGCCAGGCAGCACTACGCTTCATGCCCCAGGAACGTTGTTGCACATAAAATATTACCCATACGCACGTTTGCACCTTAATAAAGTCGGAAAACTTCCGTGTCACTTGGCCAGGCAATCGCAGGCGTATGCAAAACGCGTTCACAACTTTTGGCGAGGGGTGTGTGGAAAAAGAGAGGGGGAAGAAGGCAGTTGGCACACTATTAACTGGCACGCAAGCTGCCAGACAGCTCTCAGCTCTCAGCTCGCAACTCTCAGGTTTCAGTTTGTGCACTTGGCAAGACTACTGATAAAAAGTAGAATCTCTTTTTTTTCGCCGGCAACACGAAACTGTCATTTGCTCCACAATATTTGCACAGCTTTTAATACAACAACAAATACAAACAATAAAAATAGATGTATTAAAAAAATAAATAAATAAATGACCACTCACATGTTGCACATAAAGCAGAATAGTGGCCGAAATGTTGGATGTCTGTCGAGTGATGGAACTATACCTGATAGCTGATATAGGGAACTGGTAATGGTTGCCATGTGTGGCACTTGCGCCTGATAAAAATCAACAATGAACCGCAACAATAACATCAACTACACAATGCCAACATCAATGACAACAATGCAAATACTTATATAAAATTCACTGCTGGACATTGGCAAACAGGAAATATTATGCTTTATTCTATATGTACAAACACACACAAACACACACACACACACACACACACATTACAATCGATTGTATAAGTTTCAAACCGTGATACACATATATATTTACAATTTACACTTTTTAAACATTCTGAACAGCAATCATTATTTTAATTTATTTATAATTTTAATTTTATTTTAAATTTAATTTAATTTCAATTTTTTATTTTTATATTTCTTGTGTCGACTGACTTTAGTTGACAATAAATAAAAAAATTATAAAAAATAGATGTGTTTATAATTATACAATTTAAGGAATGAAAAATAAAATATATTTATATACAGTGTCTCTCGATGGGTTTTGAACGGTGCCTAGAAAAAATTTCAATTGCCTGCCATAAACTAATTATTCACTATTTTTCAAAAATTCCAAAAACCCGTGGTAGGTAGATATATTAACCACCAAAATGAATATATGACCCTAATAAACTGGGATTTCCCCACCCGCTAGGTCGGGTTATGCAAAAAAGTACCGCTATTTATGGTCTCAAAAATGTTTGAACAGTTACTTTATGGACACCTGCGTGCCATAAAACCCGGATTTTTTGACCTAAAATTGAATATTTTCGGTATAAATAGAGCAATCCTTCTAAGTCAGTTTAGTTATAATCTGCATCTCGGATGCAACCTGCCAACAAGGACTATGGGCAAACGGACTACCATTGAGCAACGGGAACTCATCCTGGAACACTTCAAAAATGGATATTCATATCTCCAAATAGCTGGAGTGGTCAACCTAAACACTTCAACTGTATTCCACATCATTTGGAGTTTCGTCGACGAAAATTGGACAGAGGACAAGGGCGGAATTGCACCAAACCCGATTTTCACCGAGCAGGACGAGCCAAGGATCATCAAGATTTCAAGGGGAAATCTTAAGCTATCGGCTCAAAAACTGACTCAATAGGTGCAGGATGAAATAAGGAAAAAGTTCAGTATGGGAACTGTGCTCCAAGTTCTGCGCAACCATGACTTTAAGGCCCAAGTACTACGGAAAGAGCAATTTATATAAGCAAAAAATACAGGGTATAGGATGACGTTCGCCAAAATCCACTTGGGCAAGGATTTGGAGTTCTGGAACACAGTCATATTTGAATATGAGTCCAAATTCAACATTTTTTGCCAGGACGGATGGAATTATATGTGGCGACAACCCAATACTGAGGTGGACCCCAAACAATTGAAGGCAACAGTCAAGCACGGTGGAGGAAGTGTCATGGTTTGGGCCTGTATCTCGGCAGCCGGTGGCGGAAATTTTGTGATTATTGAAACAACAATGGACAGGAATGTATACTTCAATATACTAAAAGAAAATTTACTCCAAAGTTCCGAGAAACCGGGAATCCCATGTACTTTCTGGTTCTACCAGGACAACGACCCCAAGCATAAGGCCGGAATAGTACAGTCCTGGCTTAGATCGAACTGCCCCCACGTGATAATTCCACCGACCCAGTCTCCAGATTTAAATGTTATTGAAAATTTGTGGGCTCTGCCGGAAAATAACATCCGGAAACACAACATATTCTGCAAACAGGATCTCCAAAATGCTCTGCAGGAGGAGTGGAGCAGGATCAGTCCAGAAACTACCCGGAAGCTGGTGTCTTCCATGAAAAATAGGTTAAGCGAAGTTGTTAAGGCTAAAGGATATCATACTAAGTATTAACATCCTTATTTAAGCTTTTATACGCCAAATATGTAACTTTTTTTAAGACTGTTCAAAAATTTTTAAGACCTGAATTTTGGTTATGTTTTCAGTTTTTGACTAATTTTAATTAATTAATTAATATTTTAATAAAAACTAAAGTTCCTTTTGAAATGTGATATAACATTAAACAAATTGGCATTTAAACATTATGAATTTTTTTCCTTGTTTAAACTTTATAGCACTTTAAATTTTTTGCTAGACACCGTTCAAAACCCATCGAGAGACACTGTATATACCTCTGAATAAATACTATATATATATGATATGATATGCATTTTTCGACTGTCAAAGCTAGAACGATTTTAAAAAAATGGTAAATTTATAGTGTGTCCTAAATTAAATAAATCTTTGTAGAGCAAATAATCAATGGCTTTTTAAAGACTTTCTCAAAAGATTAAACTTAAACTCTGACTTGAAACCAAAAATGTCGTCCTGCAAAGCAAAGCGGTAAATTTAGTTGACATTCGGCTCAACGCTGTGAGCCTAATAAATAAACATTAACCAACTTTTAACCAATATTTACAATGTAATTTAGTCATTACGTTCAACATTTTAGCTGCCGGACAGGCAGCAACCCGAAAAGCAAAGCCAACATTGAAGTGTTTTCACCTGCTCCGCAAATAAAGCAATTTTGGCGCGTGATAAGCTGTTTTACATAAACAGGGGGAAGCGCGGGGTAGCTGCACAGAAAAGGAAAGAGATAGAGAGAGAGAGAGAGATGGAGAAGGGTGGAGTTGTGGATGGACTGCATGCGAGGATTGACTCATATGCTGGGTCAACTGCAGCTTTGGCTGTTGCCATATTTTGCCCGGCAATTTGGATAGTCTGCCTGGGCAGGCAGAGGCAAGGCAGAAGAAGGAGCCTTAGCAATATTTAGGCAGTTTTAATGCAAAAGCGTCCACAAACCATAAATAATTGAAAACTGCAAGGACGTGCAAAAAATGCAGAGGCGAGCTTATAAAAAAATAGCCAAAAAAGAGAATAGGATATAAAACGATATAGGAAGAGGCAGTCAGCAGTCAGCAGCCAGCGAGTTGTTGTAGTGAAGCATGCAAAAGTCCCATTAAGGCAAATAGGCCCAAAAGGACCAGCGCGAGACAGCTCCAGACGGAGAGCCAGAGACAGTTATTCAGTCCATGACTTGGCTGAGTTAGTTGCACTTGCTACAACAGCTACCAGGGCTGGTATTTGAAACTAAGCTCATTATCAAATATGAGCTTAGATGTTTTTCATCTCTTTTGTCATTTATCTAATTAAATTAATGAAAATAAAATAAAATAGAAAATCTTAAGAATATCCCATCCCGAAACCTATTTCTTAATAAATATTAATCGACAACAAAATAAAACTAAAGCAGAAGTCTTAATTTTTTTTCTTAGCATAGATGTTCGGGAGATAAATTATTTAAAATTTATTATAAATAAATAAATTTAAAACACAAATAAAATAAATAATTTCCACACTTGTTTACATTAATATAAATATACGTAAAATGAGGCCAATTCTGTCGTTGTTCAACTTCTGCCCAATTCGAAAATAGAATTCAGAATCAAAGTGTTTAATCTACAACGAATTTCCCAGGAACGAATTTCCCAGCAATTGGAAAAGGAACTATATCATTAGCTGTACAATTTTGATAATGTTCCGTCCCTGTACCGTTCCGAAGTTGTTGGCGTTTGCACGATTAGTGTTGTAGCTAACTGTTAATTTTGTCTCTTTTTCTGTTTTGGGGTCTATGCAACTTGGACAGCGCCACACTCCACAACACTCCACACCACACGCTGTAGCCAAAAAAGTAGGCTGCACAATTTTGGGGCTGCCCCGCAGCGGCTAAAACGAGAACCGTTTTCAGTTTTCATTCTTCAGTTTTCAGTTTTCAGCTTGAATGTGTTTTTTGATGTTTTTGGTTTTCTTTTTTTTTTAAACGCCGCTAGGACTTTGCAGCACTTTAGCGTCGCTTATCCAAATTGTGGTTATTTTCTGTGAGTGAGTGTCCTTCGTGAGCCTCTCACGTGAAACGTGCATAGAGCATGTCCTGTGTTGTATGTATGTCTGTCTATGTGTGTGTGTGTGCATAACTTCTTTTTTTTTGGCATTTAGCCAGATAATTTTCTTGCCTGCTCAACTCAACTGAACTCAACTCGACTTGACTCGACGCGAATCGGCTTGTCCCGTTTGTCTTGTCCATTTCTGTTGCAAAGTTAATGTGTCCTGGCAGGCCTACAATATTTAATACACAACTTTTTTCTCTTTCTTTTTCCCTTCCTCTTTCTCCTTCTTTTGCTCTTTGCCTTTTGGCTTTGTTTCACTGTTTCGCGTGGGCGTTTTGGAATTTTTATTTAAGATTCGCTGTAAATTAAGCTGCAGCTGTTTGTTTAATGGCTTCTTAGCAAGGCCTACTAGCCTTGTTGAGAAGTCTACTAATTTGGTTTATGCTTAAATGTTTTCATAACATCTATTTTGCAACTGTTTTTCTTATATTTATATCTATTTTCTATATAAGACTTTTTTAGTATATAAGGTATTAAAAAGAATGTGTGCTTGTGACAGTTTTTAAAATACAGCAAATTTAAATCTGTAATATGTGAATTTATATCAAGATCAGACTTGGAAATTTTTCTTTGTTTTATTCTAAAAAACATCTCTTTTTACTACACTGCACCACACTTATTTGAAAATACTGCATTTGCTTAAAGTAAAGTTTGATTTTCGCTGGCATTTTGTAAATTTCGCACTAGTATCAATCTTTTACTTTGCACTTGCCATATGGCGCCCGTGGCACGTTCCCCGCACACCTCTTCATCAATAGTCGAGATCACGTACAACCTGGATGCTAGTGCCATTTTGTCAACTTCTAATAAATTTTGCTGTGCAAAGGGGGGCAACAAAAAAAAAAGTTTGCAGATACAGTGGAACGCACTTCGAACTGCCGCCTGCTATCGGGTCCTTTTGCCCAAGTTGCGATGCGATGGGGCGATGGTGGGTGGGAGCCGCAGCCGAGCCTAAACAATGGCAATGGCGACGATGCCGTCATTTTGTAAATCAAACAAGTTTTAAGTGCGCCCAGGCGAACAGAACTCGGTCTGTCTAGGTGCTACCAACCGCCAGGCAGTGGCAGCCAGTGCCAGGGAGTGGCAGGCAACAACAACAGCAACACCGCACAAAATATTCATGAACACAACAGGCTCATAAATAAATTGCAGCACCAAACGGAACGGAGCGTTGTGTCGTCTGCTGATGCAGCTGCTCGGTCTCTGGCCCGGCTCGGGCTCAGGCTCGTTCTGTGCTGCCACCAAAATGGGCACAAAGTGGCTGCGAGTGGCGTGAAAAACTTGAAAATATGCTAACATAATGCAACCGAGCGATAGAATGGAGGCGTCGCTAGTAGTCGGTTGTCGCTGGCAGAGGCGGAGGCGGAAGCGGAGGCGGCAACTGCTGATGTAGTAGATGCAGCATCAAGGTTTTATGATGCTTCGATTTCGTGGAATTAGCAATGAGCAGCAATGTGGCAGCTGCAACAGCAGCGGACGCAACCCAAATCACTCACAAGCTCCCATCGATATTTATTTTTAGAGTCAGTCAGCAAAGCGCGTTTTTAATATCACCCAAAGATAGAGATACAGATACAGATACATATTGTGGCTGCAACATCGTTGCCCGTCTGCAAAGTGCAATCGTGAATTATTTGCTTGGTTCATTGGTAGCAGTCAGCTTTAAATTGAGTCGCACGGCAAAGTGAGGAAACTTGTGTCTGCTAATTAATTTAAGACATTAAAATTACTGAAAGTCTTTGATATGCAATTTGCAAAACTTACACGTTCACAGCTTGTAACGAACACGCATAAACGACTAAGCGAGAACAGCTCTGTCTAACGTTTTTCCGGCCTTGCTCAGGGCTATGGGGTGGGTTTTTCTGCTCTCACTTACGTTCGCGTTACATTAATAAAATTGTAGACAGAGACACAAGGATGCTAACCTGAATAAATCACTATCATCTACACGTATTTGTATCTCAAAAGGACTTCTCTAGAGAAGCTTCCGTTTGCCTGGCATGCCCAAATAAGAAGATTACTTCTTCATATTCTTCATCTTTTTAATTAACAATATTCTTATAAATATTCAAGTTTTCGTTTTTATGCTCTTCATTGAGCTTTTTGTTCAATTTCAATTGTGACTTATTTTACATGTATTCAATTTTTGCTTATCTTATAATACTGCCGTTTAACCCAATTCAAATTGGATATATATATATAGTCCCTTAAGGGGAAGGATATGCTCGATCTTTAATAACAACTCATATAATTCAGGGGGAGTTTGTTTGATCGGCTGTAATTTGTATGTATGTCATTTTACCTATTGATTGGCTAGTTCTTGGGTGCTCGCATTTTCACTACATATACACTTATAATTATCGGCTTAGCCGTACTCACAAATTCGCTGGGGTTTCCATCGCTGTCAGCAGGCCTGATGACGTTGACGATTCCATACGATTCCTTAAATAATTCCAAAAGTTATGCAGGGCATATGTATGTGAAGATGAGCAAGCTAATAAAGGGAACACAAACCAATAAGTAACTTATATACGATTTATAATATTTAGGCTACAAATTCAGTTTAACATTACTGTGGAGTGGATTCTTAACGATAGTGAATCCACTTAACAATGGGTGGCGAATAAGCCACGGGCAATCTGATTGGCAATATATATATATAAATATACAAATGCAAATGCCCACGTGCATATATACAATTATAGGCTTACATAGTCATATATGTATGTATACACACGTTCACATTTACAATTATAAATATAAATATAAATACAATTGCCTATTATATGTTTAATTTAACATCCCGCGGTGCCGTTGCGTGGTGCCGGTGAAGTCTGTCCCAGGTGGATGGTCTCCCGCGTTGCCGTTGCGTGGTGCCGTTGAAGTCTGTCCCTGGTGGATGGTCTCCCGCGTTGCAACATCGCCGCGTGAGGAGCTTGCAGTTGCGCGTATTCCAAAATAGTCCTCCAGATAGTGAGCCGGGTCGCTATGGACCAGCTTAGAATATTCCCACGACGCACTAGCAGCAGGGATTCGTCGCTGAGGCCGCTGCAACGTAGCGCCAATTTGGGCGCGCTCGTCTGGCCAGCACACTGCACCAAAAATCACTCCCTCGATGCACAAAATTTAACTCCCTCGATGTAGCGAGTCACTTTGGCCCGTATCGGCGTGGAGATTGTTTGATCACTAAAATTTGGGGCACACTGGCCACCTGGTCGCTTTGACCGTAAGCCTTTATTAACTTTTCAATGTTTTTTTCACTTTATACGCGCGATGCTGACGGATTATAATTTTTCCGCGATCTCGCTGACGCTTGGTGGTAGGAGGCGATCCAGGAAGTCAGTCAAGTTGGCTGCGCGTGCAATTTGATCCCATATCGATTGCACTTTTCTGCATATCGATTGCAGTGGGCGTTGCCACCTGCACTAATTAGTAGCCAACAGGCTTGCAGTTAGAATAATGCAGATCAGCTGTTCATTCATATGCCGCCGAATTGAAATTAATTTTATTATTCAATTTTATTTGAATAAATAAATCAGACCTCAATGAATAAATATGTTTCGCACGGCATATCCTTACAAGCTCGAGGATAACGACTCTCCGGTAAGTTGGTGATTCAGTGAAATGGCGACAAAAAGCCATGAATTAAATTATTTCAAGAATCAATTACAACTAATAGCATAGACCACTTGAAAATCAATTCAATTCACATGAAAGCCAGTATGACAGAAACAGAGTCACAGTCACGGAGACGGACACGGAGACGGCAACTGAGGCTGGAGGCGGAGCACAGCAGCCAGGATAACTTCAGGACCAAATGAATCGTTGTGTGTATGTGTATGTGTGTGTGTGTGTGTGTGGTGCACACAGATTGGTTGCAGTCAACCAGAGAGCTCCACTTACTACACATATGTGACGATTTAAGCTAATGCATAATTGATTGTAATGCCCCGGAAAGCCGATTCCGGCTTTGTCAGCCTTCAAAGGACCATCGACTGTTCCTTGCTGCCAAATTAAGCAGGTAAATTTGCCAACTGGACATTAATATTGATATTGCATGTTGCAGCTTAAGCAAAATTATGGACATGAAAGCAAAAAACTTTATCCTTTGGAAGAATATTCACATTATTATTGTTAGATGAAAAACAAAATATTAAATCAAGAATATTTGGTAAGACAAGCAGCAATCTTGACAAATTTATAGTTACTTGAAGCTGGGAACTGTACCGTCAATAAGAGAATATGGTTGAAAATTTATAGGGGTTACACAATATCGAAGTTGCTTTATAGTCCTAAATTTAAAAATGTTTGCATTTCATTTTTCACAGACTTTCATTATTATGAAAGCAGAAATATCTTAAGAATGGATTATATAAGTTTACAGAGTCTGGAGTCAAATTAGCGACAGCTAAATTGTACTATAATTTATTCTGAGCTCGATGATTTTGTATGTACATTTCAGAAGAACTAAAACAAACTCTGCTAGTTAGTTTTGTTAAATTAAATTGGTAAAGTTTTTTATACACACATTTTTCGACTAAAAATTTCATAAAGATATCTTCAAGACAATGGGGTTAACTAGCGTACAAGCATAGAGATAGAGAAAGCTAATCGACTGGGCTAGAGTTGCTGATCAAGAATATATATAATTTATGAGTGATTATGAAGAGATCCACTCCAGTACATTACAATCTTCAAGACACAAATATAATACACCCTCTAAAATTTTATAAAATACCATCTCAAAACTTTTCCAAAAAAAAGACTTTTTGAATAAAATATAAACATTTCTGTGAAGCGCAAAGCCGAAAGTACAAATATATATCTTAGGCATATACAAAATATGTACATATGTATTTATAAGTATGCCTTGTAATCTTTCAAATTTATCAACAAGGAACAACAATAAAAGCCACACACACACACACAGTTCAATTTTAAGTGTGTGCAATTCAACTTTATAAAATGCCACTCATTATGAACTGCTGCGCTTGTGCCGGTCCCATTTTATCATCAATCCCAAAGACTCGTCAGTGGATTTTGGGCACTTTTATATTTATGAAATGAATAAACAACACCGACAAAAACCAGGGAGCAGTATCCTCCCAGTATCCTCTCAGTATCCTCCCAGTATTCTCCCCTGGTGGATGGGCACCAGGAACCAGACAGACGGACGGACTGACTAGCAGACTGACGGAAGGACAAATGTCATGACAGACAAGTCCGGACGCTGGACAGGAGACAGACAGACAAACCAGCAACGCAGACAAAACTGAATTTTCATATTTTTTTTCATATATATTTTTTTTTTGGTTTTTCTGTTTGTTTGGCATGCAAACAATGGACGTTGAAGAGCAGGTTGGGGAAGTGGTGGCGGGGGCAAGGATTGCACATCTGAGTGGCAGACAGTGTGCAAATGTCAACTCGTTTGGAATTCAGACAAGTATATGTAGCAGGGTCAAATACATATGCATATGCAACATACTATAGAAAAATGTCAAGTGTAGAAATGCACATGCCAAATGTATTTGGCCAAGTTTGGCTTGGAACGCTGTAGCTGGCCAATTGGCAGCCTGTTGGCCATTTAATTTGTTTATTAACTGTTGGCGCAATTAACGCCTAATGAGCGCAATTCCAAGTCCAAGCAGAAAAGTTTCGCCTTTGGTCAGGCGATGGACTTAACTACAAAACTCCAGCAACATAATTATCATCACCTTCATGAGCATCGCTCACACACCATCATCATCATCAGCAGCATCATCATCATCAGCAGCATCATTGTCATTGTCAGCATGCGCCGCAACGTGCACTGAAAGTTTGTGGACAACAAGCTGCTGCTGCTGGCCAGTAAAACCACAACAACAATGTGGCAAGCGCTTAAGATGCAACTGACTCTAGCAAAAAATTGTGCCACAGACTGGAATAGATAGCAAAAGAGTGATTCCAGATAATGGGTATATTGATATTATAATCAAAAATAAATAAATAAAAAATTAAGTGAGTAAAATGAATATCAGTGCATCATAATTATAATAAATAATGATCATTAAACTTAAGCTACTTAGTTTGAACAATTATAATGTCTTAAATAAATCAAAGTCTTAAAAATACTTGTTTAACTATCTTATGTTGAATAACATATTTTGTTCCTACATTTCACTGTCCACAATACAATACTTTTCTACGAAAGTATTGGAATGAAATTAAGGGTGTTTAGTAGGGTCTCCACGACCCACACAATACACCGTTTTTTCCTCCGTACCTTGCATGTTGATTGCAGCATTTTGGTGCCGAAAATGCAAACGCATAACTTTTGTGTGCAGCAGAGTCATCAACCTAACACCCACTACAGCCACTCATACCACAAATCCACTCTGCCCCATTGATATCTCTCCACTGTCCAGATTCGTAGCCAAATCTCATGCTCCCTAAACCCATTTACCAGCCACAAAATATGCTCAACGCAGCGCAAATTTCTGGTTTAGCTTACTGCAAGTCGTCCTCGTCGTCGTCGTCAAGCAACTTAATGTGTTGTCGACGCCAGCTGCAAAATTAGAAATTAGTATTCATGCCCCACAGTGTCATTTCCGCGAATGCGCGAGGCAAAAAGTTGTTCCTGTAAGCCTTTGTGTGCACCACTGAAGAGAGATTGATATGCGTGCTACTAGAAGTTGCCACGAAGCAATATGGATGGTAATGAAGTGCTTCAGAGCCTACACAGCTCTTCCTCTCCCTCTTTCTCTATCTCTTTACGTGTGTAAGAGACAAGTTCAAAATTGCCAGAGTTCAAGTTGCAAGTGCTTAGAGTGTGTCATGGCGCAACTTCTCATATAAATCGTTAATTATGACATTATTTTGCATATTATAATGTTGCTTCTCAAGTCGCTGTAAAATGCGTTCCCGAAATCAATTTCGTGTTCAATTCGACCATAATTCATCAAAGCAAGTGATTTCCAATTTGAGACTACATTAAATTATTAAAATACTTTTTCAAGCGTTTCTAGAAGCTCTTTTAAAATAAATAAATAAAAGCCTACTATTGCTTATATATTCACAAGAAAATGGAAAATTGAGGCACAAATGGAAAGCAGAATGAGCGTCAATTAAAGCAACTCTCTTGTGTCATTGACTGAAGCGATAGTTTAAATAAAAAATATAGTATAACTTAAGGCGCAAAACAATTGCAATTGAGTTGATACCAATGAACAACGCTGACGCCGATGCCGATGCCGATGCCGATGCCGATGCCGATGCCACAACGAGTTGCACTTACGGCAAATTTTTGCGCCGAGTGTCAACCATACAAGAATAAGCCTCAAATTGTGCACAAGCCTAACCGAACTGAGCAGCACTGAGCATGTTTAGCGGGGGAGTGTTTGGGGAGGTGCATGAAAAGGCTGCAACAACAACAACATCAGTCAGTTGGAATATTTTGTACTTTATGCCAGCAAATTCCGTTGGCCAAGTGCCAAGTTTTACGCCGATGCAGCCACACAGCATCGGCCACAGCCACATCAGCAGCCGTCGCCGTCGCCGTTGTATTTCTGCTTCACGTTGCGCACGTTGCAGGATGTAGGATGTAGGTTGGACTTAAATGACGGGTGGAAATGGAGGAAGTCTGGATGGGTGGCGAATGGTGGGGGGAGCAGACCATGTGGGTGTCAACCATACCCGGAGGCCAATAGGTTGCATGTCGATTTTAGGCCTAACAGGCAACGAGTTCAACTTGTCCCCGTCCGGGGCGAGGAAAGTGGTGTTGGAGGAGCTGCAGGTCCTCTAAACGGCATGGCATTAAAACAAATGCAAATATGCCACACAGGACAACAACAGCACCAGCACCAGCACCAGCAGCAGCAACAGAAGCAGCCACAGCCACAGAACAGTTGTTAGTTGTTTTTGTTTTTTTCAACGGGTCTCTCTGCTCGACCGTAGGCGTGGTTGCCAAAAAATGTTTGTGGCGCCCCCTTTTCCTTGGATGAATAAAAGAAGAGCTCATGTGCAGCCCATCACAACGAAAGGCAAAAAATTGACAACTTAACGCTGCTGCCCAAAATTCTCAATTATTCTCGCGTTGCCAGAAAATCTTAATGCGCTTTTCTTATTGAACGAGATTTTCATTTACATGTCACTGGTATTCATGCGGCAAATTACAAAAGGCGAGTAAATGAATAATTAAAATCTATCGATAAGCAAATGGAAATGGACTTGAGAAATTATATATTCAAATTTACTACAGAGTGGCAAAATGACATGCAATATTTATAATAATAAACAAATGCTCCCAATATGACCTAACTTAAAGAATGCTCATATAAACTAAATTAGTAGATTTGTATGAGAATCTTCCAACTTGGCGTCTATAAGAAGCAAGAAAATTCAGTATCCTAGGGAAACAAGTGTTATGCTCTGAAGACATAGAAATGCTCAACCCGACAAAAATTCACGGATCATTATAATAGATCTAATGTCCCAATATTATAATAATAATAATAAAAGCGTTTCTTCATAAATTAATCTGTAGCTAATTTAAATAAATAAATATAAATATTTTGTCCAATTATCTTGACAAAGACTAACCATATTTGCTCTTATTTCGAGAAAGCTTAACAAAACCCCTAAAAATTATGTATTTGCTGTATTAAGGTCAATGAAAATGAATGTAAGCCTTTTTTCACACATATAAATAAAAGCTCCAACAATAATTAAAGATGAAAATTAGTCAGGCTGACTCGGGAACAGCAGGATCCATGTTTACCATATATGTAAGTATGTATGTACGTATGTATGTATGTAATACAATTTTTAAGCTTTTCCATTCAGCATGACACATGCGTGTGTGCTAGTGTGTGTTTGTGTGTACACAGCACCCGCATGGGGCAGCTGACAGTCAACGTGCAACGTGTTGTCACGGGTGTGCCAGTGTGTATATGTATGTGTGGTAGACATATTTGCTTAGCCGCTTAGGCTTAAAAGTTCAGCCGAAACTTTTGACCTTGAAAACCTCACACACACACACACCCACATCTGTATATATATATATATATATATATATATATATATATATGTAAAATGGGCTAGCGAAGTCAAGAGCAAGTGCAAGTGGAAAGCACGGAGGGGGAGAAGTAAGCTGCGTCTATCTATCATCTCTGGTGTTTCCTAGTTTCAGGCAAGCTTCTGTTTTTTGGCCTGTACCTCTCCTACTGCCTGGCTTGCATATTGCAGCTTAGACTTTTTGACTTGAAGCAAAAGTTGTGCCACACGCAACTAGCTAGAGGGAGAGAGGGTGCGGTGGAGCGAGAGGCAAGATGCAAAGCAAACAATCGTCGAAATTTGAAATTGTAAATGTTTGCACAATTCCAGAAGCCCCGAATCACAGAACCGCCAGTCAGCCAACCGCGCCGGGTATGACACACACACACACACACACAAGCACACACACACTTTGATATACAAACACACACCCGCACACATCGCCCTTCGAGTACCAGAGGGCGTTGCCGCTATGTTTAACTAAAGTTTCGTGCGCTTGTGCAAATAGCAAAAGGATTTCAACATCGTCGCCATCAGCGTCTCTGCTCCAACGTGGTCCGTGCACAAGCGGATTACAATCATAAGCGAAAATTAATGAATTATTTACCAGTAGCTTAGTAAAGCGCAAATGTCCCAACCCCACACTCCCCCTCATCAACAAGCCAGCTACCCGCAACTTCTCTTCAAAGTCAAAAGTTACGCCCAAGTAAATGCCTAGGCCGGATTCATCCCAGAGACCCCCACTCCCCGACCTTCAGCTGCTACCTGGTAATTAATTAGCCCAAGACATT
>JAWNLS010000095.1:0-74845 GCA_035042185.1 Drosophila kambysellisi | reverse complement strand
CTTATACGACCAAGTTACTTTTTACTTCTCTTGTACGTCCAATTCTGGAATATGGATCTTGTGTGTGGTCTCTGCAATATCATATTCACCAAAGTAGAGTGGAATCTGTGCAAAAGAGCTTTCTACTTTTGCGCTTCGTCGGTTTGACTGGGGTGTACTGCCTCCATACTCAAATAGGCTTCTTCCTATTAACCTTTCTTCCTTAACTAATCGTCGTGTTATGTTAGGAGTTATGTTTGTTGTAAAATTACTTAAAGGCGAAATCGACTCAACTGCGTTGATGAGCCAAATAAATTTTTCGGTACCCTCTAGACAGTCTCGATATTACCTCCCACTTTCTCTTAATCGTTGTACTACTATCTATTCCTTGCATAAACCGTTTCGAGTACTCTGTAATGATTATAACAAACTATATCATGTAATCAATTCAGAGTCCTCCATTTCACTAATTAAAAACTCAATTCTTAATGTCTTATCTAGAGATTAACTTTTTTGCATGTACAGGTGGTGGATCTTAACTAAGTCTTACTAATTATTTTCTTACTAATTATTTTTGGTCTGATTGGGTTTTTCTGGGTTTTACCCAATTCTTGCAACCAATGTTGGACCATTTTGTTTTCTACCCCAGAAATCTTAGAAATCTAAAATAAAAAAAAAATAATAATAATAATAAATATACATTCTTATATATCTTATAAATATTTTATTATTTTTTAATTTATTTAAAATTTTAATTTTATTTTAAATTTAATTTAATTTCAATTTTTAATTTTTGTATTTTTGGTGTCGACTGGTGTTATGGGCCCAGGGAACGTGGCCTGATAAGATCGGTTACAGTTTATTGACTCAATATTCGCAGTTACGAACTCGGATGTGATAAAAGACAAAATCGGCAGTTACGTGTGTGTAAATGTAAATTGAGTGCGTTGTACCAAATAGAGAAGCTTGATGAAAAGAATTATGATTCTTGGAGCATACAGATGCTAAGCGTGTTGGTGCATGTGGATCTATGGGAAGTTGCGTCGGGGATTTTGCTGGAGTCTGATGTTGGCGATGATGTTAACTGGAAGGCGTTGGATCGTAAGGCATTGGCAACGATCACGCTAAGTGTTAAGGCAGTTGGGATACATCAATAAATGCACAACGTCGCAGGAGGCATGGATTAATCAATTTGATCACATTAAGCGAAATCATGGATCAGATTGCCGGAGTTGGAATAGTAATAGTTGACGAGCTCAAGGTCATTATTTTGCTTTCCAGTCTTCCAAACGTTTATGAGAATTTCGTTGTCGCCATCGAGACGTGCGACAGTCTGCCTGCGTTTTAAATTCTGTGTATAAAGTTGAAGAAAGAATGCGAGAGGAAAGAAGGCGCCAAGAAGCACAGAGATGTCGCGCAGGTCTTTACAGTTAGACAAGGGCATAGCGCTAGTGCTAAGGTCACCACTAAGAAGAAACCGAAAATGTTACGAATGTTTTGGGCGGTCGGACCCCTACCTCAAACCATGATAAGCCCCTTAGCCAAGAACATGTCTGTATGAAGAGCAAGTCCGAAGTTCCGGGAACAGATCTTAGGAACATCAGTCTTATTCAGACCACTGTGATGATACTAGTCGGCACATTCGCAGAGGGTTCAGATGGGGAAAATTTGATGCCAAGAGTAAAGGTGGTTGTTTAATTGTTTTATTGTAAAAAAAAGTTTATGCAGTAGCTAATATATAGTATTACGCTATTAATTTGGGTAAACTTAAAAGATTAATTGTCTTTCTTAATTTTGCTGCTCAGACTCTCATCTTCCGTTTTATTGCCGCTTATTGCAGGAGGTGGAGTTTTTGCGGGTGGGTCTGTATCTGGTGGGCCTGCAGCTGGTGAGGCGGCCTTCTCAGATTGATCTGTGTTACCCACATTCTCCGCCTTCTTAGCTTCCTGTGCCTTCTTGGCTTCCTGCTTCTTCTTGGCTTCTAACTGGGCGGCTATTATCACCGAATCGCCAATGGGCACTTTTTTCATCTCATTGGCTGGTGTACGCCTGGGCTTGCCGAAGCACACCTCCGAGATACGTTTGTGATCTAGCGTATATCCGGATATGCCGCGTATTTTCGGCTCCACATTCTTTGAATAAATGTCGGCAGTAAGCTCATCTAAGTCCACTTCGCGATCGGCGAGGACCTTTTTGACCACTTCAGCGACCTCAGCGCGAATCTGACCATCGATCTTCTTCAGTTCCACCTCGTCGGCAAGACACAGCCTGATGATCTGCTTACGAAAACTTTCAATGGGATCGCGTTCGGCTCGAACCTTGCTGACCTCTTCTCGCGAGCGATATGATATGCCCGGATCCGACATGGAATGCCCCTCGAACCGGTATGTGTACATCTCCAGTACGATTGGGCCATGCTTCACCGCATAGTCTACAGCAAATTCGGTTGCACTACGGACAGCCAATACCTGATTGCCATCGACCCAGAGACCGGGCACATATTGACCGCGCATATAAAAATGGGTTAGGGCCGCATGGCGGGCCATGTGGGTGCCCATGCCATAGTGGTTATTCTCGCAGACAAAGACGCAAGGCAAGCACCATAGCTTTGCCATGTTATAAGCCTCAAACACCTGCCCCTGATTTGCAGCACCATCGCCATAACATGCAACACAGACGCCACCATCGCTCCGATAGCGATGTGCCAAAGCGACGCCAGCACCAATAGGTACCTGGGCGCCAACGATGCCATTGCCGCCATAAAAGTTGTCACCGTAGGTGTGCATGGACCCACCTTTTCCACGACTGCAACCGCTCTTTACACCCACCAGTTCGCCGATTAATCCCTGCGCTGAGACGCCCATCAAATAGGTCCAGGCATGTGACCGATAGGCCGTTATGACGCTATCAAATTTTCGGAGCACTGCACACATGCCGACGGCGACGGCCTCTTGTCCATTATAGAGATGACAGAAGCCACGTATTTGCCTCGCCTTGTACATGTTACCACAAGCGTTCTCAATGCGGCGCACCTCCACCATTTGCCTATACATTTTCAATGCATCCTCACGAGACAATTCAACATCCATTTGAGGACCCTTAGGTAGCTCGTAACATTTAAAAGTCTACAAAATAATGCACATTTACATTTGATTATATTTTGCAGAGAATCTCAGACTCACATTTTCCAGCGTCAGAGCTGAGCAGCCCGAATTAAAGCGTCTTGGTGGCCATTTATGGAAGCATATCGTACAATTGCTACACGCTAAATTGTAAAGTGGCGTAAGCTGTACTCTAGTTGCTGATATCATATTTCACGATGATTTATGGGTATGACTTCAAGATAAATCATGCAATGTTCAAAAGCAGTTTATACTATATGCATTTGAAAGACTTCAGAATTTATTATAATTTTTAAAATATCGCTGCGATTGAAATTATTAGAATTGAAAATCAAAATATACAAAATGACGAAATTCAAATTATAGATACTACACATATGTGATTCAAGAAATACTTTTCAGTCTGATTTGAATTTAAAAATTTTTTTCCCTGAACTACTTGATTATGTAATTTATATATTTATATTTATATATCCTGTGTCGTAATATCTTTATCATCATCATATATATAATAAATACGATAATCCTTTATTTTTTCCAGTTAGTTCATATACTCGCATACATTACATGCATCTTCCCCACACACATACTTACATGTATATAGTCTCATATTAAGAAACAAGTTGGGCTTCCGCCTGCGAATTACTCAGATACCAAGAATGTGGCCAAGAAATACCGATCTTTGAAAGTGGTTCTAGAAAACAACTTTCCAAGCTTAGCTTAAGATTTAGCTTTTTGTGCATTTTTTGAGGGCAGAAGTGTGCGTGACTGAAAAAATTAAAAGAGTAAATTTCTACAAATCTACCTTACTTGCTTGGTAACTATAGCTCTCAAATTACTGGATATATTGGCCTTAACATTTTTTGAGTGGGAATGGGTGTGGTCCAAAATTGTTGTCCTGTTTGAGGGTGCTACTAGCAACATACCTCTAAATATTCGGTAACTGTAGTTTTGATATTGAGTCGTATATATATAGTTGAGTGGAATATATTGGTTTTGTGCAATGTTCGTCATGCTGTCCCTCCGTCTGTCTGTATGAACGCGCGTTTCTCCGACACCCTTAAAGATAGAGACTTGAAACTTGGAATGTATACTGGAAAGTACCCTCAAAAGTCCTCCGTCCACTAGGGAGCTAGAAAATTGTTAAATTCGATTTTCGCAAATCGATAAAGCCACATATCTCTCTCAATTTAATGGATACAGTCACCAATTTTGGTTGGTAGGTTGTTGGCGATATCCTTCAAAGATCGGCATGTGTCGCGCCCACCTCCGACGCCCCATTTTTTTTATTTTGAGTGGGGAACGTTAAAATTGGTAGTTATATTACTGGTTGTCGCCTTCAAGAACCGATAACAAATTTGTGTTGCCTCGCCCACACCTGCGCCCATAATCGATAATGCCGATATTTAGGAAAGTGTAAATCGATAATGCCCACAACCGCCGCCCCCAGTAACTTAATAAGACTTTGTTATAATTTTCACAAAATCCGAGCAAATATTTTAGAGGAACAGAGAAATTAAAATGTACATCATCTGATAGTTACTTTTCGTTTCCATTAAAACAAACAGAATTCTCAAGCATGCGACTTTCAATTTCAATTACATTCAACTCATATCGAACCTCATCAAAAAGATAGCTTCTACAGTTGTTTTTTAGCTTACCATCTCCAGTAGGCGTGTTGATTGGCAAATAAATTAAGCCCTCAATATTAATAAAACTCTCGCTCGGTTGTCCTGATTCTGGATTGTGATTCTAACTTCATCATTACTCTTAAATGATTGGAGATAGGGAGAGTAGCTATGATATTCTTTTTTGATTATCCGAATAGCGTTTCTGTCGAACTGCCAACAAATTAGTCATGGCTCTATAGTTTTTGGACCCAAAGACTTTAAAAACAATTTTTTCTCGGTTGTGAGTGTTCTCATAGGGATTGTCACTCAAACAGGGTGCTCTGTAAAAAGGGTGAGAACAAAACACACACACACACACAAAAAGGTAGCAGCACGTGACAAAAGTACGCGTAAAATACCTAGTGAACAATAGTTACCTCAAAATATGCTACACTTATGATGTGGGAAAACATTCAGGTGTGAGGTGTCCTAAGATTTCTAGCCAATGAGAAAGAAGGTGAGAAAAGAAAAGCGAGAACTGCTTTTCCTCTTACCAATGAACTCACCCTTAAAAGTCAACTCATATATCTGCACACTTGTACGGTACCTGCTAGCTGATCTTTCACTTGCTTCTATCCTATAGGTTACAGGATACACGTCTTGCACAAAATCTCCTCCTTAAAAAATATAATCACCCTCCTCCCGATCCCAACCACCAATAAAAAAAGGGTCACCCATAAATCTAGACCCTACTATCATAAAAGTCTCGCACGTGATCGAAAACCACACATTTTTGTAAAAATGGTCGCACACCTGTCACCCCCCACCACAAATCCAATAATTTATGACCTATAATGAGGCAATTAAAAATCAAAACCACTTCCTGTCATAGAATCCCCAATTCCCTACTACTAATAACTCTTCGACGTTTAAACTTTTTTGTGCTGGTGCATGTAATTCATCTACTAAATTCTTCCTACTCATGATTCACCTTTTATTTATTAATTTTCATATTTTGCTTTTCTTTAATTATTATATTAAATTATATTGTATAATATTTTTATTATTATTATTTCTTATAAATGAGTACAAGGTCTGCTTCCTTTCGAATAGTTCTGTGCGCAGAAAATTTTTAATAATTTTGTATTTAATACCAATGCTTTTAGCATTTTACCCATACACTTCCACCAAATGGAAATTACTTTTCTTTTTATTCTAACCATTTGAGCAGTGTCCGAACTTGCTAACAGTCATACAGATTATAAATCTTAGCACACATAAGATACATTATTTATGTATTTTATTATAGAACGCTACAGATTCAATTTAAATTTTTACTTCCAACGTCAAATAAACTTTTTAATAACTCCATTTGCGAATTAAAATTCGCTTGTAAAGAACTTTCTGGATTTTTTTTCAAGAGTTCTTCTAGCTTAATTTTATTTTTGTTAATCTCATGAAGAATTGTAAATGACATTTCACTTATTGCTTTCTGATCTATCTGACCTTTTTCTTTTAACAGTTTTTCAATGTTTTCCATAGTTTCTTATACTTTTCTTTATAATTAGACTTTATTAACAGCGTCATTATCTTCCAATGGATCACCCACATTTTTAAGACGATTGTTTGAAAAAATAATGTTATGATCAACATTAACTAGAACACCACCAATTTGATTTCTTATACTTCTCCTTTCTTTTACGTCGATAGATGAGAAGAAGTGATCAAACTTCTCAAGAGTCATTTTGACATTAATAAATTAATGTTAAATACAGTACTACTTATTTAATAAATAATTTTTGCTTCACGAAGTTCTTCAATTATCGAAACGATTTCATTATTATGATTAGTATTACCAGCTGCCTGTGAGGCAACTAAAAGTTTTTGTCTTTCAACAATCTCATTTGGATCATTGAGCGTTATAAGACGCCCACGATTTCCCTCTAGCGGACCATTAGGTAGATGTTTTTTTCTGTCAGCATTGGTTTTTGCTAAGACTTTCTGTTATGCAACCAAATCCGTTTCATCATAACCTTTAGGATCTTTTAAGCATATCAAAGAATATAACCCGGGAGTAAGGTTCCACTTTTCACCAGTTTTCAGCTCAATTTTCTTGCTGTGTACAGATATTCTATAACTCCCCAATATAATTTGGCCACTTTTTTTAGTAGGTCCAAATGCTTTATTAAGTTATTTCAGACGTTCTAATTCATTTAAACTAAGATTAAAGATCTCATTAAATATTTCAGTCGTTTGGCTATAGTCTTCATTACTAATTGTAATAAGTTTAACATAACTCTCTTCGCTTGGTGCCATTGATTAATCCTCTGTTTGTAGCTCAGATATTGCTCTATCTAGTGCATCATAATCGCGCTAGTTCTTAGCACTTTTAATTTGATTCCTACTATTTAGTTGACCTTCGTCTTCTTCTTTGTTTACTTTTATCAACTGATTTGCTATTTCAATCTCTCTAATGATTTTCTGAAGTGGTTGTGTTATTGGTGTAATGAACAACGGAGAGCTGATGGGCTATTAATACGGTCGGAGTACGCGCTTGCTTTGGCTGAAACTCACCGGCAATTGGGGTGGGTTATTGTTGGTTAACTGACGCACTAAAATTGCTTCCTAGTTATTATCATCCTTTTTGTGGTGCTACCGGTTGGTGCACTCGCCCACCCTGCCTTGATCCTGCGGACCGCTATAAACAGCAGGATCCCTTGGGATGCCTTACGGCCGCTTTAAATATTTGATTGCGGTAAACAATTTTATTTTAAATTTAATCGATATACAAATATCCGAAGATAAGTTTATGCTAACTCGGTAAAAAGAAAAAAAAATAAAAAAAAAAACTTTCACTAAACGTAAGCATGCGAAATGGGTAAATTTAAATATGAATGACAAAAGGAATAATATTAATAGACTAAGTTTACATAAATTTCTAATAAGTATAGCAATATGAGATTATCCAATTTTTAATTTTTGTTGGGGGGATATATATATAGTATAGTTGCTATTTGCTTTAGGTATTTCATATACAGATTTTGCATTCAGAGCATTTTGACATTGCGTTTTAGAAAACCAAAAAAAAAAATAATTAAGGGGCGCTATAAATTTAATTAGTGTTGTTGCAAGTGACTTTGTAAATATGCTCAAATTTAAGGAGGTAGCGTTGTAAAATGTATGCACTCACATTAGGCACGCATGGCTCTCCATTAAAGAACGTCGTATAATAAAAGAAAAAGAGTAACTTACATACATCTTCCCACGATGGAAGTACTTCCTGGTGTTGGTGTGTGTGTTGCTGCAAAAAGTGATCAAAAGAGAGTGAGCAAATATTCCATGCCAAGTGCAAAAGCTCGCATTGAGTGATTATCATATAAGAGAGCATTTATCTCAAGCCACGTGCGAAAGCTCGCTGTATGCATAAGCTATATGCTGAGACAACTTTTTAAGTGGTTTTCATTCTGCATGCACTTCTAGAAAAAGGGTACTTATTAGTAATTTAATATATAACATTTTTTTTCTTAATTACACATAACTGTCACAATTTCCTTCTTTAACTTGCACTAAATTTACGCTTAATTAAAAAAAATTATTTTTTTTTTTTTTTGTTACATTTAAATAAACTTTTTAACCATTTACTTTGCCGAGTGCACACGTGTATGCAGTTTTGGTTATGTTACACACTATTATTCACTTTGATATATACGAAAAAAAAAAGAAGGAAATTGCTCTAATTCCACACTACTTGGCTAATTTTTGCTGTTGACTCCATGATGGGGGTGGCATAAAGCTGATACTCTGGTGACGAAGCAATAGATCCTCGAATGTTGACCATGTCCATCTGTTTATGTTCGGTATATAAATACAATTAAAATGCACTGAATGACCTTTTTTCATCATCAAGCGGGAGCGGCGCACATATGTTGGTGTGTATGATCGTATGTTAATGCGGGCGTTAAGAGAATGTTTTAAGAGCGACACTCTTAAGCCATTAAATTGAGTAGTTTGGTCAATTTGATACTCCAATTAATTAAGTGCCATACTAAGTTGTGTAAATAAGTGTTAATAAGTTTTCCACTAAATTTTCCACTAAAGCACATTTACTTAAATTGGTGGCTTTTTTGGAATGGTTATTAATTTATTTACTCTTATAAAATTTGAGAATAGGCACTGACATGGGGAAAAAATTCATATTTTCTAAGTTATTTTGCAAAAATATGTATGCAATTATTGACTTTTGAATATTTTCTTAATATTCTACTATTAAATGGATATTTCTAAACTACTTAAGATTAAAATTAACAAGATTTATTTATTTATCTACTTGTGAAATGTAATATACAAAAATAATCCATTCGCTCAGAATTGTTTTGACTATGGAGATTTTGTATGGAATTTTGTACATTTTTGCCACCAGATTGGGGAAAATTGCATATTATTAAGCATAGTGAAAGAAAATCTAAAAAATTTGGATACTGAGCTGAGTCCCAAAAACATAAAGGCATAAGTCAAGCACTGCGGAGGAAGTGTCCTGGTATGGGCATCTATCTCGGCAGCCCGCGGCTGAAATTATGTGATTATTGAAACAATAATGGACAGGAATGTGTACTTTGATATACTAAAGGAAAATTTACTCCAAAGTGCCGAGAAACTGGGAATCCCACGTACTTTCCGCTTCTACCAGGACAACGACCCCAAGCATAAGTCCGGAATAGTACAGTCCTGGCTTAGATCGAAGTGTCCCCACATGATAATTCCACCGGCCCAGTCTCCAGACTTAAACGTTATTGAAAATTTGTGGGCTCTGCTGGAAAATAGCATCCTGAAACACAACATATCCTGCAAACAGGATCTCAAGACTGCTCTACTGGAGGAGTGGAACAAGATCAGTCCAAAATCTACCCAGAAGCTGGTATCTTCCATGAATAATAGGTTAAGGGAAGTTGTTAAGGCTAAAGGATATCATACTAAGTATTAACATTCTTATTTAAGCTTTTATACGCCAAATATGTAATTTTTTTTAAGACTGCTCAAAATAGGCTGGAACACGTTTTTGGTTATGTTTCCAGATTTTGACTAATTTTAATTAATTAATTAATATTTTAGTAAAAACGAAAGGTTATTTCTCAAATGTGATATAACATTAAACATTTTGAATTTGTTTCCTTGTTTAAACTTTTTAGCACTTTAAATTTGTTGCTAGACACTGTTCAAAATTGGCTGGAAGACACTGTACATACATATAGTGACATATTCAGATCACGCCGATCCCTCATGTCCACACTCACACCACACAACTACCAAAAGAGACCCCTACATAGATGGCAGGTCAAAGTATCATACAGCATGTAAAACCCGCAGACGCAATTTCTAATAATAAGATAAGCATAAACAAAGAATGCAACCCCCAAAAAGAGACCCCTCTGAGATTATAAGCAAGTGCGAGGTTTCATTATAAATTAACCACTAGCATAAGTTAGAGTTACATTTTGTACACCGAACCGAGAAGACGTGTTTTTCAAAATAAAGAATTTTATTTTTTTAATAAAAAAAACCGTTGTCGGACTCTCAATTGGCGCAGCCGGTAGGATAACAAATAAACGTGAAACGTCGTAGTCCTTTCAGGAGAACGCAATAGTGTTTCGCGAACAAAACTGTTATCCGCATAAGGACCCCGTGATCCGTGAAAATCTTTTTTTTTTTAAAGTGAACTCAAATTCGCGAGGCAGACGACGAGGATTTTTTTGTGTACAAAAAAAAAAACAGCCCCTTCACAAACAAAAAAAAAACAAATTGAGTCCGGAAGCATTAAGCCAGGCACTTGGGCAAATCCGCCAAGTCCCAACCTTCGGTGGAGAAACAGACGAATTGAGAGCCTTCATAGGAAGGATAGATTTTATAAAGGAACTCTTTCCAAGCGTTGACCCAAGGCAGACGTTGATAATATACAGCGCAATCCAGATGCAACTACATGGAGAGGCAATGAGGACATCTTTAAGGCATTTACCAGGAGATTGGGAAGCATTACGGAGCATACTAATTTCAACCTATAAAACACAAACACCTTGTGAGGACCTTTTAAGGAGAGTTTACAGCACCTATTTTGGAGGAAGCATTCGTAAGTTTCTCGAAGAACTCGAGCAAAAATCCTTCATAATTTTAAATAAGTTAGCAATAGAAAATAATGCACAAAACAAAACATTATATTCAAACGCATTACACAATACTGTTAGAGATGTAATTCATAAGAGACTACCAGACAGGTTATACATGCACTTAGCCAGATATGATATATCAACAACCGATAAATTAAAAGCAGTAGCCCAAGATTTAGGTTTATACGAAGACCGCATAGTAGAAAAAACAAAACCTGCAAATAACTCACATTACAATAAAGGTAATAACAAATTTATCCAAAAAATCAACAAAATTATAATACGAATTATAGAAATCAAAATTCACAAAATGGACTAATGGTTAATGAACAATTGTATAACGAATATCAACAAAAATTAAATCAAGGCAGAATGCAAAACCCAATTAATTATCAATCGGATTGTAATAATACCAGACCACCTAACCAACCCACAAAAAGACAAAGACCTAGTACTAGTGGACAATCAAAAATGAACTGGACAGAAAATTTTCATCAAACAGCCTCGGAAATAAACACAGTACCCCATTCATAAAAATAATTATGAATAACCAACAAATGCGATGTTTAATAGATACAGGGTCATCAGTAATTATAATGAATACAAATTTCTTTAATTACAAAACTTCTAAAGAGAATATTACTTGCCAAACCATAAGTGGAGAAGTAAAATTAAATACCAGCATATCATTAGCCCCTAGCAAACTTTGTCCAACAGATCAAAAATTTTACATACATCATTTTTCCGAAAAATTTTGACATCCTCTTAGGTCGAACGTTCCTTAAGGATTGTAGAAGCGAGATCAATTACAAAGATGAGTTTGTTAAACTTAATAATTTTCAATTTTGTTTTAAATATAACAACGCATATAAGCAAGAAGAATCTAAAGACCCACCACTAATAAAAGATATACATACAGCATACGCATTAGAAAACGAATTAGTAGAAAGCAATCAATTTAGGTTAGAACACCTAAATAAAGAAAAACAAGTAAGAAGGCTGTAGTCGAGTGAGCTCGACTACCATATACCCTGAACCAAGCTTTAAATGCATTATAGGTTTATCGTTTTTGGGGGCTGGAGTGGGCGTGGCCCGATCTTAGTAATATACCTTCTAAGTTTGGTAACTGTAGCTCTTGAATTGCGGGAGATACAGGCATTTATCGTTTTTTGTGGGCGGGAGTGGGCGTGGCCCAAAATATTTTGGATTTCGATCTTAGTAATATACCTTCTAAGATTGAGAACTGTAGCTCTTAAATTGCGGGAGATACAGGCATTTATCGTTTTTTGTGGGCGGGAGTGGGCGTGGTCCAAAATTTTTTTTACACATTTATGAAGGGTGTTACTAGCAATATACCTTTAAAATTTGGTGACTTAAGTTTTCAAATTGCGCGAGATATATGGGTTTATCGATTTACACCAACAGGTGTATCGGTTTAGGTAGGTGGAGTGGGCGTGGCCATCCAATTTTTTTATCGATCTTTGGGGGAGTTACCAGTAACATACCTGCAAAATTTTGCGACTCTAGCTTGCAAATTACGGCAGATATGCGCATTTTAAATTTCTAGGGACGAAGTTCCTGGGGGCGGCGGATGTGGGCGTGGTCCAAAAATTGGTATGCCAATCTTTGGATTAGGTTACCAGCAAATTACCTTCTTTAAAATGTTCGGAGATATACGGAGTTATCGACTTACAATCGGAATTGTCGATTATAGGCGCAGATGTGGGCGTGGCACAACAAATCGGTTCTTAAAGGCGACTACCTGTAATATACCTACCAAATTTGATGTTCCCTACTCAAAAACTGCGGAAGATATAGCCATTTGAAAATTTTAAGGGTGGTGGTGATGGGGGAGTCGGAGGTGGGCGTGGCACATGCCAATCTTTCAAGGACCTCGCCAACAACCTACCAACCAAAATTGGTGTCTGTATCCATTAAATTATAAGAGATATGTGGATTTATCGATTTGCTAAAATCGATTTTCGCGATTTTCTAGCTCCCTAGTGGACGTAGGTCCAAACCCAAGACACTTTAACTTTTGAGGATACTTTCTAGTATACGTTCCAAGTTTCAAGTCTCTATCTCTAAGGATGTCGGAGGAACGCGCGTTCATACGGACGAACAGACGGACAAACAGCATGACGGACATTGCACAACACCAATATACTATTATACCTTTTTGGTATAAATAAACCTTATAAATATCCACAAAGCTATGATGAAGAAGTTAACAAGCAAATGAAAGAAATGATGCAACAAGCTATTATACGACCCTCTAATTCACCTTATTGTTCTCCTATTTGGGTAGTACCAAAAAAAGAAGATGCATCAGGAAAGAAAAAATAAAGAATAGTCGTAGACTATCGCAGCCTTAACGAAAAAACAGTTAGCTTAATTTGTGTACAGTTAAGAAATACTTGAATTGCGGGGGATATGGGCGTTTATCGGTTTTGGGGGCGGGAGTGGGCGTGTCCAAAAAAAATTTAGGAGTTCGATCTCAGTAATATACCTTCTAAGTTTGGTAACTGTAGCTCTTAAATTGCGCGAGATACAGGCATTTATCGTTTTTTGTGGGCGGGAGTGGGCGTGGTCCAAAATTTTTTTTCCACATTTATGAAGGGTGTTACTAGCAATATACCTTTAAAATTTGGTGACTTAAGTTTTCAAATTGCGTGAGATATATGGTTTTATCGATTTACACCAACAGGTGTATCGGTTTAGGTAGGTGGAGTGGGCGTGGCCATCCAATGTTTTTTATCGATCTTTGGGGGAGTTACCAGTAACATACCTGCAAAATTTTGCGACTCTAGCTTGCAAATTACGGCAGATATGCGCATTTTAAATTTCTAGGGACGAAGTTCCTGGGGGCGGCGGATGTGGACGTGGTCCAAAAATTGGTATGTCAATCTTTGGAGGAGGTTACCAGCAAATTATCTTCCAAGTTTGGTTACTCAATCTTTAAAATTTTATAAGATATACGGAGTTATCCATTTACAATCGGAATTGTCGATTATAGGCGCAGATGTGGGCGTGGCACCACAAATTTGTTATCGGTTCTTAAAGGCGACTACCAGTAATATTCCTACCAAATTTGACGTTCCCTACTCAAAATCTGCGGAAAATATAGCCATTTGAAAATTTTAAGGGCGGGGGTGATGGAGGCGTCGGAGGTGGGCGTGGCACATGCTGATCTTTCAAGGACCTCGCCAACAACCTACCAACCAAAATTGGTGACTGTATCCATTAAATTGTAAGAGATATGAGGATTTATCGATTTGCTAAAATCGATTTTCGCGATTTTCTAGCTCCCTAGTGGACGTAGGTCCAAACCCAAGACACTTCAACTTTTGAGGGTACTTTCCAATATACGTTCCAAGTTTCAAGTCTCTATCTCTAAGGGTGTCGGAGGAACGCGCGTTTATACAGACGGACAGACGGACAGACAGCATGACGGACATTGCACAAAACCAATATACTATTATACCATTTTGGTATAAATAAACCTTATAAATATCCACAAAGCTATGATGAAGAAGTTAACAAGCAAATGAAAGAAATGATGCAACAAGGTATTATACGACCTTCTAATTCACCTTATTGTTCTCCTATTTGGGTAGTAATGGATGAAATATTAGACAAATTAGGAAAATGTCAATATTTCACAACAATCGATTTAGCTAAAGGATTTCATCAAATTCAGATGGACGAAAAATCAATAGCAAAAACAGCATTCTCAACCAAAGCAGGACATTTCGAATATACACGAATGCCATTTGGCTTGAAAAATGCACCTGCAACCTTTCAACGTTGTATGAATAATCTTTTAGGCGACTTAATTTACAAAAATTGTCTAGTTTACATGGATGACATAATAGTGTATTCCACTTCATTGGAAGAACACATATTAGCATTAAAGAAAGTTTTTAGAAAGCTCAGAGAAGCAAATCTAAAACTACATCTAGATAAGTGCGAATTCATGAAAAAAGAAACTGCATTTTTAGGACATATAATAACAACGGAAGGAATAAAACCAAACCCAATCAAAACAAGTAAGAAGGCTGTAGTCGAGTGAGCTCGACTACCATATACCCTGAACCAAGCTTTAAATGCATTATAGGTTTATCGTTTTTGGGGGCTGGAGTGGGCGTGGCCCGATCTTAGTAATATAAGGTATTCTAAGTTTGGTAACTGTAGCTCTTGAATTGCGGGAGATACAGGCATTTATCGTTTTTTGTGGGCGGGAGTGGGCGTGGCCGAAAAAATGTTGGAGTTCGATCTTAGTAATATACCTTCAAAGTTTGGTGACTGTAACTCTTAAATTGCGGGAGATACAGGCATTTTTCGTTTTTTGTGGGCGGGAGTGGGCGTGGTCCAAAATTTTTTTTCCACATTTATGAAGGGTGTTACTAGCAATATACCTTTAAAATTTGGTGACTTAAGTTTTCAAATTGCGTGAGATATATGGGTTTATCGATTTACACCAAGAGGTGTATCGATTTAGGTAGGTAGAGTGGGCGTGGCCATCCAATTTTTTTATCGATCTTTGGGGGAGTTACCAGTAACATAGCTGCAACATTTTGCGACTCTTGCTTGCAAATTACGGCAGATATGCTCATTTTAAATTTCTAGGGACGAAGTTCCTGGGGGCGGCGGATGTGGGCGTGGTAAAAAAATTGGTATGCCAATCTTTGGAGGAGGTTACCAGCAAATTACCTTATAAGTTTGGTTACTCTATCTTTAAAATATTCGGAGATATACGGAGTTATCGATTTACAATCGGAATTGTCGATTATAGGCGCAGGTGTGGGCGTGGCACCACAAATTTGTTATCGGTTCTTAAAGGCGACTACCAGTAATATACCTACCAAATTTGACGTTCCCTACTCAAAAACTGCGGAAGATATAGCCATTTGAAAATTTTAGGGGCGGGGGTGATGGGGGCGTCGGAGGTGGGCGTGGCACATGCCAATCTTTCAAGGACCTCGCCAACAACCTACTAACCAAAATTGGTGACTGTATCCATTAAATTGTGAGAGATATCTGGAATTTACTGCTATCGGAAATCTAAATGTATCGATAATTCAGAAACTGAAGCAGTTATCGATAAAATAACGCAAACTTGATCTGGGCCTGGTATACGAGATCTTATATTCCAAATTTGAAGTCTCTAGCTCTTATAGTCTCTGAGATCCGCGCGTTCATACAGACGGACGGACAGACGGACAGACAGACAGACGGACAGACGGACAGGGCTATATCAACTCGGCTGTTGATCCTGATCAAATATATATATACTTTATGGGGTCGGAGATGCTTCCTTCTGCCTGTTACATACATTTGCACAAAACCATTATACCCTTTTTACCCATTTTTAATGGGTTCAGGGTATAATAAAAGCTGTTAAAGAATTTCCAATCCACAAGACTCAAAAAGAAATCAAAAGATTCCTAGGATTATGTGGATTTTACAGGAAATTCATACCAAATTTCGCAAAAGTTGTGAAACCAATGATAATAAAGCTAAAGAAAGGAGCAAAAGTCAACGAAAAAGAAATAACATACATAGAAACCTTTGAGAAACTAAAGTTACTCATACTATCAGACCCAATATTGGTATATCCGGATTTTAAGAAAAAATGCTCACTTACTACAGACGCTAGTAATTATGCGTTAGGAGCAGTTTTATCACAAGATCACAAACCAATATGTTATGCTAGCAGAACTTTAAACGAGCATGAGATAAAATACTCAGCAATAGAACAAGAATTATTAGCAATAATATGGGCAACGAAAAATTTCAGATCATACTTATTTGGTAGAAATTTTGAAATACTTAGCGATCACAAACCTCTTATATGGCTAAATAACATAAAAGAGCCAAACTTGAAGTTACAAAGGTGGAAAATAAGACTCAACGAATTCGATTATGAAATAAAATACATACCAGGCAAAGAAAACTATGTAGCTGATGCACTTTCACGAATTAAAACTGAAGAAAATAACATAGAAGAAAATTTCATGGGGAATGCTCAAGATAGCATAGTAGCAACAATGCATAGTGCAAGAGAAGATAATCAAAATTATATTCAAATCACAGAAAGACCATTGAATAATTATAATCATCAAATAGAATTTATAAAAGGAAATACCGAAGATAAAAAATAAGAAAATAAACTATTTTTACAAAACTAAGATTATAATAAATTACATAGAAATGACAACGGAAAAAGCAAAAGTGATCATAAAGGAATATCTGTGTGCAAAAAACAGCGTCATATACTTCCCACATGAAGGTGACTACGTAATATTTCAAAAAGCTTATTTAGAAATAATACAAAGAGATTGTCCGATAAAAACAATGAGAACTACGAAAAAATTAAAAGATATCCAAACTTATTCAGAATTAAAACAAACCATATTAAACGACCATACAAAACTTTTACATCCAGGAATAGAAAAAACCATAGTAATGTTTAAAGAAAAATATTATTTCCCAGATTACCAAAAACTAATGCAAAACATAATTAACGAATGCGAAATCTGTAATATATCAAAAGTGGAACACAGGGATACTAAATTTAGTTATGAAATAACACCTGAGGTTTTCAACCCAAGAGAGAAATACGTTATAGATTTTTATATGATCAATAATAAGCAATTTTTATCTTGCATAGACGTATACTCAGAGTACGCTACATTAATAGAAACAAATGGTAAAGATTGGTTAGAAGCAAAAAGAGCATTGTTAAAAATATTCAACGAAATGGGAAAACCGTTAGAAATAAAAGCAAACAAAGACTCAGCACTCATGAGCTCAGCATTAAAAATTTGGTTAGATTCAGAGAACGTTAAAATTAAAATCACAACTAGTAAGAACGGTATATCAGACGTAGAGCGGTTTCACAAAACAATCAACGAAAAATTAAGAATAATTAATTCCGACACAATCGAAGAAAATAAGTTAACAAAATTCGAAATAATACTTTACACTTATAACCATAAAACAATACATAGCACTACTGGTAAAACACCAGCACATATCTTCATTTATGCCGGATCACCAGCATACAATACCCAATTGAATAAAATTAAAAAGATCAACAAGCTAAACAAAAAAAGAAAAACTTACGAAATAGATACAAACTATAGAGAAATGCCACTTATCAAATCAAAAACAACAAATCCATTCAGGAAAACAGGCATAATAAAACAGTTAGATAGCAAACATTTCGAAGAGACGAATAGAGGAAGAAAAATCATACATTACAAAACTAAATTCAAAAAGAAAAAAAAAATAAACATAAGCAAATATAACAATCATTTCAGGTCAACTACGGAAGATTCATCTACCGGTCCATCTGTTAATAATGACAATACTAACGTTAACAATAACTCAGAGTAATACCCAAAATATAGAAATAAACCCAGTAAAAGCACAAAACGGGTACATTTTATTTAAAACAGGCTCAATAAGCATACCTTCAGATTTCGAATACCACTGCCTAACAGTTAACTTAACAAGAACCGAAAATACTGAAAAAGATCTAATATCTCAGACACATGAAGTTAGGTATCTACCCCAAATAGAATATCTAGTAGAAAAACTTCATAGAGAAATGAACGGAATAAAAATAATCAAAAGACAGAAACGAGGACTCCTAAATTTAGTAGGAAAAGGTTACAAATATTTATTTGGCACATTAACTGAAGACGACAAAACAGAACTTACTGAAAAAATATATGATTTAGAGGCTAATAGCATACAGGTAAACGAACTAAACAAAGTCATAGCAGCAGTCAATCATGGGATAGAAATAATGGACGGCATGACAGAAACATCACAACAGAACGCAAAATTAAGTTAAATAATGTTTAACTTACAACAATTCACTGAATACATCGAAGATATCGAAATGGGGATGCAACTGACCAGATTGGGAATTTTTAACCCAAAATTACTTAAACATGACCATTTATTAAATGTTGATTCAGAAAAATTGTTAAATATTAAAACATCAAGTTGGATAAAACCCAAGACAAATGAAATTATAATAATATCACATATACCGAAAACTCTATCACAAGAAACTTTATATTCAATAATACCATATCCAGACAAAGAAAAGAATATTTTAACCGAAACTATTAGAGATAAATATTATTTACATAAGAATAAAACTTATTTAGCAACAGAAAAGAAGCTAATAACAAACAAATGTATAAATGGTATCTTAAAACAAACGGATGTTGAATGTAAATACACAAAAACAAGAAAAAACTATGAAATAAATTTCATAGAACCGAATGTAATATTAACTTGGAACTTACCTAAAGTCACACTTAATCAAAACTGTATATCACAAAAGATTGAAATTTTAGGAAACAACATAATCATTGCAACCAATTGTTCTGTCCAATTAGAAGATATCCAGATATCAAATGTAATATTAGATTTTACACAAACCGTTTATATCAGTAATAATATAACTAAAACAGAGCCGTTAGCATTCTTACAAACTTATAAGAGAACATACAAGAACCAACAATACCTTATTAACCATAAGCTTAACATCAGTAACAATATTGTCAATAGCAATAATAATCTATTCTTTGTTCAAATACAAAAATTTACCAAAACAAATGATAATAAAATATAAGAATAGTGCAGCAACGGCACCACCCGTTGAAAATGAAGACAAAGCAACTGTGGAAAACGCCAACGACTTAAGGATGTACCCTACACTGAACGCTTAAGGACACGCCAATTTCTAAAGGATGGGGAAGTGAACACTGTAGACGCACTTTCTAAAAATAAGATAATCATAAACAAGGAATGCAATTCCACATTTATGAAGGGTGTTACTAGCAATATACCTTTAAAATTTGGTGACTTAAGTTTTCAAATTGCGTGAGATATAAGGGTTTATCGATTTACACCGTATCGGTTCAGGTAGGTGGAGTGGGCGTGGCCATCCAATTTTTTTATCGATCGTTGGGGGAGTCACCAGTAACATACCTGCAAAATTTTGCGACTCTAGCTTGCAAATTACGGCAGATATGCGCATTTTAAATTTCTAGGGACGAAGTTCCTGGGGGCGGCGGATGTGGGCGTGGTCCAAAAATTGGTATGCCAATCTTTCAAGGAGGTTACCAGCAAATTACCTTCCAAGTTTGGATACTCTATCTTTAAAATGTTCGGAGATATACGGTGTTATCGATTAATAATCGGAATTGTCGATTATAGGCGCAGGTGTGGGCGTGGCACCACAAATTTGTTATCGGTTCTTAAAGGCGACTACCAGTAATATACCTACCAAATTTGACGTTCCCTACTCAAAAACTGCGGAAGATATAGCCATTTGAAAATTTTAGGGGCGGGGGTGAAGGGGGCGTCGGAGGTGGGCGTGGCATATGCCGATCTTTCAAAGACCTCGCCAACAACCTACCAACCAAATTTGGTGACTGTATTCATTAAATTGTAAGAGATATGGGGATTTATCGATTTGCTAAAATCGAATTTATCGATTTTCTAGCTCCCTAGTGGACGTAGGTCCTAACCCAAGACACTTTAACTTTTGAGGGTACTTTCCAGTATACGTTCCAAGTTTCAAGTCTCTATCTCTAAGGGTGTCGGAGTAACGCGCGTTTGGTGCCACGCCCACACCTGCGCCTATAATAGACAATTCCGATTGTAAGTCGATAACTCCGTATATCTCCGAACATTTTAAAGATAGAGTATCCAAACTTGGAAGGTAATTTGCTGGTAACCTCCTTGAAAGATTGGCATACCAATTTTTGGACCACGCCCACATCCGCCGCCCCCAGGAACTTCGTCCCTAGAAATTTACAATGCGCATATCTGCCGTAATTTGCAAGCTAGAGTCGCAAAATTTTGCAGGTATGTTACTGGTAGCTCCCCCAAAGATCGATAAAAATAATTGGATGGCCACGCCCACTCCACCTACCTAAACCGATACACCTGTTGGTGTAAATTGATAAACCCATATATCTCACGCAATTTGAAAACTTAAGTCACCAAATTTTAAAGGTAAAGTAACACCCTTCATAAATGTGGAAAAAAATTTTGGACCACGCCCACTCCCGCCCACAAAAAACGATAAATGCCTGTATCTCCCGCAATTTAAGAGCTACAGTTACCAAACTTAGAAGGTATATTACTAAGATCGAACTCCAACATTTTTTGGGCCACGCCCACTCCCTCCCCCAAAACCGATAAAAGCCCATATCCTCCGCAATTCAGGTATTTCTTAACTGTTGTATAAATAATATACACTCGTGAGCTTGAGTTATAAATTCAGACTGGCTTGCTCTGACGAGCAAGACCTTATTTTATTGAAAATATCTTAAAACTAAATACATATGTTTCCTTATCTAACGCATTCGCTTGTAAGACGACCACAGTGTAATTTCATCCCTCGCTATCCCTTGGGATATTCCACGAATTGCGTTATTAGGCCCAAGTACCTATCCTTGACTGTGCTGCCTGAGCCCGTTATCTTAGGGATATTCCAAGAATAGCGTGACCCGGCCTTAGGTACCTAACCTTGAGTGTGCTGCATGAGCCCGTTAGCTGATACCCAGAGCAACACATGTTCATACTTGAACATTCTCCGGGGGGGCAGTAAATGTAATGTTGATCAACTCTCTATTTTGTACACATCTTATTTTTAGGTAAACTACAAGACCTACAATCAACACCGTCACTAAAATCAGTGAGGCGTGTCCACTTGCAGTGAAGAAATGCAAGTCACCCAAGTGAACTTTGTGGTCGTTGAGATATTGTATTTTCGCATGCAGTTTCTTAAGTTCGTTTGTATTGTTGATTGTAAGCGAGCCAATTGGTGTCCACTCGAAGGGCGTTTCCTCATCTGCTTCCTTTATGAAGTGTGTCGAGTAGTTTACTTTAGCTGATGTGTGGAGACTCTGAGGGGGTTACTCCTTTAAATCTTACAGAACATCCTTCAGTGAGGTCCAGGATGCCAACCTTCGGTAGTCGGACTAGTTGATGATGCGAGTCACTGCATTGGATCTGAGCGGAAGTGTTCTCAAACGTTTTGAACAACCAGTGATTGTGGGGACCCAGTTTTATCCAAAAGGATTGCTCCTTGTATTCATCCATTGAGCAAAGCATTTTTGAGTGAGGCCTCATTGGAGTTGTCTCACAGAAGTTGACTGTTGCGTTGATCACTGAAGTCTGATTCTCCATATAGCTTTCTAAGTTTTCTTGGTTCGTCTTTAAGGTATTCATGTTAACCATTGATATAACTTTTGATGAAACATCGAACCATCCGTTATAAGATTCCATTATAAGATTATTATTTTCTTCTATTGCGTCCAATTGTCGTTTGACTCTCGCTGTCATTGATATGCACTGTTGTTCAAATTCCATAAACTTGGGACATAATCCTTTAGCCTTTTCCAGTATTGCGGGAGCTTGCCGTGATACCTCCAAATAGGCTTGTAGATTGAAGTAGAATAGGAAGTCCCTTCTCTTATTTTTTTTTTTCTTATTTTATTTTATTTATTTATTAGTCAACTAAATTCAGTTGACACCAAAAATACAAAAATTAAAAATTTGAATTAAATTAAAATTAAAAAATAAAATTAAAACTTTAAATAAATTAAAAAATATTTTTTATTTATTTTTTTTTATTTCTAAGATTTCTGGGGTAAAAAACAAAATGGTCCAACATTTGTTGCAAGAATTGGGGAAAACCCAGAAAAACCCAATCAGACCAAAAATAATTAGTAAGAAAATAATTAGTAAGAATTAGTTGAGATAGCATTGAGATCCACCACCTGTACATGCAAAAAAGTTAATCTCTAGATAAGACATTAAGAATTGAGTTTTTAATTAGTGAAGTGGAGGACTCTGAATTGATTACATGATATAGTTTATTATAATCATTACAGAGTACTCGAAACGGTTCATGCAAGGAATAGTTAGTAGTACAACGATTAAGAGAAAGTGGGAGGTAATAACGAGACTGTCGAGAGGGTACAGAAAAATTTATTTGGCTCATCAACGCAGTTGAGTCGATTTCGCCCTTAAGTAATTTTACCACAAACATAACTCCTAACATAACACGACGATTAGTTAAGGAAGGAAGGTTAATAAGAAGAAGCCTATCAGAGTATGGAGGCAGTACACCCCAGTCAAAGCGACGAAGCGCAAAAATTAGAAAGCTCTTTTGCATCGCTTCCAATCTACTTTGGTGAATATGATATTGCGGAGACCACACACAAGATCCATATTCCAGAATTGGACGTACAAGAGAAGTAAAAAGTAACTTGGTCGTATAAGGGTCATCAAATTCCTTTGACCAACGCTTAATAAAACCAAGAACTTGAAAAGCTTTGTTGACAGTACATTTGATATGCTTATCAAATTTAAGCTTGTGATCAAGAAGTAAACCTAAATCGTTTACTTCATTCAGTCTATCAAGTGGCATCCCATCGATCGTGTAACTGACAGTGTTAGGATTGGTACGGTAAAATGACATGACCTTACACTTAGAGCAGTTCAAATTGAGCAGATTTATTTTACACCACGACAAAAAGGAAAATAAATCCGCCTGCAATAAGCATTGTGAGGTCATATCATTATACGTCAAGCACAACTTGACGTCATCAGCATACATTAGTACGTTAGAATTCATTATTACAGAAGGAAGGTCATTAATAAATAGGTTAAAAAGCACTGGGCCCAGGTGACTACCCTGGGGTACCCCAGATGTGACTAGGATAGGATTAGAAAGTACAGATTTAAATACAATTTTTTGAGTTCTGTTACTCAGATACTCCGAAATCCATGTAAGAAAGTTAGTAGGAAAACCTATAAGGTTTAGTTTGTGAAGAAGGAGACTATGGTTAACAGAGTCGAAGGCCTTACTGAAGTCTGTATAGACGACATCAGTTTGCATTTTATTCTGAAATCCTTTGATCACAAGTGAAGTAAATTCAAGAATGTTAGTGGTAGTAGACCTACATTTCACAAAACCATGCTGGAATGGTGAAATAATAGATCTACATAAGTGTTGCAGTTGAGTTGTTACTATTTTCTCAAATGCTTTCGGTATAGCGGACAATTTGGAAATACCCCTGTAGTTTTTTACATCGGATTTTGAGCCATTTTTATGGAGAGGAATAATAAAGGATTCCTTCCAAATGGCAGGAAAACAACAACTATCGACAGACAAGGTAAATAATTTAAGTAAAGGTTTGCAAATAGACTCCGAACAGTACTTAAGTACACATCCAGGGACTCCATCCGGACCTGGAGAAAACCCAGGCTTGATAGAATATAGGTCTGCAATAAGTGACTCTAAAGTGATCACAGGTCCAAAAATGCAATTGGCTCTTTGGACAGGATAAGGATAAGATACGTTTGGGGAGAAGATAGAGGAAGAATAAGTAGATTGAAAATACTTAGCAAACAAATCGGCAGATTCCTGATCATCTTTTGCTTTCGTATTTTCATAAAAAACGGAGTTAGGTAATGAAGACGATTTGCGTTTCATGTTCACAAAGTTATAGAACTGCTTTGGATCCTGTGCAAATTGCAGCCTACAGCGTAGAAGGTAATTATTGTAGCAACGCGAATTATAAGAAATAAAAGTTGCTCTAGCAACCATATATCGAGAGTAATCCAAATGATTACTCGATCTCTTAAACTTCTTATAAAACCTTGATTTCACATTTTTCAACCTAGCTAATTCCCGCGAAAACCAGGGCGGCCTGTTAGCCTTCACAGGATTCATACGGGGAACGCAAGCATCAAAATGTGAGTCCATGGTCTCATAAAATATTGACAAAGCATTATCCAAATTGGTGCAAGCATAAAGTACTGACCAATCTGTGTCAATTATTAATTGATTAAGTTTAACGAAATCTGCTTTACGAAAGCAACGATTCTTACGTGTAGAATCCGTTGCTACAAAAGGCACAAGAGTTGGCAGCTCTATAATCAAATCGTGCGTTGGATGATAGGGGTCTTCAGGATAGACAAGTGGTTCACAGCGAGAAAGAATAATACTAGTAGGATCAGATACAAAAATTAAATCAAGTAAACGGTCGTTACAATTTCGAATAGGGTTAACTTGTGACAGTGACAACTCATGAAGCCCATCAATAAATTCATTTGTGCAAAGTGGCACCAATACATTTGGTGGAACGGACCATATAATATCTGGAATATTAAAATCACCACATACAATCAGATAGTCTCTATCAGAAAGCATAGAGGAAATGTGTTGAACAGCAGATAGATGATTTAGATAGACTGAGACATCTGATTGAGGTGGGATATAGGAACAAGTAATGACTAATGAAAAAGTATTAAGCGCAATTTTAATACTTATAAATTCGATAACTAAATCAAATGGAGGTAGGAAATAATCTGACACAAGATCAGAATCGACAGCAATTAGGCAACCGCCACCTACACGTGATACTCGATCACATCTATATGGGGTGTATTTATTGGAAAATACTGAATAATCGGAAATATCAGGCTTTAACCAAGTTTCGGTAAATATTATAATATCAAATTCAAAAGAAAGACTGTCAACATATAGTTTAGAAAGTTTAGTTTTAAGACCTCTAACATTTTGATATGCTAGAGAAGAGAGGATTTTGGTGTTAGTTTTTTGGTGCAACATTAGACGATGATGATGCACCAGAGGGATTAGGAGGTAGTGTAATAGAAGGCCGAATACGTTTTTTAGTTGTAAACTCTTTTATTACTAAGCCCTTCGGCCAGAAATCAGCACAGCAAATTGTGCCAAACACCTCTGCCGAAACACTTATTTTAAAAGAGGAAATTTCTCTTTCATAGTTGAATTTAAATTTTTCAACTAATATACCAGTTGATGTCACCTTGGCCTGTATATAGGCTTTAATATCATCCACTGATATATCAGGGGCAAGACGCGAAAGGAAAATTTGTTTTCTCGGAGCCACCGCTATTAGAGGCTTTGGAGCACGGCTAGAAAGAGCTGGGGGAGGCGAAACGGACAGTATGGACTGACCAGCAATAGAGGCACTACTGTTGATTGCAGGTGGTGGTGCAGGAGAAATGAACTGCATCAACTGCTGACCATTATCAACAGTAGGTGTTAGCGGTGCGGGGGGCAATGACAAAGCCGGGGCCGATAAGTTTAATTCACGAGGCAAAGCGGGCTCAACAGATCGTTTCAGCTTTGGAGACTCAATCAACAGTTTCACACTATTGAACTGATTCTCCATTGCATCAAAATCAGCACTGAGCCTACTAAAAGCTAGACGAAGATCATGGAATCCCCGTCTAGTTTGCCTCATAAAACCCTGGATATCGGCCTCCGTCTCGCGGCATCGCTCACAACACCATTTTAAACCAGATTTATTGCCGATTATATCTTTCACCCGTTGTGTGAAACCAGCACATTTTACGTGTACCACGTTATCACACAACCAACAACAGACGAAATCGGCCTTTGGGTCAGCTTGGCACTTGCAGCTTTTTAAGTAGCACGCGGACATAATTATTAAATAAACTAATATGCTCGAGAAAGTAGAGAAACTGAAAAACGATTCGGCGCCACACGAAAACAAAAGAAAAAAGATCAAAAATTAAAAGCACACAAGAGATGCAATAGGAAACAACAACACCAAACTTTGGCACAGTGAGAGTAAGCGTCGAGAGAGCGAGAGTAAAGAAGCGCACAGAAAGAAAGAAAAAACCTCTATGCCAACAACAATGCGAGGCGAACGAGCGTGCAATGTAAGTATGAAGCTTTGTCTATTGCTACTCTCACAGAAGGCAATGAGAGCGGGAAACACAAAGCGCAAAATATGAAAACAAAAACAAAACACAGCTGTTGACCGCGCACTGTTTGTTTACAAAAATAAAGAATTTTGTGTTTTGCAGCAAAATTACAACAGAAAACGCAATTTACCAAACCAATTAACACAGTAGTTACAAAGAATAATAACACAAATACAATTTGGATTACTCAAAGTTAAACATACTATGCAAAAATTAAAAGCAATCACGAACTGAATGTAGCACAGAAAAAACACAACCGATCACAGCAAACGCTAAGACTTTTCCAATCTTTTCCAGAAATATTGCTGATTCGTTTTCTAGCTCCATTATTTGTATTTTTGAGCCATTTTGATTGGAAATTATGACTCCAGTTGTCACGTGGAACATCATTAGTAGAGTTAACATGGTTGCTGCAGTCATGTTACTCCGCGCGCTTCTTCGTAGAGACTTTTGCTCTTCCTCTTGTGTTGGTAACGGACAAATTTTATTAATTGACCGTTTTATCTCGCCGTTGCTTGTTTTAATCATGACAACTCTGGCTTTATTGTATTCTCCTTTGGCGGTGTTTATGATCTTTCCCATTGGCCATTTTCCTGGATGAGTATTTTCCTGTTTGATCAGTACCACTTGACCCTCTTTAAGGTTTTCTTTATCGCTTTGCCATTTTGTTCTTTTTTGCAGCGACACCAAATAGTCTTCTTTCAATTTTTTCAAAATTCTGCCGTCATTCGCTGAATGTATCTCCATCTGTCTAGCGATCCAATTTGTCCATGCACGTCCATATTTTCTGGTGCGCTTATAAGTGGCCTGCCCACTAGGAAATGTCCAGCGGTGAGTACATCGTCCGTCTCGTTCTCATTTCCCATTGAGATCAAAAGCCGGGAGTTTAGCACTGACTCTATACGACATATCAGCGTAGAGAACTCCTCATATGTGCAGCTATTGTTTCCAAGTATACGCTTTAAATTGTATTTCATGGATTTTACGCCAGCTTCCCACAAACCACCCATGTGGGGGCACCCCGGGGGAATCAAATGCCAGGTTATGCCGTCTTTTTGCAAAATTGGTGCTAATTTTGTATTGCTCAAAATAGTGGCTTCCAAATCAACATCTAGTTTCCTTGCTGGTTGAGAAAGCACCGAACGCTTTGAAATATGACCCAAGTGCGGCACTTTTACGCTGAATGTAAAATCGTCTCTGGCTGGGTCCCAATGCAATCCCAATGTTTTTATTGACTCATCCTTTGCTATTGCGATTTTTTCCGACTTATTTGTGTTTGGTATGGATGCAATTATCTTCTTATCGTTGGAGACCCATTTGCGTAGATGCATTCCTCCTTTGTTCAAGACAGCTCTTATCTTCTGTTGGATCGCAGTGCAGTCTTCTATCGTGTTGGCTCCAGTCATTAAATCATCCATGTAGAAATCCTTTTTTATAATGTGCGTTAGCTTTTCATCATCTTTGCAGTACAAGTCCGCCAGATGATGCAATGAACGCACTGCTAGGTATGGTGCGGCTGATGTCCCATACGTTACGGTCGTCAATTTAAATTCTTTGATTGACTCATTAGGATTTTCTCTCCAAACTATATATTGATACTCCTGATCAATTGCCGTTATTTTGATTTGACGATACATTTTTTTCACATCTGCTGTCATCACATATCGCCACATGCGCCAGCTGGATAGAATGTCGAAAATGTCCCTTTGAATTTTGGGACCGATTGACATTGCGTCGTTCAGGCTACGACCACATGTGGCCTCTGCTGATGCATCAAAAACAACCCTTAATTTTGTAGTTAGGCTGTCTTGCTTTATCACCGCCTGGTGCGGCAGATAGTATTTGCCTTTGCCTGTTGTGTGTACTGGCATAATATGCCCGAGCTGCAGGTAGTCTTTCATGAAGTTCTTGTATTCCTGGTAGAGCATTTGGTTCTTTTTAAATTTTTTCGCCATTTGCAGTAGTCTTGCTACTGCTTGCTTACGAGAGTCTCCCAATTCAATGGTGCTATGAAATGGAATTGAGACTATCAGACGTCCATCTTTATCTACTGATGTAGTTCGTTGGTAATAATTTTCACAATGCAGATTTTCCTCGGTTACATCGGTGTCTTCTTTTTCTAGTTCCCAGAAGCGCTCCAGATCATTAATGTTTACAGTTGTGGTCGCTGTCATGATTTTCTTTGGCGGTGCTCGGGCAATATTTCCGGAAACTATCCATCCGAGTCGTGTTTTTTGTCCAAGCGCTCCATTTACAGTTCTGACTTGACCCATCATTATTAAGGGAAATAAGTCCACCCCAATGACCATGTCTACTCTACTAGGCATGTTAAAATTTGGATCAGCTAGAGTGCAATTCTTCCATTCTATATTGATATCCATATCAATCCTCTTGCTGGGGAGTGCTCTTTGTAATTTGGGAAGTACTAGCGCTGCAGTTTTCGCCTTGAAACTACTGGAAAATCGAGGTTTTATTTCAAGTGTCACACTGTGTTTTGCCAGTTCCACACCGTTTGAAACTATTCCCTGTATTTCCACTTTCTCCCTGTTTTTATTCAGCCTTAGAAGCTGCGCTGCTTCTTCTGATATCAAGGTGCGCTGTGATCCTCCATCCATCAATGCTCGAAGTTGCTCGTAGTTTCCATTGGCACTTCTTATGTTGACAACAGCAGTGGCCAACAGTGTTTCCTGTCCTTTATTTTGTTTAAGCCAGTTCACACTCTCCTTTTTTGTTTCTTCATGTAACAAGGTATTATGATGCTTGTTACATTGATGGCATCTCCAGTCCTTTCTGTATTCCGCCATAGCATGAGTCCCCAAGCAACGACAGCATAAATGTTGCACTTTTACAAACTCCTTTCATTTGTGTAAATTTGCTGCTTAAAATTTTTGACATCTGTTTATGTCGTGGCCGCTTATCGCACACAATCGGCACGTTCTCTGTTGACGGTGCGTTGTCTCTTTAACAAAGTTTTTCTGTACAGAATCCACTGCATAGTATAGCTGATTGATAAACTCCTGTACGTCCTCTAGAGATTGGATCTCTCTATTTTTTGTTTTAACGTGTTGCTCGTACTGCTGCAGTGCCTCTGTCGAAAATCGTCGAAGAAGGATTTGGGCGAAGATAACATCTGCGGAATTGCCAATTTTCGATTTTTCCTTTATGATATAGATACTTTCCGTTGCTACATCTAGGAATTTGCAGATCCTTTCCTCTGAATCGCATCTTAATGGTTCCAATTCCAATAACGTGTTCAGCCGGTCAGCGAAAATCTTTCTATTATTTTCGTAGCGCTTACACATCAGATCCCATGCCTCTTGGTAGTTCGCCGCTGAGCCAATCAGTAAATGGCCTACCATTGTGGATGCTTCTCCTTTCAGGCATGATCTTAAGTGATTCAGCTTTATTGTGTCGCTGATGTCTTCTCGATCATGTATTATTTCGGTAAATAGGCCAAAAAAGTTTGGCCATTCCTTTGCATTTCCATTAAAATGAGGTATGTCAACCTTTGGAGCTTCTTGCCTGGGATACTCTTGAGTCGTTGTAGATGGTAGATCCGACAATTTTATATCGATGTCCCCTTTCAAGCATTCCGCATTGAACATTGGATCATCAATGTCATCTGAACATGTCCATGATCTGTCTTCCATTTCCAACGTCTTTATAATTTTTTCGATCATTCTCATACGGACGTCCAGCATATACTTAATTTTTTGCAGCTCCTTTCTTGCTGGATTAGCCAACCATTTTTGGGCGATTTCCATTTCTTCCCGTAGACCGGATAGGCGCTTCTCTAATTTCTCCTTACTTTTGAATGCTGTGACTTCAGCCATAGTTGATTCGAATTCGCTGAACAAAATCGAACTTTAAACGCGGCGCAAAATTCAATTTATATAGATTACGTATAGTGTAAAACTGTATTTCCAGATTCGACGATTAATTTCGATCTCTGGACACGGCGCGAAATTCAATTTATACAGATTACGTATAGTGTAAAACTGTATTTCCAGATTCGACGATTAGTTTCGATCTCTGGACACGGCGCGAAATTCAATTTATACAGATTACGTATAGTGTAAAACTGTATTTCCAGATTCGACGATTAGTTTCGAACTCTGGATCCGGCTCGAAGGACCAAAATGTATAAATAATATACACTCGTGAGCTTGAGTTGTAAATTCAGACTGGCTTGCTCTGACGAGCAAGACCTTATTTTATTGAAAATATCTTAAAACTAAATACATATGTTTCCTTATCTAACGCAGTCGCTTGTAAGACGACCACAGTGTAATTTCATCCCTCGCTATCCCTTGGGATATTCCACGAATTGCGTTATTAGGCCCAAGTACCTATCCTTGAGTGTGCTGCCTGAACCCGTTATCTTAGGGATATTCCAAGAATAGCGTGACGCGGCCTTAGGTACCTAACCTTGAGTGTGCTGCATGAGCCCGTTAGCTGATACCCAGAGCAACACATGTTCATACTTGAACATTCTCCGGGGGGGCAGTAAATGTAATGTTGATCAACTCTCTATTTTGTACACATCTTATTTTTAGGTAAACTACAAGACCTACAATCAACACCGTCACTAAAATCAGTGAGGCGTGTCCACTTGCAGTGAAGAAATGCAAGTCACCCAAGTGAACTTTGTGGTCGTTGAGATATTGTATTTTCTCATGCAGTTTCTTAAGTTCGTTTGTATTGTTGATTGTAAGCGAGCCAATTGGTGTCCACTCGAAGGGCGTTTCCTCATCTGCTTCCTTTATGAAGTGTGTCGAGTAGTTTACTTTAGCTGATGTGTGGAGACTCTGAGGGGGTTACTCCTTTAAATCTTACAGAACATCCTTCAGTGAGGTCCAGGATGCCAACCATCGGTAGTCGGACTAGTTGATGATGCGAGTCACTGCATTGGATCTGACCGGAAGTGTTCTCAAACGTTTTGAACAACCAGTGATTGTGGGGACCCAGTTTTATCCAAAAGGATTGCTCCTTGTATTCATCCATTGAGCAAAGCATTATACACACTGAGGGAGCATACAGTGCTATTTGCCGATCTGGGGAGGAAGATGGATGCTCTCCTCACTATGTTCCACGTGACAACTGGAGTCATAATTTCCAATCAAAATGGCTCAAAAATACAAATAATGGAGCTAGAAAACGAATCAGCAATATTTCTGAAAAAGATTGGAAAAGTGGAAGTAAGAAGTCAAGCTGGGACTTCCTATTCTACTTCAATCTACAAGCCTATTTGGAGGTATCACGGCAAGCTCCCGCAATACTGGAAAAGGCTAAAGGATTATGTCCCAAGTTTATGGAATTTGAACAACAGTGCCGTTGGGAAAACGAGGAAACAAGAGTCTGCCAAGGAAACTGGGCATGGACAGATGCAGAAGAGAACTTCTGTGAGACAACTCCAATGAGGCCCCACTCAAAAATGCTTTGCTCAATGGATGAATACAAGGAGCAATCCTTATGGATAAAACTGGGTCCCCACAATCACTGGTTGTTCAAAACGTTTGAAAACACTTCGGGTCAGATCCAATGCAGTGACTCGCATCATCAACTGCAGCAATCATTACATTTACTGCCCCCCCCGGAGAATGTTCAAGTATGAACATGTGTTGCTCGGGGTATCAGCTAACGGGCTCATGCAGCACACTCAAGGTTAGGTACCTAAGGCCGGGTCACGCTATTCTTGGAATATCCCTAAGATAACGGGCTCAGGCAGCACACTCAAGGATAGGTACTTGAGGCCTACTAACGCTATTCGTGGAATATCCCAAGGGATAGCGAGGGATGAAATTACACTGTGGTCGTCTTACAAGCGACTGCGTTAGATAAGAAAACATATGTATTTAGTTTTAAGATATTTTCAATAAAATAAGGTCTTGCTCGTCAGAGCAAGGCAGTCTGAATTTACAACTCAAGCTCACGAGTGTATATTATTTATACACTGAGGCTACATGTGCAAACTGCAAGGGCAAACATGAAGCCAGCTACAAAGGATGCCCAATATACAAGACTGCAAGGAACAATCTGGTCATTACACGTGTAACAGCAGCAAATCAAAAAGAGAAACTACAGGTACAGCAACACCATCCGCAGCAAAAGCAGTCACTCAACAAGCAACAGAGGAAAGCAACCACAAATCAAGAAACAAGTCAATAAGCAGCAGCCGCAGCAAGTTAACAAGGAACAGCCACAGACAGTCAACAAGACACAACCACAGCAAGCCAACAAGCAACAGCAACACTCAGGGGATAAGAAGCAGTCTGGCAAGCTGCAGAGGGTTCCTAATACTACATCCAAGAAGAAGTATAGCCAGATTGTGCAGGGAAAGGCCACTGCTGTCCGGACTATTTATCCAGCTGAGGGGTACTTGGAGAAGTATCAGGAGCGTCTTCGCGTTGAGCAGAGGGAATCTCAGCTCCGCAGCCATCAGTTGGAAGCTCAGGAGGATCAGCAACTGGATTCCCTGCCCTGTAGCCCTCAACCCCAAGGGCAGCCACAACTGGAGCAGTGTCAACACCACTCCACTGAGGATACAACGCTATTATACATACTGAGGGAGCATACAGTGCTAGTTGCCGATCTGGGGAGGAAGATGGATGCTCTCCTCACAATGTTGATGTCCTTGGTGGAGACCATCACCAAAAACAGCCACTCATTATCACAACCCCTGCATACACAACCCTGAACACTATTCGTTCAGAGTTGACTATCCTAAATATTGTAAACACAAGTAAACTGTATTTCAAAGGTTGCTATTAATAAAGTAATGGACGGAATAAAATATGGCCACCTGGCGGCTGTATTTATACAGTCGTCAGTTGCTTCCAAGTGTTCAGTTGTGAACACACCTGAAAAAAAAACTATTGCCGCAGACCCTTTGTGTGTCTGAAGTTTGCTGGCAGCCACCCAACTACAGACTGTGTCAAAACTAAGGACACTGAGGCTACATGTGCAAACTGCAAGGGCAAGCATGTAGCCAGCTACAAAGGATGCCCAATATACAAGACTGCAAGGAACAATCTGGTCATTACACGTGTAACAGCAGCAAATCAAAAAGAGAAACTACAGGTACAGCAACACCAACCGCTGCAAAAGCAGTCACTCAACAAGCAACAGAGGAAAGCAACCACAAATCAAGAAACAAGTCAATAAGCAGCAGCCGCAGCAAGTTAACAAGGAACAGCCACAGACAGTCAACAAGACACACCCACAGCAAGCCAACAAGCAACAGCAACACTCAGGGGATAAGAAGCAGTCTGGCAAGCTGCAGAGGGTTCCTAATACTACATCCAAGAAGACGTACAGCCAGATTGTGCAGGGAAAGGCCACTGCTGTCCGGACTATTTATCCAGCTGAGGGGTACTTGGAGAAGTACCAGGAGCGTCTTCGCGTTGAGCAGAGGGAATCTCAGCTCCGCAGCCATCAGTTGGAAGCTCAGGAGGATCAGCAACTGGATTCCCTGCCCTGTAGCCCTCAACCCCAAGGGCAGCCACAACTGGAGCAGTGTCAACACCACTCCACTGAGGATACAACGCTATTATACATACTGAGGGAGCATACAGTGCTAGTTGCCGATCTGGGGAGGAAGATGGATGCTCTCCTCACAATGTTGATGTCCTTGGTGGAGACCATCACCAAAAACAGCCACTCATTATCACAACCCATGCATACACAACCCTGAACACTATTCGTTCAGAGTTGACTCTCCTAAATATTGTAAACACAAGTAAACTGTATTTCAAAGGTTGCTATTTATAAAGTAATGGACGGAATAAAATATGGCCAGCTGGCGGCTATATTTATACAGTCGTCAGTTGCTTCCTTGTGTTCAGTTGTGAACACACCTGAAAAAAAAACTATTGCCGCAGACCCTTTGTGTGTCTGAAGTGTGCTGGCATCCACATAACTACAGACTGTGTAAAAACTAAGGACACTGAGTGTTCAAGTATGAACATGTGTTGCTCTGGGTATCAGCTAACGGGCTCATGCAGCACACTCAAGGTTAGGTACCTAAGGCCGGGTCACGCTATTCTTGGAATATCCCTAAGATAACGGGCTCAGGCAGCACACTCAAGGATAGGTACTTGAGGCCTACTAACGCTATTCGTGGAATATCCCAAGGGATAGCGAGGGATGAAATTACACTGTGGTCGTCTTACAAGCGACTGCGTTAGATAAGAAAACATATGTATTTAGTTTTAAGATATTTTCAATAAAATAAGGTCTTGCTCGTCAGAGCAAGGCAGTCTGAATTTACAACTCAAGCTCACGAGTGTATATTATTTATACAGTTTGGTCCTTCGAGCCGGATCCAGAGTTCGAAACTAATCGTCGAATCTGGAAGTACAGTTTTACACTATACGTAATCTGTATAAATTGAATTTCGCGCCGTGTCCAGAGATCGAAATTAATCGTCGAATCTGGAAATACAGTTTTACACTATACGTAATCTGTATAAATTGAATTTCGCGCCGCGTTTAAAGTTCGAATTTGTTCAGCGAATTCGAGTCAACTATGGCTGAAGTCAGAGCATTCAAAAGTAAGGAGAAATTAGAGAAGCGGCTATCCGGTCTACGGGAAGAAATGGAAATCGCCCAATAATGGTTGGCTAATCCAGCAAGAAAGGAGCTGCAAAAAATTAAGTATATGCTGGACGTCCATATGAGAATGATCGAGAAAATTATAAAGACGTTGGAAGTGGAAGACAAATCATGGACATGTTCAGATGACATTGATGATCTAATGTTCAATGCGGAAAGCTTGAAAGGGGACATCGATATAGAGTTGTCGGATCTACCATCTACAACGACTCAAGAGTATCCCAGGCAAGATCTGCTCGAGCTGATTGAGACACGCACCCAAATGCTGGCCGCCTCGCGTGAACTGCACAAATTCTTCTATGACTGCAAGGATGTGCTTGGCCGCATTCTGGAGAAGCAGCACGGGGTCTCCGATGAGCTGGGACGCGACGCTGAATCAGTATCGACGCTGCAGCGCAAGCATTACAATTTCCAGCAGGATCTGACCACGCTGTACTCGCAGGTGCAACAGATCCAGGAGGAGTCCGCCAAGCTGCAGGACGCCTATGCCGGCGACAAGGCTAAGGAGATTACCAATCGGGAACAGGAGGTCCTTCATGCTTGGGACAATCTGCAGGCAATGTGCGATGCACGCAAACAGAAGCTGACCGACACTGGTGATCTGTTCCGCCTCTTCAACATGGAAGGCATACTCACCATCTGGATGGAGGATCTGGTGCGCCAGATGAACACCTCGGAGAAGCCGCGTGACGTCTCCGACGTCGATCTGCTAATGAACAGCCATCAGAGCCTGAAGGCCGAGATCGATACGCGCGAGGATATCTTCAGCGCCTGCATATCCTTGGGCAAGGAGCTGCTAACTCGCAATCATTACGCATCTGCTGAAATCAAGGATCGCCTGAATTCGCTGAACAACAGCCGCAATGCGCTATTCTTGCGCTGGGAGGAGCGATGGGAGAACCATCAGCTGATCCTAGAGGTCTATCAGGTTGCCAGAGATGCTGCCGTTGCCGAGGCTTGGCGTACTGCCCAGGAGCCGCACCTGCTGTCCTTTCTTTATTCTTTTTGTCATTTTAAATTACACCTTTCCTTATTGGCTGCTCATCCCTTTTCTAAGGGAAGAAATGTTCTTTATGTAGTGTATAATATACCTAATTACGTTCATATTTTTTCTTATATTTCATTTCTAACTTATACTTATTAAAATCATTAATTGTTTTTTGAAAATAAACTTTTAACCTTTTCTGATTGTATTAGCAACAAGAAATAACATTTTAGTGAATAAGTATTTCAGCATGTATCTCCAGGATTCCATCAACAACCGGCAATCAATAAAAAACTCGCCATCAAATACTATTTATGGAAACATTTCCTAATGACACTCCTACCCAATCCAACCACAACATAAAAAAAGTACCCTCCAAGATTACAGCACATAAACAAAATGCGAAAAAAGTGGGCGTTTCCGTGCTCAACAATAACTGTCCTAAATATCAATATGCCCTCAAGAAAAAAATAGTAATAAAATAAATAAATTTATGAGCTACAATAAAAATAAAAACCAATAAATATGTTCTTAGTCCATTTATATTTTATTTGCGGTGGCGGAAAAGGATATGGAAAACGAAGGAAAGTTATGCTTAATGAGTGGAGGCATTTGAAATTCTATATATGGTAAAAAGAACCCGCATATTGAAATGACATCGCTGAGAACCGAAATTAAGAGACTGTGTCTCATTCCCTGTCGGAAGGTCAAGTTCGAATGCAGTGCACCGATAATTACGCATAATTAGACAACAAATAACGTAAAAGATTTCTATAATTTCCTTTTTTTTTTTTGGGCAAAATTAAAAGTATTTACCACTATTTTTGTGATGTGCCCGCATTCTGTGTTCTCCCGTCCCTTTGTGCCGTTGCCTATGTCAATGGTTGGCCTCGATCTGTGCTGGCGATTGCAGATATTTGCGTTTTGATTAATTTGATATTGAATGTCGCATTGAATGTCGCCTGGCCTTAACCGCAATTAAAGCCCAGATGACAGATTACCGCAGTGACCAATAAAGATCGACCCTCAGCTCCACCCATGGAACCCCTCCCCACGCCCTCTCCCTCTCTCTATAAAAATACTACAAATGATGCTCGTTAGACCTGCACTGAGGGTTGATTCCCACTTTCGATGTTGTTATTGTTGTTGTTGTTGTTGCCACAGCAGCGTAATAAATTTAATGATTGTTAATCTTCAATAATTCGCCATGAGAACATGCACAGCTATTGATTGTTGTTGTTTTGCTATGGATAGTTTGAATGTTTATTTATGTTACAGTGGTTGGGCAACAGATTTAATGGTAAACAGCACTAAATATGCTCAGCATTATTCACACAAAAATCAGTTGCTCTGCGGTCTCTAAGTGACTTTGTAAAGAGATAAACCACAAAATAGTTTTATTAAAAAGTTGTATTTAAAATTCATTAAAATGCTTCATTACTTCATCTAAATATATGCCTGATAGCCAAGATTCAATTCAGAAATAGAATACTTAATAATCAATTTACAATTTGATTGATTTTACATCTATCTCATAAATAAGAGCTAGAAGATAGTTAAAGAGTAAGATAGTTATGTTTTTTATATTATATATTGGAATTTTTATTTATTATTCTATTTATATGATTACACAAAAAATTAGCATAAATTGAGGTAGATATTTTCTCAACTAATTAATAATTACTTAAACTAAGGATGAAGAAATTTAGTTTTGATAGAAATATATAAACATTAATTTAGTGTTTACACAACTAATGGATGTTGCTAATAATATTAATATAACAGATTAAAAAGATAAATACATAAAATATGTTTATATATTTTATTTAAATAACTTCCCTAATAATGACACTTTCTTAAAAAGAAAGTTGGACGACAAACTTGATTTAAGATAGTTTGTTTTAGAATAAATGTTATCAATCAATGAAAATATGTTTTACTTTTGATATAATTTGTACTTTAATTATTTTCTTGATTTAAAGTTGTTTGTATTTTACTCCGAGTGGTACGTACGAAACATTTAATAAAAGCACCCAGAAATTATCTAAGCCGCAATTTATCAAACACAAAAATTGGCAATATTTAATCCCAAACAGGAAACACAAATTTGCCGCTGTCGAAATTGCTGCCAAAAAAAATAAATTCGAATGGGCCGCAAAGGCTCTTTAAACTTTTGAACTCAATATTATATTTGGACGTTGAAGTACTAACGAGCAGTACATTCAAGTGGCCCAACGATACCAAGCTCGGGCTTGTTAACGCGCGGACCCAGGCGAAAGCAGCCCCTCCCAACACAACCGACCGAGGGGCGACCGCACGAGTTACTGATACGAAGATCGCGAAGAGGAAGAAAGATGACACAACAAAACATTTTTAATTACATTAATAGGGGAATTGCAATTAATTAAAGGGAAAAGCATATTATAATTAGTACATAAAATTCTAAATGGATTATGTAAAGCATAATTCGAACTACAAGTTTGAAGAAAGATGGGTAGAAAGTTCCTTGTATTTCTGATCGGAACTGTAAAATTTATTTGGCTAATTAACTCCGAAGAATCAATCTCACCATTTATAAGCTTGTGTAAAAAGATTACGCCAAGCATTGTTCTACGATCAGAAAGTGAAGGAAGATTTATTAATAGAAGTCTACTACGGTAGGAAGGTAAACTAAAGTTAGTAGTCCAGTTTAGACGTCTAAGTGCAAATAAAAGAAATTGCTTTTGCACGGATTCTATTCTGTCCTGATGAACCTTGTAATTGGGTGACCATATATAAGACCCATATTCAAGAATAGGACGCACAAGAGACATATAAAGAGTTTTAGTGATATAGGGATCGTCAAATTCTTTTGACCAGCGCTTAATGAAACCTAGGACACCAAGTGCCCGATTAGCGGTCGCAGAAATGTGCTTGTCAAACTTAAGCTTGGGATCCAAAAGGATACCCAAATCATCAACACATTCTATGCGTTCCAGTGGTTTGCCATTAAGGAAATAATTAAGTAAAATAGGCATACGCCTATAAAAGGACATGACTTTGCATTTATCACAATTAAGATTTAAAAAATTAAAACGACACCAGGCTTCAAAACTATCTAAGTCAGCTTGAAGCCTCTGTCCAGTCAGAGAGTCAGTAGTTGATAAACACAACTTAACGTCATCGGCGTACATCAGTACCCGAGAATAACTTATAACGGACGGAAGGTCATTTATAAATAAAGTAAATAACAAGGGACCAAGGTGACTTCCTTGTGGTACTCCGGAAGTAACCTGAACAGACTTTGAAATAAAACCTCTAAAGAAAACTCTCTGTGTTCTTGATAGTAAGTATTTTGAGATCCAATTAATCAGATTATTTGGAAAACCCAGAAGATAAAGCTTGTGAATTAGCAAAGGGTGATTCACAGAATCAAAAGCCTTACTGAAATCAGTATAAACAACCTCCGTTTGCATTTTGTTCTGAAAACCTTTGATAACAAAAGAGGTGAATTCTAATAAGTTAGTGGTTGTAGATCTGTATTTCATGAACCCATGTTGACAGGGTGAAATCAAAGATCTACAAAAATGTTGAAGTTGAGAAGTTATCAATTTCTCAAAAACTTTAGGAATGGCAGACAATTTAGAGATACCTCTATAATTTTGAACATTTGATTTGTTTCCCTTTTAAAGGAGAGGGATAATAAACGATTCTTTCCAAATATTAGGAAAAGAGCTTAACTCCACGGACAATTCAAAAAGTTTTAGCAAGGGCTTCAAAAGACCATCGGCACAGTACCTTAGCACACAGCCAGGTACCCCATCAGGTCCCGGTAAAAATACTGGCTTAATACCCTTCAAGTCCCTAAGTAAAGTGCTCTCAGTTATCACAGGTTCAAAAATGCAATTAGAGCGACTGACCGGATAAGGATATGGCAAAACCACCTGATGATTATGGGTACTATAGGTAGATTGAAAAAATTCCGCAAATAGATCGGCAATGGCCTGATCTGAGTCTGCAAACGCAATGCCATTTCAATAACCTTTGGCTGTCGCCTGTCTCTGCGAGTGCGGAAACTGAAACAGAAAAAAACAGAGATGGGGATTCCTTTTGTTCTTATTGGAGCACGCGCTGCAAATGCCAATACAAATGGCGCAAAAAAGAACACGCCGCGCGACGATGCGGCAACAAAAAAAAAAAACAAACAAACCCAACGCAGGGTTGCAACCACTTTTAAGTGTTGCTGTTTGCTCCTCTGCTACTCGCTGATGTTGTTGTTGTTGTATGTTTGGCTTTCGCTGGAAGCAGTCGGTGAAATTTTTTTTAAACATGCGCACTAAACGCTAATAGTTTGCGTCTGGCACTGGCCCCAAACAACCCCCAGCAAAATGCTTTGGCGCGCTCCATTTTGTTTGTGCAACCCGTGCAAAGGGCACCAAAGAAAACAAAGTAAGGTACGAGAATCAAGTGCGTATGGCTCACAGATGTTAGCAGGTTTGCTTAAATAACCATTTAAAATTATTTCTGCATCATAAAATATTATGAAAATATGATATTAGACAGCTTGGTCTTGGTCGACTTGCTACGACTACAACTCTTGGACACTGCTAGATCTGTTTACATCCTGTATGCCATGCCGCAAGATTGATTCACAGCGTGACCAAAGGTCCTGCTTCAATATTATTCACGCGTCCGGCTGGACATGCGAACAACATCATAAAAAATAAGGCACACGTGCAAGGCGATTTTTCCCGAATGGGTGATTTTTTATTCCAGTTTGGGTGAAACAGCATTTTATGGGGGTACTGCTTTTACAAGGGGGTTTCATATGGATTCATATTGCTAGCTTTAATGGTTGCAGGTCTAAAAATTTCATTGGGCTTTATTCGTATTTGTGAATATTTTAAATTGAGTTTTTATATTATATTTAATTATTAAAATTTGAATGTTTAACAAATCATTTTTGGATTTGTATAACAAAAAATGGAGCATGTAAAAAAATTCACATTTGCCTTAAAACTGATGCTATACCATTTAAAAAACAAGAGAGAACCTTGCAGTCGGACGTAACCGACAGCAGAATACTATTATAACCATAATTTGTGTGCAGCCATGAAATACTGTCCAAGTTTGCCTTTCAATTTGAGGTAGATTCCCTACTCAAAAACTGCGGAAGATGTAGCTATAGTCGCAGGTGGGCGTGGCACATGCCGATCTTTGAAGGACATCGCCAACAATCTACCAACCAAAATTGGTGACTGTATCCATGAAATTGTGAGAGATATGTGGCTTTATCGATTTGCGAAAATCGAATTGGTCGATTTTCTAGCTCCCTAGTGGACGTAGGACCAAAACCTTGGCACTTTAACTTTTGAGGGTACTTTCCAGTCTATGTTCCAAGTTTTAAGTCTCTATATCTCAGGGTGTCGGAGAAACGCGCGTTCATACAGACGGACAGCTTGACGGACATTGCACAAACTCAATATACTATATAACTTCGGTATCGTAGTATAAATATGCCTGACGCATGTGAAGTTCTATATTAGATAAACTGTTTTTAAGCGCTTGTAGGTATGTTTATTTATATGTATATTATTTTAATGTTCATATGAAAAACTAATGAAAGGACTTTTATTTCACGTGCTGAATGTAAATATTTGAGGAAAATTGCGATTCTATGAAAATTGTAAGTATTTAAATAAATTAGTACATCTTGTATTTCTAAGAATGAAGGGCGATGGATGTACTGAATGTATCAACAATCAAAATTAAGGTTTTAACAAATTAATGAATTATTTGATTGTTATAATAAAACAAAAGTTATATTTATATTTTCCCGTAAAAGGTTCCGCACACTAAAATGTATGCAGGTCTAACTGGGATTAAAATCACCCGCGACATCCACGTGGTTATAATCTTTTTGCATATGCGTGTGTGAACAGTTCATTTTTTACGTTAAGTTACTTAAATTTGTATAGCATACTTTTCAGTACAGACGAAAATTAGTCCATTAAGAACCACTGTTGTCGTCATATGACACACCAGTAATTGCGTTGTTTTTTATATTTATTAATTATTTAAATTTTTTATTTGTAATCATTTTAAGAATAATATTACCTTTTTATTATATAATTTACTTTCAGACAATCTCAAATATTATTTGAGACATCCACATCCACATCCATATTATTTTATGTAAGTTAAAAATATAATCAATGCTATATAATATGACCCAAGAATCTGAAATTACTAAATTAAGGACTGCCTTGTCCACTCTACAATTTCCTTGACAAATATCATTGAATGGCCTTGCAAATATCCTCCAAACTGCACAACAGAAAGTGACTGAAATGACTTTCAAGTTCAACATTAAAATGCTTGATATTCGCTCAGTTGCCACAAAAGTCAACACAAAACTTAAATTGTCAATTATTTAAATTTTGTGTGGCAAACGCAGCACTTATGTGTAACTAGTTCTAATCCCCAACCACCCGACGCACATATATATTTAGATATATATATACATATATACTACGGTGGTAACTCTTCAATGTCATTGACTAGTACTTGCCCCCAAAGTGTTGCAAAAAGTTGTTGCTTTACAATTTGAATGTGTTGTTGTTAGTGTTTTTCCTTCAACGTCATCGCTTACATTGTTGTTGTTGTTGTTGTTGTTGTAGTTGTTGTTGTTCTTGTTGTTTTTTTGTTGCTATTGCCTTTTCTGTACTTTTTTATTTGATTTGTTTTTGGCTAGAGAGCGCACGTTTTGTAACGTTGAACTTTTCTTGTTTGCCATTTATGTATACTATATAGAATATTTATATACATATATATTGTATATATATATAGTATATATAGCAACAAAAGAGCGATTCTGCGCGTTATTTAAAAGACTCACACACACACACACGCACCCTGAACTCTCTTTTCGGCCAGCATTGCCAGACTCTAATTATTTGATTGGCAACGACTTGTGAATGTTACTATCAGACCGGCAACTCCCACAATAACAACTACCACAACAACAAAGCCAAATGCCGATGTTGTGCAGACAAAACCCAATTATAGTTGTACAGGTAATATTATATTTAAAAAAAAATTGTATATTTTATTTTAATTTATTTTTTTCTTTTATATATAACTTAAATCTATTTTATTGTAGATTTAAAATAATACAATAAAATATATAAATATAAAGCATTTTAAAATATATAAGGAATTATTAAGTTACTAACAAAAAATTATAATGAAAACGAATGAAATCGGGCAGAATCGCATCATATATACTCAAAAGCTAAATTTATTACAGGAACACATAAATAAATATTTGATTTTGGATGAAAAATAGAGTGCATTATTATTATAAATGTTATTGGTGGCAATGTGTTAGGGCTCTTTGGAGCCTATAGCTTTTCTCTCAACCTTAATTTTTGCACGAATGCAAGAATCTCTGTCGGGTTGGTTTCCTCTTCATTATCACAAAATCGGCCGAGTTCGCTACTGACTGTTCCTAGTTTAGTTCGATGACATCTTAGTTTACAATGTCATGACAGAAGACAGGCAAGTACTTCAAGTCGGTTTCTTCGTCATGGCTATTACTCTCTGTTGGAGGTTGGAGGTTATGGATGCAGGCTTGGTGTTCGAAGTACCGGGCCCATGACCATTAACAACACGTGGAGTTACTATAGGTTATACATGTTTATTAGATAATTAACATAAGCGCGGCGCGACTGTATCTACTTAATGTAATGCAACGACTGAATATGCTAGTCGTTGTTGGGCGTGGCTTAACAGTGATCTGTTAACTTAACGAAGAATGTACATAGAACGATGTTATGACTCTATGTACAAATTGAATACAATACTAGTAAAACATTGTTGCTTTAACTATTCGCGATAGTAACAATACTCTCTGAATTCGATTTTGATTATAACCGCCTAAAAGACACTTGGCTTATCTGAAACCTGGACAGGATTGGAGGCAATATCGCTTTCTCCAACAGAGAAAATACTGGCTAGCAGCCTAGTCCCCTATCCAATTCAATGCGTCCCCAATTTGTTGATAAAACACAATTGTTAACTATATGAAATCCTAGCTATAAGAAACTTGATTTCTATATCACAATCAATTGACGCATAAATGTGGGATATGTCAAAACCATAAACAACACCCAAGGCGACCACATTCGTCAGCTGCTTAAAACGCCTTTGCAAAAAACCACAGCAACAGCAACAACAACAATAATCATCATCATCATCATCATCATCATCATCATCATCATGGTTGTCAGGCCACGTAGCCATAAATGAATCTGTCATATTATTTCGGCAATGATGTTGACAACAGCAGCAACGGCAACAACAACAGCAATAACAACAACAATGGACCACAATTCCCCCCGCGCGAGCAATATTTATCATGTCACATAATATTTTTCTGGCATTTGCACGTCACAGCACAACCCAACGAGTAAGTAGAGACACCCCCGATACCCACCAATCCCCTCCCCCTTGAACAGCTGATAACATTTGGCACGCACGCAACAACAACAACAACAGCAGCAACAACAACAGAAATCACAACCCCTTCGCTGGCAAACCATGTGGGCGGAGCGGGAAGATGTGTTGGGTGAAAGGAGGGGGTGAGTTGTGGGTTGCCACTGCCATCAATTGCAGTCATCATCAACCACCGCGCAATTCTGCCAGCTGCCATAGCATCGTCTGGGCTAACGACCCCCTCAACCCTAGCCCCCCTTCCTCGCGTGCTGCTCATTGAATTTTCTGCTGATTTCATTTCGACTTCTTTTGCTCCGCTGGGAGCAACTTTTGAGACTGAAGCTGATGAGGATGTTGATTGTTGTTGTTGTAGGTTGCGTCTGTTTTGGCTGTAAATATTTTTGGCAATTGTCGACGCAACACCCCCCACTCGCCGCCTCCCTCATCTAACAGAGCAAATTAATGATGCTTTCCCTTGCTTTCAGCTGAAAGGGAAAATTCCTGACAAACGGCAATTGCTTATAAATTAAATGACTTGTTGTTGTTGTTGTTTTTGTTGTTGTTGCTTTGCCCTGTTTTTATCACACTATTTAGCCTAATATATTAACACTTTCGGTAACTGGTTTCTGGCTCTATGTGTGTGTGTGTGTGTGTGTGTGTGTGGTTGTGTTGGGGGAGTATTGCTTTATTGTTGTTCTTGTTTATGTTGATGAAGACATTAAATTTGCTGTCTGTCATTTGCTATTTACATAACATTTTAAATGATATAGCCTTGGGCATTGCATTTCAGTCAGTGTCAAAGGTCAATGGAGGTCGTATTGAACATATTTATTCTTTTTAAATATATTTTTGTCACTAAGCTGCTAAAACACTACAACTTAAATTATTTATCGAATTTGTTGGTATTTATTTATTTTGTTTGTTGTTTTTAATTTAAAATGATGTACTTTTAGATTTATTTGAACTGGTTCTTAATCAAAATAAAGAATGAAATGTTCTGCGTTTTTAAATTATATTTATATTTAGTCTTTAAGTACACTATTCCAAAATCCAGAACGACACTTATATATTTATATTTAAATTATAGTTTAAATAGTCTAACCATAATAACGTAACTTCACGTCATTTTAAATTCCTTTTTTTTAAATATTCATATTCAATCCTATCTTTCACATAACCTTTATCATTTCTGTTCCTCTATTTATTTTTTTTTTCACATATTTTTATCATTCTTTCAGAATTATTTTTAAAACACACATTGACTGCATGCCATCTCCACGGTGACCATTATACATTAATTAACTCAAACTTTTTTAATTATATTCACTTAAACTTGCCAGTTTACCAAGTATGCATTAAGACATCAACTAGGAAGTAGAGGGCTCAAGCTGACAACCCCTTATATGCAGTATGCGTGCATACTTTGAGTCTAAGATGTGGCACTACAAAGACTCTGGGCTTATGAACTGAACCCTCTGGTGCGCCTAGAACTTTGCCTTGGCATTTCAAGCATTTCATCCATCAACACCTGCGCTGAAATCAAAACCGAAACAAAACACGGCAGGGAAGCTCTGGCAGAATCAAGTCAACAGGCCGTTACTAAGGAACTGGAGGAAGAAAGTAGGACAGAGAGGGTAGCAGCGCGAGCCGCACTTAATGCAAACGCAGCTGCCCAAGTACCGCAAGTTGTCGTGTCCTTCTTGGCAGCGAGGTCCTTCTGGCAACACTCTCAATTAAAATGTCCTCGCTTGGTAAGCGTAAACGTTCAAGTGCCCATGAAAACTCCTTATTACACAGTATCAGCAGCGTTGCGGTTCTCTGGTCGCCCCTTCTATCCAAAAACCACCCGAAAGAAACCATCTAGCAAGCAGCAGGCAACAAGCATCATCGGGTAGGCTGGCAACCTCCAACCGGTATGGCGGCACCTACTACGTGTTAATAACGCGCAATGCGCTGAAAATTTTTCGTATTTTGAAGCACGCTCTTGAGCATGCCATGCCTCACTGCCCGGCCCTGGCCAGGATATGCCACCAACGCCACCAACCCGAGCGAACGCATTCGCTACCCAACCCAAACCCCCACACTTGAAACACAAAACGCGCCTCACAAAATCATCGAGCGAGTTGGCAACACTCGGACGCTCTGGTCTTGGGTTCAAAATGAACTGCTACACTGTTTACAGCACTTTAAAAATTGTGTTTGTTTGTGTTTTTTTTTTTTTTTTTGAGAAATTTGAAACACTTTAAATGTTTGTTAAGAAGAAAGCCAAGAAAAGACTTTGGGCACGTTGACGCCAAGAGATAGTAGAAAAAAATATTTTAATTTAATTTGTCTGCCCAAAATTTGATACACTTGCAGGCATGTGGAGATTTTATATTTATATTTAATCTGTTATTGTATGATAGGGTTTGACGTCAGTTGAAAGCTTTGAGAGAAAAATTAACTTAATATTTCACTTTTATTTCGTTTTGAAGATTTTTCTATAACAATGTGATGTTAATCATTTTTTTACAAACAGAAACATAATGGTGTGAATATATTTCTTTTTCTGATATGTCTTAAGAAAAATGATTTTTAATCAAGAAATAAGTTTTCCAATGCACCCATATATTTACATAATAGAGTTTTTCCATCTTGAGCATTTTATTCCATGTTTCGATGTCTTCATCAGAGACGTTACACATTGCGTAACATAATTATAAAACCCTCTGCAAGGGTATAAAAACCAAAAAAAAAAAAAAACACACAACATGAGAAATTGTAAGCTCAAACGTCAGCTGGGCCACTTAAAGTATACGTTGCTTCCCCTCTATTGTTTACTTTTGCAATATTGACTTGGAATAGAAATAACAAACTGTTAAGTATTTGCACAAAGTAGAAACCGCGGCCCCTGGGCGCACTTCCGGTTTCCGTTTCGTCCACGGCCCCCAATGGGCATAAATACATGTGTCTCGCTTTCCATTTTCCAAGCACACAATTTCCACACACATGTACTTTTCTTGTCTGCACGGACACCCAAGAAAACTTTATGTGCCTCAACCGCAGGGCAATAAACGTCAGACATCCTTTTGTACATTGACACCTCAATGGCGGATTCTTATCCGGCGAGAAGTCGATTCGAGAAAACGATCTGTTGGCAACATGTGCCAGGTGAGACCCTATTTTTAATATAACGCGACATTTGACAGGATGTATTTTGGGATTTATTGCAGTTGAAAGTATAAACCCCTCAATTGCAGCTAGACAAATTGGAAAAGTTCTGTTCTAGGCGAATCACTAAAATCAAGTTTATTTCATTAAAATTAGAATTAAACTAATATTTTAATATTAATATTAGATTGATTAACCAAAAATATCTATAAAAATATAATATTATCAATGAGTAAATGAGTATTATATTTTTTTGGGCATTAAACAGATATCTAAATCAAACATTTAACACGCAGGCCTGCACACATGTCACAACCAACACGCCACACACACACACACACACACACACACACACACACACACATCAAGGAAAAGAAATGCCTTATATGATGACCCCTTTATGCTCCAGTTGCCACCCCCTCTGGCTACAACTCGAAACTGGAAACTTATGTCAATGGCACGCGTCGCTGGCACGTGACCTTAACATGAAAATCACGCGCAAGATCAACGCCAAAAGGGGCTGCCGGCTGTGACCGGGGCTTTGGGAGTGGGAATACTCATTGACGACAACGTCTTGCAGATGCTTTTAAATTTAAATCGAATCAAATTGATTTGCAGCCAGCGCCCAATGCACAAGTTAGCGATGAGAGCGTTTCCCATTTTTTCCAACGCGATACGAGCATATGTTGCAAATGATACAATCATTTTGATATACTGTTAAGATAAAAAGAGTATCATGAAGTTGCGCAAGTCCATCTAACAACCAAATTAAGAATCTATAATGAATATGTTAATACTTATTATTACCAATTCCGCCTGTATGTCTGTTATTTACAATTTTTCAAAGATTTATTTTTATTAATTATTATACAAATAAAATATCGAAATAAATTAAGAAAAATTTTAATTTTAAGCTCAATGTTTTTAGCTTGTGTGTTAAAAAGTTTTTTAACTTCGGTTAATATATGCCCCTCATGTTAAGTTTTTTACAATCAAACAACGCTTTCTTACATTTTATTTTCCCATAATACATATTTGTTAATTTACTTAATACAAAGCTTTAGTAATTAAAATAAAAGAATAACTTTATTTACCAAAAAAAAAAAAAAATGTTTACGTATGTGTGTAAATGTGTATATTTACCATTTAAAATTTATGTTAAGCTGCATCCATTTATTTCCGTCATTCTTTAGTGAATGTCTTCTTGAATTCAGATTGAGCCGTGTCACGAGTCAGAGCACGGCACGCTTCCAACTCTAGCTACTGTTCCACCCACCCCTTTTACTGGAGAGTTTCTAAATTTCGTGTAGTATCAATAGTCACGCCCACCGAAGTCTTTGGGCTATGGACAAGCCTCTTCAAACTGTATCCACTGGCTTATTTGCTTGGCCCCCGCCCATGCCGCTTTGTTTTGCCATTTGACAAGTGTTTTGACAATATTTATTGAGCCAACATACCAACATCCCCCACGTTCCCTCCTCCAGACCAGAGGTAATTTGATTTGCGTCGCGTTCGGCTGATGCCGGACACGTTTCTGCCTAATGGAGTTGCTCGAGTGGCGTGAATTTCAATTAAATTAAATCAAAATGCTGCATTTTTTATTAAGTCCATTAACACGATGCTGGAAGGGTTTTCCCCCAGGCCTCCTCTCACCATCCCTCTCCCTAGCCCTACTTAGTCAAATTAGGTTACCCATCCGAGAGCAGTCGAGCATCCGGGCATCTTAATATGCATAAAGAAGAGTGCCACAGCGACTCTTCTGGGTGCCTACCACTTGACAACCACTTGCACCACACTCGTTCGAGTACGCTGCTGATAGCGCCCCTGGTGGCACTTCGGGCCAATCCAACAATCTCATCATGCAAATGTTGCTACAAATGTATCACGAATGTGTCGTATAGCATTTTATTTTTATTTTCTTTGCTTTTATTTAATGAACATCAAATCAAATTTGCACTCACATTTCCGACACGCTTACTAATTTATACGTGTGACATATGTACATATATACATATGTATATAGTAAGTAAAGTATTCTATGTTCAAAGAAAATATGTCTCAATGTGCCAACAGCAATCGGAATACATTATTTTTAATAATTTAATAATAAACAAGATAGAACGTTGCAGTCGGACGTAACCGACAGCGGAATACTATTATACCTTAATTTGTGTACAGTTAATCGTTTATCGTTATCGGGGGCGGGAGTGGGCGTGGCCCAAAAAATTTTGGAGTTCGATCTTAGTAGTATACCTTCTAAGTTTGGTAACTGTAGCTCTTAAATTGCGGGAGATACAGGCATTTATCGATTTTTGTGGGCGGGAGTGGGCGTGGTCCAAAATTTTTTTTCCACATTTATGAAGGGTGTTACTAGCAATATACCTTTAAAATTTAGTGACTTAAGTTTTCAGATTGCGTGAGATATAAGGGTTTATCGATTTACACCAACAGGTGTATCGGTTCAGGTAGGTGGAGTGGGCGTGGCCATCCAATTTTTTTACCGATCGTTGGAGTAGTCACCAGTAACATACCTGCAAAATTTTGCGACTCTAGCTTGCAAATTACGGCAGATATGCGCATTGTAAATTTCTAGGGACGAAGTTCCTGGGGGCGGCGGATGTGGGCGTGGTCCAAAAATTGGTATGCCAATCTTTGAAGGAGGTTACCAGCAAATTACCTTCCAAGTTTGGATACTCTATCTTTAAAATGTTCGGAGATATACGGTGTTATCGATTAATAATCGGAATTGTCGATTATAGGCGCAAGTGTGGGCGTGGCACCACAAATTTGTTATCGGTTCTTAAAGGCGACTACCAGTAATATACCTACCAAATTTGACGTTCCCCACTCAAAAACTGCGGAAGATATAGCCATTTGAAAATTTTAGGGGCGGGGGTGAAGGGGGCGTCGGAGGTAGGCGTGGCATATGCCGATCTTTCAAGGACCTCGCCAACAACCTACCAACCAAATTTGGTGACTGTATTCATTAAATTGTAAGAGATATGGGGATTTATCGATTTGCTAAAATCGAATTTATCGATTTTCTAGCTCCCTAGTGGACGTAGGTCCAAACCCAAGACACTTTAACTTTTGAGGGTACTTTCCAGTATACATTCCAAGTTTCAAGTCTCTATCTCTAAGGGTGTCGGAGGAACGCGCGTTCATACAGACGGACAGACGGACAGACGGACAGACAGCATGACGGACATTGCACAAAACCAATATACTATTATTACCATTCTGGTATAATAGTATAAAAATTTAATTTATTTTTTTGCCGTTCCGTTCACTAGAATCAAGAATACATTTACGATTTTAGGCTGCTTTTTTTTATTTTTTATAAGATTTGGTTTATAATTTAAAAAAATTTAAAGAGCAAGCTATCGGTCGACACAATAAGATTGTGCGACTTGCCAGGTTTCGGCATCATCAGACTCCCTTCTTATTCTAAGAGTGTCTTGTGAGGATCGCCATTGCGGAAAGTTAGTGCAAATATTGAGTCTGTAGTGTACGGGAGTGTATTTAATTGCGGGTGGAATGCCAATATATTCGATCGGCGTATGGTTGAGATTGATGTGCGCACTCTCGCTATGCTCGTCTTAGCTCGCCGGATTGTCGGGGTTCTTTCTCCCTCAAACCATATAAAAGTACTCTGCCACATTTAAATAGTGCGCTTTTACAAAATAAGTACCACTTGGGTTACTGAGACAAATTAACACAATATTGGTGACGCCGACACGTCCAGCAAACTACCTGAGAATCTCGTCTTATTAGAGGGAACACAGGTGTTGTTGTCCTCTTCTGTACCCACCCTACCATGATAATGATTTTAATATGTTACATTATTACCTTGGACAGACTCATTAAATCCTACCACATTTTATAAAAACCTAGCATGAATACTCGACAGACAATGTATAATTCCTTAGCACTTCATATTTAATTTATTCTTAAATGTATAAGTCCTCGAACATCTATCTTATAATTAAGGAAATTTAAATTGATTCTATAGATTTTACGTTAAATTAAATAATAAGAAAAACATAAACAAAAATGATTAGGAGCGTAATATGAGTGTAATGTTTATCAGCAGTTTTATGGACTCAGCAGTTTTATGATCTGCTTAAGTTTATGATCTGCTGATTGTTTACATAAAACAATCATAAGCTGATAAGCATTTCAGCCTAAAATCATTTACTTTTCTTTAATTTTAGATCTTAATTTTTAACGTCACTTATACTGGCTGAAAATACTCGTAGGATGTTAATACGACACAAACTGTTTATTGTCTCTCGGACAATAGCGGAATCCACTCCGGAATCCAGGGTGGAGATGATATCCAAAATTTGCTCCTTCGCACCCTCGTCCCGCTGAGTGGCAATTTTTCTGCAGTTGGTCCGTTGGGTTTCCAAACTAGTATAACCTAGTTAGTTATATCCATCCACCGGCGTGTTGGTTAGCTTCTTGTATTTTTTCCTGGCCACACTTGATCCGGTCTGGAACTTTAGCTCCACTGCCGACTTGCCTATGAACATGTTTGGGGGATTGATTCTTTTTATACTATTATACCATTTTGGTATTGGTTTTGTGTCCGTCATGCTGTCTGTCCGTCTGTATGAACGCGCGTTCCTCCGACACCCTTAGAGATAGAGACTTGAAACTTGGAACGTATACTGGAAAGTACCCTCAAAAGTTAAAGTGTCTTGGGTTTGGACCTACGTCCACTAGGGTGCTAGAAAACCGCGAAAATCGATTTTAGCAAATCGATAAGTCCACATATCTTTTACAATTTAAAGGATACAGTCACCAATTTTGGTTGGTAGGTTGTTGGCGAGGTCCTTGAAAGATTGGCATGTGCCACGCCCACCTCCGACGCCCCCATCACCCACTCCTCTAAAATATTCAAATGGCTATATCTTCCGCAGTTTTTGAGTAGGGAACGTCAAATTTGGTAGGTATATTACTGGTAGTCGCCTTTAAGAACCGATAACAAATTTGTGGTGCCACGCCCACATCTGCGCCTATAATCGACAATTCCGATTGTAAATGGATAACTCCGTATATCTTCTAAAATTTTAAAGATAGAGTAACCAAACTTGGAAGATACCAATTTTTGGACCACGCCCACATCCGCCGCCCCCAGAACTTCGTCCCTAGAAATTTAAAATGCGCATATCTGCCGTAATTTGCAAGCTAGAGTCGCAAAATTTTGCTGGTATGTTACTGGTAACTCCCCCAAAGATCGATAAAAAAAATTGGATGGCCACGCCCAGTCCACCTACCTCAACCGATACACCTGTTGGTGTAAATCGATAAACCCATATATCTCACGCAATTTGAAAACTTAAGTCACCAAATTTTAAAGGTATATTGCTAGTAACACCCTTCATACATGTGGAAAAAAAATTTTGGACCACGCCCACTCCGCCCACAAAAAACGATAAATGCCTGTATATTACTAAGATCGAACTCCAAAATTTTTTGGGCCACGCCTACGCCTACTCCCGCCCCCAAAACCGATCAACGCCCATATCCCCCGCAATTCAAGTATTTCTTAACTGTACACAAATGAAGGTATAATAGTATTTCGCTGTCGGTTACGTCCGACTGCAACGTTCTATCTTGTTATACTATTATACCAAAATGGTATAATAGTATATTGGTTTTGTGCAATGTCCGTCATGCTGTCTGTCCGTCTGTATGAACGCGCGTTCCTCCGACACCCTTAGAGATAGAGACTGGAAGCTTGGAACGTATATTGGAAAGTACCCTCAAAAGTTAAAATGTCTTGGGTTTGGACCTACGTCCACCAGGGAGCTAGAAAACCGCGATAATCGATTTTATCAAATCGATAAATCCACATATCTCTTACAATTTAATGGCTACAGTCACCAATTTTGGTTGGTAGGTTGTTGGCGAGGTCCTTGAAAGATTGGCATATGCCACGCCCACCTCCGACGCCCCCATCACCCCCGCCCCTAAAATTTTCAAATGGCTATATCTTCCGCAGTTTTTGAGTAGGGAACGTCAAATTTGGTAGGTACATTACTGGTAGTCGCCTTTAAGAACCGATAACAAATTTGTGGTGCCACGCCCACACCTGCGCCTATAATCGACAATTCCGATTATTAATCGGTAATTCCGTATATCTCCGAACACTTTATAGACAGAGTAACCAAACTTGGAAGGTAATTTGCTGGTAACCTCCTCCAAAGACTGGCATACCAATTTTTGGACCACGCCCACATCCGCCGCCCCCAGGAACTTCGTCCCTAAAAATTTAAAATGCGCATATCTGCCGTAATTTGCAAGCTAGAGTCGCAAAATTTTGCAGGTATGTTACTGGTAACACCCCCTAGGATCGATAAAAAAATTGGATGGCCACGCCCACTCCACCTCCCTAAACCGATACACCTGTTGGTGTAAATCTATAAACCTATATATCTCACGCAATTTGAAAACTTAAGTCACCAAATTTTAAAGGTATATTGCTAGTAACAACCTTCATAAATGTGGAAAAAAAATTTTGGACCACGCCCACTCCCGCCCACAAAAAACGATAAATGCCTGTATCTCCCGCAATTTACTTAACAGAATACTTAACATATGCTGTTAATTTTGGCGCAATGCTGCTTATCTTGCAATTTGGTCACTCTTAATCGAGCGCGTCAAATTGTGCCACCTCTTTTTTTATAAAATTTCTCAATTTCGTATAAAATATTAATTCTAGTATTTCGATTGTTAAAATTCAAAACTAACGGCGATATTTTTTTAACGCGATAGCTTAATCGCATGCTCACAGAAGCTCTACACGAGTCAAGGTAGCATCACAATAGAAACACGAGAAATTAGTCCGATTAATATAAATATAAATTTATAATTATTTAAATATATTTTATATTTATAATATATATATATATATATCAATATATTATATTTATAATTATTAAATTAATTTATGTAATGGTATAATAGTATTTCGCTGTCGGTTGCGTCCGACTGCAACGTTCTATCTTGTTTTTTTCTGGTTTGATTTACTTCACAACCACGTACCTTTTCACCAACTGCACTTTCACTATAATATGGAGTATTTATATATATTTATATATATATGTGGGTTAGTTTGTGGTTTCTGAGACCAACGCCAACAACAACGACGAACATGAAGAACAGTAACAACGACGATCCCTAGACAACAACGATACCGAGACGACGAAGAGCAACGAGAGCGAATTCGCAAGACGGCGAATCCGATCGAGGAAGAGAAGCGGCGAAGACGACGACGACGATGACGATGACGTGACGACGACAAGGGAGTTGCAGTTCGGCCTTTGACGGAATAGGTTGTGAGAGCTGTGCCTCAAGTCGAGTTGAACGAGTGAACGAGTGGAAAGAAGCAGACTTTAATGTTACAAACTATTAATAACGTTATATTATCTTATATTAACCAATTAATACCGTTGATGTAATAAAACCCCCACATATATATACGTATATATTTATTTAAATATTTTAATTTAAATATTTAAGCACGTTTTGCGTTTATTATAATTCTTCCAATTGGATCGCACGACTTTGTTGAGTTTGACCGCAGCAACGACGCCAGCTTGTCTTATGCATTTCGAAAAGCTGCTCACTGAGCGCTTATTGAGTGAGAATTGCATTTGAGCGTTTTCTGTGCGGTTCGTTTATCTGCTTATCTCTCCTCTTGAGCGGCCGCCTGCATGTCTCTACTAATTTAGGGTGGACCATATTCGTACTCAAAAACGGCTACTACACGTCTCAGTGTTAAACAGCATCTTTCTCAGTTCAGCTGCAGCCCGCTTAAGATCCCTTAGATACAGTGGGTTACGTAAGCACAGACGTATACCTTCACAGAAAAATGCGAAAATAATTTTTTTTTTCTCTGTGTATATTTTTCAAATATTTCAGAAAGACACGTTAATAAGGAAATGCAGTTCCTTAAGATAAGCGATCTAAAAGCAGTGCGCACAGGAATCACAAATCAGGAACTAGGTGGAAGCAAACAACAATATTGGCTATGGAACATTTCATTATGCAATTTAATTTTGGCTCACAGAATAATAATAAAGAGAAAGAGTAATAAAAAAAAATGCGAAGCTGGCTTGTTAACCCTCAGTTGGTAACTTGTGGCATCAAGTTGGTCAAATTGAATTACTTAAGCATTTTTGCTTTGTTTGTTTTAAGGGTGCGCTCCTTGGAATGCCAGAAGAGCGCTGTGTTGTTTGTTGTTATTATTATTATTTTATTTCTTTTTTGGCTTTACTGTTGAATTTCGGCTTTAAAAACATTTCAAATTGGGTGATACTATCATTTCTTGTTTGTTTGGGTACAGCAGCCAAATGTTTCATGTGCATTTAAATTTTGTGGGTCACTAGCAGCTGGGTTTACTAACTTTACCGTATTTCAAGGCTGTTCAACTGTTAGTATTAATTTATTAATATATATGTATTTATAATAATAAGGTTGAAGTTGTTATATTTACTTTATAGATGTAACTATAGATGTGTGCATATTTTCTTGACATAAAAAAACTTTCAAAAAAATTAAAGCATTGAAATTACTCGCATAGATATAAGATGAAGAGTTACAAGTTTTGTATAAAATTACTATTAAATAAATAGTGGAAATGAAATTAAATATTGTCATTATCTTTTCTGAATTTGTTGAAGAATTTTTTACATTTTCCTATTTTACATATACACTCCGTGAAATCCGATTAAGGGAACTCATATTTTTGGTGCTAAAAACTGTACCAAGCATAACAGAACCTTGATTACGCATTTTACAGCGGTATTTCTTCTTCTTTCACTTCTATGGTTCATTGGAATGAAATATCCGTGCAGCATCAAATATCAGTTAAATTACGAAGAATCCCATCAGCAATTGATATTGTGTTAAAATTAAAACAAAAATACAACAAAAATGGCTCAACAACCAACAGCAACAAATTATCTACAAGACAAAAAACTGCAATCATACTGGCTGAGGCCCGTAAAAATGCTAAGGAATCGAAACTGTGGTGGCTCATTCGTGATCTGGCCTGCATTCAGTTATCACAACAGGAGCCCGATATGTAAAATACCATGGCGTATGTTTTTATTTATTTATTTGGACGTTGAAGTACTAACGAGCAGTACATTCAAGTGGCCCAACGATACCAAGCACGGGCTTGTTAACGCGCGGACCCAGGCGAAAGCAGTCCACCCCCCCATTTATATTCTGTCCTGATGAACCTTGTAATTGGGTGACCATATACAAGACCGATATTCAAGAATAGGACGCACAAGAGACATGTAAAGAGTTTTAGTAATATAGGGATCGTCAAATTCTTTTGACCAGCTCTTAATGAAACCTAGGACACCAAGGGCCCGATTAGCAGTCGCAGAAATATGCTTGTCAAACTTAAGCTTGGGATCTAAAAGGATACCCAAATCATCAACACATTCTATGCGTTCCAGTGGTTTGCCATTAAGGAAATAATTGATTAAAAAAGGCATTCGCCTATAAAAGGACATGACTTGCATTTATCACAATTAAGATTTAATAAATTAAAGCGACACCAGGCTTCAAAACTATCTAAGTCAGCTTGAAGCCTCTTTCCATTAAGAGAGTCAGTAGTTGATAAAACACAAAAGTTGATAAAATACATATTATAATACACATTTAAATATTTATATTTTGGTACTTATTTTGGTTGTTCTAACAAGGTGTGTCAAAAATATTTTAGAAGAAACTTAAAAGCGTGTGCATCTATTCATTCATTATTATGTACATGCATATATACATACATATGTACATATCTCATGCATAGCTTTGCAACTAAACTCAAAACGGGTCAGCAAAAGAGCTTATAAGCAAGACTATTCTATATTCTGATGATGATAAGTGCCAAGTTATAATTATATATATGAATATATTTATATATACGATTCATACATGCGTCTGCATACACAGAGAGGCATTTCATCAGATTGAATGCCAATGGTATGCATTATTTTTAAATTCTCACTGACCTAAAATAATTAATGCAGGCTTAACAATGTAGATTATTTTATAAAATAGTTTAATTTCAGCACAATAATTATTACTAACTGATTGACTAATTTTTTTAATCAAATGTTATATTGTTTGCAAGCTGTAATAAATAGGGGTATAAACATAGGGGATTTGCACATATTTTTACTCTGTTACCGAAGTTTCGATACCCCTTGAAGCTAGAGACTTTAAACAGGCCAGACAAAAAGGCTAGGAAATCATACAAATACCACAATTTTATCACTAGTGTCACCAAATGTAGATGGTAGTCGAATACGACCCATTGTATCGCTCTCAAAAGACGTATTTTTACTTGGAACGACGTTGCTTTGTAGCAATGATTCATAAACACCTATATATGTACGACATCTGCAACAATTTTCTGCGCATTGAGTTTTAAGCTTGTGAGTTGAGAACAACTGTAAAATGTGTTCAAATAGTTTTGATTACCAATCGTTACTAACGGAGACATTTGAGAATCGCCAGCTTGGCAGATTTTGTGAAGCCCTCACTCTTGGGGCCAATCCAAATTTAATACCCAAGGACGGTAGTGGCAATCAGATGACCATCTATGAGAAGTCGCTATCCACGCCGGGCAGATATCCATATATAATCGCTTGCCTCCAGTTAGGCTGCGACAATAACTATGTAAGTCAAAATACACGGATATATACTGTATATATATAATTTATTTTATTTTCTATACTCAGATCTTACAAAAGTATATTAGATTTGTGCAATGTCTATATAAACGCAGCTTCTTTCGACACCCTTAGAGACAGAGACTTGAAACTTAGAACATTTACTGGTCTGTGCCCGGGACAGACGAAGTGCAAAATTGGAGTGCTATATCTACTGTAGTTTTTGCCGTAAAATTTACTGATTGCCACTTATAACTGATAACAAATTTTTGTGGACAAGTTCACACCTGCACACATAATCACCAAAGCCGATGTTTCGGAAAGTGTAAATCGAAAAATCCGTAAATCTGACACAATTTTAAAGATGAAGTCACCAAACTTGGAAGATAACTTGTTGGTAACCTTCCTGAAGGATCGGTATATACATTTTTAGACACCCGCGGTAAGTTACAGATAACTTCCCAAGAGATCGCTAAAAAATAACTCACTTATTATAGAAACAATTTGTCTAGATTCATTGTTTTTCTTTATTATTTTCTAACAAACTTGTAGGGATATTTACTTGCATATTATATTTGACGGGATTCGGTAGGCCATTTGGACCAAAATGATATATAGGGTATTAGCAATACAAAACAATTGCCAATTTAACGCCTGTATGTACTATTTGTCTGCTTAGTGGTATTAGTGTAAAATGTAGTCTTATATACGGCATTTAATTTTCTCGTCCTACATAAATTTTATGACATAATTGAAAATATTGGACCTTTTTTAGTTGAGTTGCGATTGCAAGTATGCCATTCCTATAAAATGCTTTTCGCAAGCAAAGTGAGAGCATATCTTGCACATAGGTGAGATCGCTGTTTGTGTTTGGTGGTGATTATCTTGTTTGTGTTTCCGTTTTTGTAAAATTTTGTAAATTATATCATTAGGTTACAGTTGCTATCGACGGATAAGTTCTACCACGCAAATATAATTTTTTTATTTGTTTGGAAAAATTTGAGGGATTAGAAATAGTTGAAATCAATGAAAAATTGTGACTTATAAAGTTTTGAGTCGTTTACTTCAGTGGACCAGGTTTTCACAAATAGATTGGCCATTTTATGGTTTTCGAATTTTGTTGCTGAGGTGAGTGGACACTATTTCATGTTCTTAAGCATTGAGAAACTTCTTTTACTATTCAAAATTTTATTATTTGAGGTTAAGGCCTGTATATCGAAAGTAATTATTGAATTATCTTTTAAAATTGGCATTAGCCTTTTTTAATTTTCTTTTCGTTATTGATTAAAACGGTTATTCAATCATGATACTAAATTAGATCGGTAATTTATTGAATTTTGTGGAACACAGTGGAGAGCACTTTGTAAAATCATTTTATACATGTTTGCTGTTTTTTTTTTATATGTTGTTGCCAGATAGAATTAAGTTGCTAAACAAAATTATATGATTTTAGAAACAAAAATTCAGCAAGTTTTATTTGAAATAAATCAAAAATCAATAATTATTGATATAATAATAATTATTAATCCCAAAAATTACGATCGGTCACATTCCGTGTTGCAAATAATAATCAATGCTGTAATAGATTTTTTAGTGACCTTTTGGTACCTTCATTAACCATATTAGCATACAACTACCTGATTACATTTGAGTGTCCAAGACTAGAAACTACGTTATAATCGAATCAATCAGCTAGGTTTGAGCCTTCTCTAGATAATGCTGATGTGTTCTTTTTAAACAGATATAACTAATTTTCATTATATTTTTATATTTTCCACAGATAAATCCGGTGCTTAATAAGGCAGCCATCAACTATGTGGCTGACTCAAGGGATGACAGAAATCTGCATGTATTGTTAAACTTTCGGCTTCGCGGTGTGCAAGTTAATCATGTATATGAAAAGGAGACGGCTTTGAATAAACTAATGAAGAGTCTTAATGGCAACGTTAGCGAATGCGTCGTTAGATGCATTAAATTGCTGCTCGGTGAAGGAGCTTCAACCAACACTCCTGATGCAGATGGCAAAACTGCCTTCCAACATTTGATGCAGATTGAAAAGATTCCCCCAAAGACACGCTTATATTTGCTTTATGAATTTCTAGCGTGCCCAAACCTCAGTGATGACAACTACAGTGAGGGCTTGGATTACGTACTTAAAAATGTATCCGATGGACGCAGTGAGATGTTATACACGGCGCTGCTGCGGCATCTACTTAAACTCAATACGGAGGAGCTGCTGGAGACGCTGAAAAAGTATGAGAGTATTGAGAATTGGGATAAGGTCCGGATGCAGAGCAAGCTGCTCAATGAAGGCACACCGAGAACAGATGATGCTGAATTTGCCATTTATGAAATGTTGGAAGCAAATTCACTTGAAGTTAATCAAAGTCTCCTGGAGACGTCCATCCAATGTCGCAATGATTTTGCGACTCATGCGCTTCTGCGTCAGGGCGCCCGTTTGGGTTCGAGAAACGAAAATAAGAAGCTAATAATTGAGGATATGGATGTGAAGCTGCTCGAAGACCATTTCGATTACTGCATCACGAGTCAGGGAAAAAACATCACTCACGAGCATTACGAGCTCAAAATTAACCTCACGAATCTAACAAGTAAGGGGAAGGAACTCGATATGGCACCCATTGCCTATATGGCAAAATGCAAGGAATTGTGGCCTTTGATGCAGCATCCGCTCATTACCTGCTGTCAGCTGCTTATGTGGAAACGCCTCTGCGCCATTTTCTACACACACTTGGTATTCTTTTTATTCTTTGGCGTCGCACTAGTGGCACATGTGTTACTCCGATTTCCGGAGCGCACTCCGAATGAGTTAGCCTTGTGGATCGTTAGAGGCTCCTTATGCTTGATGATTGTCTATATTCTCCTACAAAATCTTTCGGCATACCTGTTGGTTAAAGATATTCCCAATTTCTTAGATCCACCACTGATAGTACTGCTGATTTTAATGGCATTAGAGTGTGGTCAACTGGAGACACAGCGCATTGTTGAAATTGTGACCGTCATTCTGACGGCATGGAAGCTAATGTTACTCATTGGTGATATGCCTATACCGGCCATATCGACGCATATGCTCATGTTGCATCAAGTTACGTGTACCGTCCTCCGCAGCTTGGCTGTCTACTCGACACTCCTGTTGACCTTTATCCTCGTCTTTTATATACAATTTAACCAGCCGAATGTGGAGGTTGATCACAACAAATTCCTCACTTTATCACTGCCGGGTAGAATGGTTCTACAAACCTTTGTTATGTTCAGTGGCCAATATGAGTACGATGATTTCAAAGACTATACGGGTTCATTAATATTGCTTCTCTTTATCTTTATGACCATTATCCTGACCAATCTTCTCGTGGGGTTGGCCGTTAATGACATTCAGGTGAGCATTTTATTCAATTAAATTAACATTTTAAAAAAAATTAAATTTATTCATGTCGAATTTCTACGTGCTACAAATAAAACAAAAAATTAAATATCGGGAATGGCTATGTCTTCCGGTGTTTTTGAGCTAAAGCCTTCAAATTTGGAAGGTATATTACTGTTAACTGTTTTTTGGGTGGCCACTCCCACACCTGTTCTCATAAACGCCAAAGCCGATATTTCTGAAAGCGTAAATTAATAATCCTTCGAAGGTCGGCATATTAATTTTAAAACCACGCCAAAATCAGCCGCCCCAGAAAATTTGCCTCCAGAAATCTGAAATCAGCACATCTTCGCAATTTGTAAGCTAGTGTCACTTGAATAATCGGTAATAGCAATTAGATGACCAGACCCATAACAGATGAAGTAAATCTATAATATCGTATATCTCAAGCAATGTCTTATTTCGGCTGTCTGTTTTTGAAATTTAATATTTAAAAATTTGTAGATTTTAAACCAAAATTCAATTTAGTGCATTTATTTCGTAACAACTTATTTGTTATGCATTTGCAGACCATCAAGGACCAAGTGGAGCTGAATGCTGCCATATGTCGGACAGGTCTGCTGAACCGTTATGACGTTGCTTTCAAGAATAAGTGGAAAATTTTCGATTGGTTCCGTCGCTTTTATAAAAAGGTGACAAAAATGCAGGAGAACATTCTATATGTCTATCTATCCATACTTCCCAACCAAGACAACAAAGCTATCGTATGTGGTGATGTCAGCCTCCAATCCGAATATTGCGATTATGAGGATGGGAAAAGTGTAAGCGATAATGGTTGCCAAGTTGGAATCGAACTCCATGATTATGGTCCCGAAAACTCCGCCAAAAAATCTAAAAAATCATCCGGTTGCAACAAAGAACTGAAAATTGACCAGAAGACTGTGAATCAAGCTCTTAAAATTATTAAAAGTAATTCGAATAAAATGATTGAGTTACAACGCGAGAAAAATTCTGAAAACCGACTGGAGGAGATTTTGACTCTCTTAAAGAATGGTGAAAAGGAATGAATATAATCGGATCTTGAGTTGTAAGCTATATTATAAATTCACTTATGGATGTTTGAAAAGTTCTCATTGTATACAAACAAAAATATACTTAGATGTTTCAAAACGAAAGATTATTGTATCCATAGAAAATTTTATTCAAAAAATAATTATTATAATATCTTTTGTACATTTAGGAAAATAAAATGAAAATGCCGTTTTAGAAAAAATGAATTAAATGACTATATAAAAATGTTGGATATAATTTAAAAATTATAATAATAAATATTTATTTCTTAAATCATATTAAAATGAAAAGCATAAGCTTTTAGAACTGCAATAGCAAAATATCGAGAAAAAAAAATTAAACAATATAGAACATTGCAGTCGGACGTAACCGACAGCGAAATACTATTATACCTTAATTTGTGTACAGTTAAGAAATACTTGAATTGCGGGGGATATGGGCGTTTATCGGTTTTGGGGGCGGGAGTGGACGTGGCTTAAAAAGTTTTGGAGTACGATCTTAGTAATATACCTTCTAAGTTTGGTAACTGTAGCTCTTAAATTGCGGGAGATACAGGCATTTATCGTTTTTTGTGGGCGGGAGTGGGCGTGGTCCAAATATTTTTTTCCACATTTATGAAGGGTGTTACTAGCAATATACCTTTAAAATTTGGTGACTTAAGTTTTCAAATTGCGTGAGATATATGGGTTTATCGATTTACACCAACAGGTGTATCGGTTTATCGATTACCAGTAACATACCTGCAAAATTTTGCGACTCTAGCTTGCAAATTACGGCAGATATGACGAAGTTCCTGGGGGCGGCGGATGTGGGCGTGGTCCAAAAATTGGTATGCCAATCTTTGGAGGAGGTTACCAGCAAATTACCTTCCAAGTTTGGTTACTCTATCTTTAAAATGTTCGGAGATATACGGAGTTATCGATTTACAATCGGAATTTTCGATTATAGGCGCAGGTGTGGGCGTGGCACCACATTTGTTATCGGTTCTTAAAGGCGACTACCAGTAATATACCTACCAAATTTGACGTTCCCTACTCAAAAACTGCGGAAGATATAGCCATTTGAAAATTTTAGGGGCGCGGGTGATGGGGGCGTCGGAAGTGGGCGTGGCACATGCCGATCTTTCAAGGACCTCGCCAACAACCTACCAACCAAAATTGGTGACTGTACCCATTAAATTGTGAGAGATATGTGGAATTTATTGCTATCGGAAATCTAAATGTATCGATAATTCAGAAACTGCGGCAGTTATCGAAAAAATAACGCAAACTTGTTTTGCGGACGGACAGACAGACGGACAGGGCTATATCGACTCGGCTATTGATCCTGATCAACAATATATATACTTTATGGGATCGGAGAGGCTTCCTTCTGCCTGTTACATACATTTGCACAAAACCATTATACCCTTTTTACCCATAATGGGTTCAGGGTATAAAAAATACAACAAAAATTATCTAACAGGCAAAAAACTGCAATCATACTGGCTGGAGCCGTAAAAATGATAAGGGATCGAAACTGTGGTGACTCATTCGTGATCTGGCCTGCATTCAGTTATCACAAAAGGAGCCCGATATGTAAAATACCATGGCGTATGTTTTGGTAAACTTTATGGGGGATCAATTAGACCCAAATGCCTTATTCCAACAGGATAATGCTTCAATACATTTATCGCGGTCCTGTAGTCATTGGTTTCAGGATAAGGGTTTTAAACTTTTAGAACGGCCAGCAAGATCACCGGACATAAATCCCATAGAAAACATGTGGGGCAACCTGTGCCGTCGAGTTTATGCAGATAATCAACGGTTTAAGAGAGTGGAGCAGCTACGAAAGGCTATCGTTGATCCCATAGGTGTTGAATCGATGTCAAATCGAATTTTTGAAATTATTATGAAAAAAAATTTTAACAAATTTTAAAAATTGTATACTCAATTTCATAAGCAAAAAATCAAGTTCCTTTAATCGAAGTTCGATGTGTGTAAATTAATATATAAATTATAAAAATAAACCAAAATATATAAAACGCTTTATATACGCACTATTCGGCAATATTATTCGGATCAGGAATGTATTAAACAAATTTAGTGTTTTTATTAACCCAATGTTTTTTTTTTATTATAATATAATAATTTTAATAAAGCGTATAGTACTTATTTTGGTTATTCTAACAAAGGTGTGTCAAAAATATTTTAGAAGAAACTTAAAAGCGTGTGCATCTATTCATTCATTATTATGTACATGCATATATACATACATATGTACATATCTCATGCATAGCTTTGCAACTAAACTCAAAACGGGTCAGCAAAAGAGCTTATAAGCAAGACTATTCTATATTCTGATGATGATAAGTGCCAAGTTATAATTATATATATGAATATATTTATATATACGATTCATACATGCGTCTGCATACACAGAGAGGCATTTCATCAGATTGAATGCCAATGGTATGCATTATTTTTAAATTCTCATTGACCTAAAATAATTAATGCAGGCTTAACAATGTAGATTATTTTATAAAATAGTTTAATTTCAGCACAATAATTATTACTAACTGATTGACTAATTTTTTTAATCAAATGTTATATTGTTTGCAAGCTGTAATAAATAGGGGTATAAACATAGGGGATTTGAAATCATACAAATACCACAATTTTATTACTAGTGTCACCAAATGTAGATGGTAGTCGAATACGACCCATTGTATCGCTCTCAAAAGACGTATTTTTACTTGGAACGACGTTGCTTTGTAGCAATGATTCATAAACACCTATATATGTACGACATCTGCAACAATTTTCTGCGCATTGAGTTTTAAGCTTGTGAGTTGAGAACAACTGTAAAATGTGTTCAAATAGTGTTGATTACCAATCGTTACTAACGGAGACATTTGAGAATCGCCAGCTTGGCAGATTTTATAAAGCCATCAGTAAGGGGGCCGATCCAAATTTAATACCCAAGGACGGTAGTGGCAATCAGATGACCATCTATGAGAAGTCGCTATCCACGCCGGGCAGATATCCATATATAATCGCTTGCCTCCAGTCAGGCTGCGACAATAACTATGTAAGTCAAAATACACGGATATATACTGTATATATATAATTTATTTTATTTTCTATACTCTGATCTTACAAAAGTATATTAGATTTGTGCAATGTTTATATAAACGCAGCTTCTTTCGACACCCTTAGAGACAGAGACTTGAAACTTAGAACATTTACTGGTCTGTGCCCGGGACAGACGAAGTGCAAAATTGGAGTGCTATATCTACTGTAGTTTTTGCCGTAAAATTTACTGATTGCCACTTATAACTGATAACAAATTTTTGTGAACAAGTTCACACCTGCACACATAATCACCAAAGCCGACGTTTCGGAAAGTGTAAATCGATAAATCCGGAAATCTGACAGAATTTTAAAGATGAAGTCACCAAACTTGGAAGATAACTTGTTGGTAAACTTCCTAAAGGATCGGTATATACATTTTTAGACACCCGCGGTAAGTTACAAGTAACTTCCCAAGAGATCGCTAAGAAATGGGATGGCCACGCCCACTCCGCCTGCCCAAACCGATATATCTCTTAAAGTAAATCGATAAGTCCATATATTCCCCATTATTTCAAAGCTAAAGTCTCCAAATTTGAAAAGTGTATTGATGGTAACAACCTTCACCAGAAATTAAAGCCAACTTGATCTGTAGTTAGGAAACTTAGAATGTAGATTACTAAGTCTGTCCTCCATAATTGTTTTTTGGCCTTGCCCACTCCCGCGCAATATTTCCCAAAAGCCTATATCATCCATAATGTAACAGCTAAAATTAGCAAATTTGTTAGGAATGTTACTAGGAAATAATTCCAATAATTTTATTGGCCACACCTTCTCCCTCCCAGGAAAATCACAGAAGCCTATCTACCGCAATTAGAAAGGCAACCTTGGACGGTATATCACCCACCCAGTTATTTGATTCCTGTTAACAGCTGGTTTTACTTATGGTATCAAAGTATTTCGCAGTCGATGACGTTAGGTGTTGGATATAGTAGTACTCACTTATTATAGAAACAATTTGTCTAGATTCATTGTTTTTCTTTATTATTTTCTAACAAACTTGTAGGGATATTTACTTGCATATTATATTTGACGGGATTCGGTAGGCCATTTGGACCAAAATGATATATAGGGTATTAGCAATACAAAACAATTGCCAATTTAACGCCTGTATGTACTATTTGTCTGCTTAGTGGTATTAGTGTAAAATGTAGTCTTATATACGGCATTTAATTTTCTCGTCCTACATAAATTTTATGACATAATTGAAAATATTGGACCTTTTTTAGTTGAGTTGCGATTGCAAGTATGCCATTCCTATAAAATGCTTTTCGCAAGCAAAGTGAGAGCATATCTTGCACATAGGTGAGATCGCTGTTTGTGTTTGGTGGTGATTATCTTGTTTGTGTTTCCGTTTTTGTAAAATTTTGTAAATTATATCATTAGGTTACAGTTGCTATCGACGGATAAGTTCTACCACGCAAATATAATTTTTTTATTTGTTTGGAAAAATTTGAGGGATTAGAAATAGTTGAAATCAATGAAAAATTGTGACTTATAAAGTTTTGAGTCGTTTACTTCAGTGGACCAGGTTTTCACAAATAGATTGGCCATTTTATGGTTTTCGAATTTTGTTGCTGAGGTGAGTGGACACTATTTCATGTTCTTAAGCATTGAGAAACTTCTTTTACTATTCAAAATTTTATTATTTGAGGTTAAGGCCTGTATATCGAAAGTAATTATTGAATTATCTTTTAAAATTGGCATTAGCCTTTTTTAATTTTCTTTTCGTTATTGATTAAAACGGTTATTCAATCATGATACTAAATTAGATCGGTAATTTATTGAATTTTGTGGAACACAGTGGAGAGCACTTTGTAAAATCATTTTATACATGTTTGCTGTTTTTTTTTTATATGTTGTTGCCAGATAGAATTAAGTTGCTAAACAAAATTATATGATTTTAGAAACAAAAATTCAGCAAGTTTTATTTGAAATAAATCAAAAATCAATAATTATTGATATAATAATAATTATTAATCCCAAAAATTACGATCGGTCACATTCCGTGTTGCAAATAATAATCAATGCTGTAATAGATTTTTTAGTGACCTTTTGGTACCTTCATTAACCATATTAGCATACAACTACCTGATTACATTTGAGTGTCCAAGACTAGAAACTACGTTATAATCGAATCAATCAGCTAGGTTTGAGCCTTCTCTAGATAATGCTGATGTGTTCTTTTTAAACAGATATAACTAATTTTCATTATATTTTTATATTTTCCACAGATAAATCCGGTGCTTAATAAGGCAGCCATCAACTATGTGGCTGACTCAAGGGATGACAGAAATCTGCATGTATTGTTAAACTTTCGGCTTCGCGGTGTGCAAGTTGATCATGTATATGAAAAGGAGACGGCTTTGAATAAACTAATGAAGAGTCTTAATGGCAACGTTAGCGAATGCGTCGTTACATGCATTAAATTGCTGCTCGGTGAAGGAGCTTCAACCAACACTCCTGATGCAGATGGCAAAACTGCCTTCCAACATTTGATGCAGATTGAAAAGATTCCCCCAAAGACACGCTTATATTTGCTTTATGAATTTCTAGCGTGCCCAAACCTCAGTGATGACAACTACAGTGAGGGCTTGGATTACGTACTTAAAAATGTATCCGATGGGCGCAGTAAGATGTTATACACGGCGCTGCTGCGGCATCTACTTAAACTCAATACGGAGGAGCTGCTGGAGACGCTGAAAAAGTATGAGAGTATTGAGAATTGGGATAAGGTCCGGATGCAGAGCAAGCTGCTCAATGAAGGCACACCGAGAACAGATGATGCTGAATTTGACATTTATGAAATGTTGGAAGCAAATTCACCTGAAGTTAATCAAAGTCTCCTGGAGACGTCCATCCAATGTCACAATGATTTTGCGACTCATGCGCTTCTGCGTCTGGGCGCCCGTTTGGGTTCGAGAAACGAAAATAATAAGCTAATAATTGAGGATATGGATGTGAAGCTGCTCGAAGACCATTTCGATTATTGCATCACGAGTCAGGGAAAAAACATCACTCACGAGCACTACGAGCTCAAAATTAACCTCACGAATCTAACAAGTAAGGGGAAGGAACTCGATATGGCACCCATTGCCTATATGGCAAAATGCAAGGAATTGCGGCCTTTGATGCAGCATCCGCTCATTACCTGCTGTCAGCTGCTTATGTGGAAACGCCTCTGCGCCATTTTCTACACACACTTGGTATTCTTTTTATTCTTTGGCGTCGCACTAGTGGCACATGTGTTACTTCGATTTCCGGAGCGCACTCCGAATGAGTTAGCCTTGTGGATCGTCAGAGGTGCCTTCTGGTTGATGATTGTCTATATTCTCCTACAAAATCTTTCGGCATACCTGTTGGTTAAAGATATTCCCAATTTCTTAGATCCACCACTGATAGTGCTGCTGACTTTAATGGCATTAGAGTGTGGTCAACTGGAGACACAGCGCATTGTTGAAATTGCGACCGTCATTCTGACGGCATGGAAGCTAATGTTACTCCTTGGTGAAACGCCCATACCGGTCATATCGACGCATATGCTCATGTTGCATCAAGTTACGTGTACCGTCCTCCGCAGCTTGGCTGTCTACTCGACACTCGTGTTGACCTTTATCCTCGTCTTTTATATACAATTTAACCAGCCGAATGTGGAGGTTGATCACAACAAATTCCTCACTTTATCACTGCCGGGTCGAATGGTACTACAAACCTTGATTATGTTCGGTGGCCAATATGAGTACGATGATTTCAGAGACTATACGGGTTCATTAATATTGCTTATCTTTATCTTTATGACCATTATCCTGACCAATCTTCTCGTGGGGTTGGCCGTTAATGACATTCAGGTGAGCATTTTATTCAATTAAATTAACATTTTTAAGAAAATTAAATTTATTCATGTCGAATTTATACGTGATAAAAACAAAACAAACAAGATAGACCCTTGCAGTCGGACGTAACCGACAGCGAAATACTATTATACCTTTATTTGTGTACAGTTAAGAAATACTTGAATTGCGGGGGATATGGGCGTTTATCGGTTTTGGGGGCGGGAGTGGGCGTGGCTTAACAAATTTTGGAGTACGATCTTAGTAATATACCTTCTAAGTTTGGTAACTGTAGCTCTTAAATTGCGGGAGATACAGGCATTTATAGTTTTTTGTGGGCGGGAGTGGGCGTGGTCCAAAATTTTTTTTCCACATTTATGAAGGGTGTTACTAGCAATTAAGTTTTCAAATTGCGTGAGATATATGGGTTTATCGATTTACACCAACAGGTGTATCGGTTTAGGTAGGTGGAGTGGGCGTGGCCATCCAATTTTCTTATCGATCTTTAGGGGAGTTACCAGTAACATACCTGCAAAATTTTGCGACTCTAGCTTGCAAATTACGGCAGATATGACGAAGTTCCTGGGGGCGGCGGATGTGGGCGTGGTCCAAAAATTGGTATGCCAATCTTTGGAGGAGGTTACCAGCAAATTACCTTTCAAGCTTGGTTACTCTATCTTTAAAATGTTCGGAGATATACGGAGTTATCGATTTACAATCGGAATTTTCGATTATAGGCGCAGGTGTGGGCATGGCACCACATTTGTTATCGGTTCTTAAAGGCGACTACCAGTAATATACCTACCAAATTTGACGTTCCCTACTCAAAAATTGCAGAAGATATGGCCATTTGAAAAGTTTAGGGGCGGGAGTGATGGGGGCGTCGGAGGTGGGCGTGGCATATGCCAATCTTTCAAGGACCTCGCCAACAACCTACCAACCAAAATTGGTGACTGTATTCATTAAATTGTAAGAGATATGGGGACTTATCGATTTGCTAAAATCGAATTTATCGATTTTCTAGCTCCCTAGTGGACGTAGGTCCAAACCCAAGACACTTTAACTTTTGAGGGTACTTTCCAGTATACGTTCCAAGTTTCAAGTCTCTATTTCTAAGGGTGTCGGAGGAACGCGCGTTCATACGGACGGACAGACAGACAGACAACATGACGGACATTGCACAAAACCAATATATTATTATACCATTTTGGTATAATAGTATACAAATTAAATATCGGGAATGGCTATGTCTTCTGGTGTTTTTGAGCTAAAGCCTTCAAATTTGGAAGGTATATTACTGTTAACTGTTTTTTGGGTGGCCACGCCCACACCTGTTCTCATAAACGCCAAAGCCGATATTTCTGAAAGCGTAAATTAATAATGGTAACCTCCTTCGAAGGTCGGCATATGAATTTTAAAACCACGCCAACATTAGCCTCGCCAGAAAATTTGCCTCCAGAAATCTGAAATCCGCACATCTTCGCAATTTGTAAGCTAGTGTCACTTGAATAATCGGTAAACAATTAGATGAACAGACCCATACCAGATGAAGTAAATCTATAATGTCATATATCTCAAGCAATTTGAAAGCTAAAGTCATTTATAATGATATCCTTTATCTCCCGTAATTTAGAGACATAGTTAACAAACTTGGAAGATAGATGACTAGGAGATTTTCTCAAATTTTTAAGGAAAGCTTGGAGCATAGATATAAGGAGGTTCAATCAAATAATGGCATATTTCGGCTGTCTGTTTTTGAAATTTAATATTTAAAAATTTGTAGATTTTAAACCAAAATTCAATTTAGTGCATTTATTTCGTAACAACTTATTTGTTATGCATTTGCAGACCATCAAGGACCAAGTGGAGCTTAATGCTGACATATATCGGACAGGTCTGCTGAACCGTTATGACGTTGCTTTCAAGAATAAGTGGAAAATTTTCGATTGGTTCCGTCGCCTTTATAAAAAGGTGACAAAAATGCACAACATTTCATATGTCTATCTATCCATACTTCCCAACCAAGACAACAAAGCTATCGTATGTGGTGATGTCAGCCTCCAATCCGAATATTGCGATTATGAGGATTGGGAAAGCGTATGCGATTATGGTAGACAAGTTGAAATCGAACTCTATGATTATGGTACCGAAAACTTCGCCAAATCATCTGGTTGCAACAAAGAACTGAAAATTGACCAAAAGACTGTGAATCAAGCTCTTAAAATAATTAAAAGTAATTTGAATAAAATGATTGAGTTACAACCCGAGAAAAAATTCTGAAAACCGACTGGAGGAGATTTTGACTCTCTTAAAGAATGGTGAAAAGGATATATTCATTCCTTCGGATCTTGAGTTGTAAGCTATATTATAAATTCACTTATGGATGTTTGAAAAGTTCTCATTGTATACAAACAAAAATATACTTAGATGTTTCAAAACGAAAGATTATTGTATCCATAGAAAATTTTATTCAAAAAATAATTATTATAATATCTTTTGTACATTTAGAAAAATAAAATGAAAATGCCGTTTTGGAAAAAAATGAATTAAATGACTATATAAAAATGTTGGATATAATTTAAAAATTATAATAATAAATATTTATTTCTTAAATCATATTAAAATGAAAAGCATAAGCTTTTAGAACTGCAATAGCAAAATATCGAGAAAAAAAAAATTAAACAATATAGAACATTGCAGTCGGACGTAACCGACAGCGAAATACTATTATACCTTAATTTGTGTACAGTTAAGAAATACTTGAATTGCGGGGGATATGGGCGTTTATCGGTTTTGGGGGCGGGAGTGGGCGTGGCCCAAAATATTTTGGAGTTCGATCTTAGTAATATACCTTTCAAGTTGGGTAACTGTAGCTCTTAAATTGCGGGAGATACAGGTATTTATCGTTTTTTGTGGGCGGGAGTGGGCGTGGTCCAAAATTTTTTTTCCACATTTATGAAGGTTGTTACTAGCAATATATCTTTAAAATTTGGTGGCTTAAGTTTTCAAATTGCGTGAGATATATAGGTTTATCGATTTGCACCAACAGGTGTATCGGTTTAGGGAGGTGGAGTGGGCGTGGCCATCCAATTTTTTTATCGATCCTAGGGGGTGTTACCAGTAACATACCTGCAAAATTTTGCGACTCTAGCTTGCAAATTACGGCAGATATGCGCATTTTAAATTTCTAGGGACGAAGTTCCTGGGGGCGGCGGATGTGGGCGTGGTCCAAAAATTGGTATGCCAATCTTTGGAGGAGGTTACCAGCAAATTACCTTCCAAGTTTGGTTACTCTATCTTTAAAATGTTCGGAGATATACGGAATTATTGATTAATAATCGGAATTGCCGATTATAGGCGCAGGTGTGGGCGTGGCACCACAAATTTGTTATCGGTTCTTAAAGGCGACTACCAGTAATGTATCTACCAAATTTGACGTTCCCTACTCAAAAACTGCGGAAGATATAGCCATTTGAAAATTTTAGGGGTGGGGGTGATGGGGGCGTCGGAGGTGGGCGTGGCACATGCCAATCTTTCAAGGACCTAGCCAACAACCTAACAACCAAAATTGTTGACTGTAGCCATTAAATTGTAAGAGATATGTGGATTTATCGATTTGATAAAATCGATTATCGCGGTTTTCTAGCTCCCTGGTGGACGTAGGTCCAAACCCAAGACACTTTAACTTTTGAGGGTACTTTCCAATATACGTTCCAAGTTTCAAGTCTCTATCTCTAAGGGTGTCGGAGGAACGCGCGTTCATACAGACGGACAGACAGCATGACGGACATTGCACAAAACCAATATACTATTATACCAGAATGGTAATTATACCATTCTGGTATAATAGTATAACAAGTAAGAACGCTGTAGTCGAGTGAGCTCGACTACCATATACCCTCAACCAAGCTTTAAATGCATTATAGGCTTATCGTTTTTGGGGGCTGGAGTGGGCGTGGCCCGATCTTAGTAATATACCTTCTAAGTTTGGTAGCTGTAGCTCTTGAATTGCGGGAGATACAGGTATTTATCGTTTTTTGTGGGCGGGAGTGGGCGTCGCCCAAAATATTTTGGAGTTCGATCTTAGTAATATACCTTTTAAGTTTGGTAACTGTAGCTCTTAAATTGCGGAATATACAGGCATTTATCGTTTTTTGTGGGCGGGAGTGGGCGTGGTCCAAAATTTTTTTTCCACATTTATGAAGGGTGTTACTAGCAATATACCTTTAAAATTTGGTGGCTTAAGTTTTCAAATTGCGTGAGATATATGGGTTTATCGATTTACACCAACAGGTGTATCGGTTTAGGTAGGTGGAGTGGGCGTGGCCATCCAATTTTTTTTATCGATCTTTGGGGGAGTTACCAGTAACATACCTGCAAAATTTTGCGACTCTAGCTTGCAAATTACGGCAGATATGCGCATTTTAAATTTCTAGGGACGAAGTTCCTGGGGGCGGCGGATGTGGGCGTGGTCCAAAAATTGGTATGCCAATCTTTGGAGGAGGTTACCAGCAAATTACGTACCAAGTTTGGTTACTCTTTCTTTAAAATGTTTGGAGATATACGGAGTTATCGATTTACAATCGGAATTGTCGATTATAGGCGCAGGTGTGGGCATGGCACCACAAATTTTTATCGGTTCTTAAAGGCGACTACCAGTAATATACCTACAAAATTTGACGTACCCTACTCAAAAACTGCGGAAGATATAGCCATTTGAAAATTTTAGGGGCGGGGGTGATGGGGGCGTCGGAGGTGGGCGTGGCACATGCCGATCTTTCAAGGACTTCGCCAGCAACCTACCAACCAAAATTGGTGACTGTATCCATTAAATTGTGA
>JAWNLS010000089.1:0-20049 GCA_035042185.1 Drosophila kambysellisi | reverse complement strand
TATCGGTTCTTAAAAGCGACTACCAGTAATATACCTACCAAATTTGACGTTCCCTACTCAAAAACTGCGGAAGATATAGCCATTTAAAAATTTTAGAGGCGGGGTGATGGGGGCGTCGAAGGTGGGCGTGGCACATGCCAATCTTTCAAGGACCTCGCCAACAACCTACCAACGAAAATTGGTGACTGTATTCATTAAATTGTAAGAGATATGGGGACTTATCGATTTGCTAAAATCGAATTTATCGATTTTCTAGCTCCCTAGTGGACGTAGGTCTAAACCCAAGACACTTTAACTTTTAAGGGTACTTTCCAGTATACGTTCCAAGTTTCAAGTCTCTATCTCTAAGGGTGTCGGAGGAACGCGCGTTCATACAGAAGGGCAGACGGACGGACGGAAAGACGGACAGACGGACAGACAGCATGACGGATATTGCACAAAACCAATATACTATTATACCATTTTGGTATAATAGTATACTGATTTGCACTCAAGTATTCAGTTCCGCAATTGCGTTCTTTTCTTATGAGAGGCTCATGGACTACAGAGTGAGAAAAAACTAAGGCAGCGTTTATTTTGACTCACAAGCTCGAACTGACCCGAACACACGTGCATATACCAGCTAGGCGGGTTATGTAAAAAAAGTACCTATGGACACCTGGGAGCCATTTTTACGTTAGGTTGAATATTTTCGGTATAAATAGATAAATCCTTCGCAGTCAGTTTAGTTACATCCTGCATTTCGGATGCTACCAGCCAACAAGGACTATGGCATTCGGACTACTTTTGAACAAGGGAAATTCATCCAGGAACGATTCAAAATTGGATATTCATTTTGCCAAATGACTTAAATGGTCAACCTAAGCAACTCAACTGTAAATAACATCATTCGGAGTTTCGTCGAAGAAATTCGGAAAATTTGCGAACGCGCGTTCCTCCGACACCTTTAGAGATAGAGACTTGAAACTTGGAACGTATACTGGAAAGTACCCTTAAAAGTTAAAGTGTCTTGGGTTTGGACCTACGTCCACTAAGGAGCTAGAAAATCGATAAATTCGATTTTAGCAAATCGATAAATCCCTATATCTCTTACAATTTAATGAATATAGTCACCAATTTTGGTTGGTAGGTTGTTGGCGAGGTCCTTGAAAGATTGGCATGTGCCACGCCCACCTCCAACGCCCCCATCACCCCCGCCCCTAAAATTTTCAAATGGCTATATCTTCCGCATTTTTTGAGTAGGGAACGTCAAATTTGGTAGGTATATTACTGGTAGTCGCCTTTAAGAACCGATAACAAATTTGTGGTGCCACGCCCACATCTGCGCCTATAATCGACAATTCCGATTTTAAATGGATAACTCCGTATATCTTCTAAAATTTTAAAGATAGAGTAACCAAACTTGGAAGATAATTTGCTGGTAACCTCCTCCAAAGATTGGCATACCAATTTTTGGACCACGCCCACATCCGCCGCCCCCAGGAACTTCGTCCCTAGAAATTTAAAATGCGCATATCTGCCGTAATTTGCAAGTTAGAGTCGCAAAATTTTGCAGGTATGTTACTGGTAACTCCCCCAAAGATCGATAAAAAAATTGGATGGCCACGCCCACTCCACCTACCTGAACCGATTCACCTGTTGGTGAAAATCGATAAACCCATATATCTCACGCAATTTGAAAACTTAAGTCACCAAATTTTAAAGGTATATTGCTAGTAACACCCTTCATAAATGTAGAAAAAAAATTTTTGACCACGCCCACTCGCGCCCACAAAAAACGATAAATGCCTGTATCTCCCGCAATTTAAGAGCTACAGTTACCAAACTTAGAAGGTATATTACTGAGATCGAACTCCAAAATTTTTTTGGGCCACGCCCACTCCCGCCCCTAAGACCGATAAACGCCCATATCCCCCACAATTCAAGTATTTCTTAACTGTACACAAATTAAGGTATAATAGTATTCCGCTGTCGGTTACGTCCGACTGCAACGTTCTATATTTTTCTTCCTCTATTTGTTTCTTCAAAGTGCTTGCTGTCTAGTTGCTTTATGGCACCTGTTTTCTTAAATGGATTTGTTATTGTAGCAGGCCACCACTAACACACATCGGTATTAGACCATCACTAGTACTGTAAGCTATAATGTTAAGCTCAGTTAACATCTGTTAAATGAGACACATAAAAGACATGTAAAGACTGATGAGCGAGAGTGAGTCAGTCTGTCGCTGGTCACTGTTATAAGTAGACGTATCGATAACTAAATAAAGGATCACAATAAACCAACGTCTTATTTAATTCCCTACTACAATCTCAGAAGTGGGATCACCGAAAAAAAGGAGAAAAAGTAATAATACAATGGACAATATAAAATTTAATGAATATTCAGTGACGCAGTTGAAAAAGTGGCTAGCGGCAACGAAATTGCCGACCACGGGCACTAAGACAGAGCTGGTAGCTCGCTTGCTTGCGGCGCCAATAACGGATCATGACGTGTTGAAAAAGTCGACGCTCAGCAACAACAACAACGGCATAGGCGGCGGCGACAAGGACGGCAGCATAAGTAACGGTGCTGACAACGGCGGCGACGGAAAAAACGGCAACGGCGGAGATGACAATGACGAAAATGACGACAACGGTGGCGACGGAAAAAACGGCAACGGCGGAGACGACAATGACGACAATGACGAAAATGACGACAACGATGGCGACGACAAAAATGGCAACGGCTGAGACGACAATGACGAAAATGAAGACAACGGCGGCGACGACAATGACGTCGGCGGAGGCGACGGCAGAGGCAACTTTAACATACGCAGACCAGATTTTAACGTCGGAGTTAACAGCAATGTTAGCAGTGCTGTGGTGAAATCTGATCACCAGGCCGTAAATGTAAACAAGTTTGGCAATGCAGATTTAACAGCGTTCAACTTGGCAAAGGAAGTGACACTTGATTACGATGGCAAATCATGCGCTCGTAATTGGGTTAGACAAGTCTCTTTCTTTTTCCGGTCGCCGAAATGGGTATTGATATCAACCACAAGTACGATCGCAAGGTTCGCAGAACCGAACCCAAATCTCAGGATGTTTACCTGCGCTTGCTCGTCAAGTTGTACCGTTTCCTGCAACGTCGCACGAACAAGAAGTTCAATCGCATCGTCCTGAAGCGTTTGTTTATGAGCAAAACCAATCGGCCACCAATGTCGCTGCAGCGCATCGCTCGCTTCTTCAAGGCAGCCAATCAGCAGGAGTCGACCGTTGTTGTCGTTGGCACCGTCACCGACGATGCCCGCCTCCTCGTCGTACCCAAGCTTTCCCTGTGCGCGCTTCATGTCACCCAGACGGCTCGCGAGCGCATCCTGAAGGCAGGCGGCGAAGTTCTTACCTTCGATCAGTTGGCCCTGCGCTCGCCCACCGGCAAGAGCACCCTGCTGCTCCAAGGCAGACGCACCGCTCGCACTGCCTGCAAGCACTTCGGCAAGGCTCCTGGTGTGACCCATTCGCACACCCGCCCCTATGTCCGATCCAAGGGACGCAAGTTCGAGCGTGCTCGTGGTCGTCGCTCCAGCTGCGGTTACAAGAAGTAAACGACGACAACATCTTGTGGAAACGGTAGACGTCGCTTTTTGGTTAAGATATTGACTTGTCAAACGAGAGGATAGTTAAAAGTGGAGCACACCCTTTTGGCAATAAAGATTTCTTATTTCAAAAAAAACAAGATAGAACGTTGCAGTCGGACGTAACCGACAGCGAAATACTATTATTCCTTTATTTGTGTACAGTTAAGAAATACTTGAATTCCGGGGGATATGGGCTTTTATCGGTTTTGGGGGCGGGAGTGGGCGTGGCCCAAAATATGTTGGAGTTCGATCTTAGTAATATACCTTCTAAGTTTGGTAACTGTAGCTCTTAAATTGCGGGAGATACAGGCATTTATCGTTTTTTGTGGGCGGGAGTGGGCGTGGTCCAAAAATTTTTTTGCCACATTTATGAAGGGTGTTACTAGCAATATACCTTTAAAATTTGGTGACTTAAGTTTTCAAATTGCGTGAGATATATTGGTTTATCGATTTACACCAACAGGTGTATCAGGTAGGTGGAGTGGGCGTGGCCATCCAATTTTTTTATCGATCTTTGGGGGAGTTACCAGTAACATACCTGCAAAATTTTGGGACTCTAGCTTGCAAATTACGGAAGATATGCGCATTTTAAATTTCTAGGGACGAAGTTCCTGGGGCCGGCGGATGTGCGCGTGGTCCAAAAATTGGTATGCCAATCTTCGGAGGAGGTTACCAGCAAATTACCTTCCAAATTTGGTTACTCTATCTTTAAAATGTTCGGAGATATACGGGGTTATCGATTTACAATCGGAATTTTCGATTAAAGGCGCAGGTGTGGGCGTGGCACCACAAAATTGTTATCGGTTCTTAAAGGCGACTACCAGTAATATACCTACCAAATTTGACGTTCCCTACTCAAAAACTGCGGAAGATATAGCCATTTAAAAATTTTAGTGGCGGGGGTGATGGGGGCGTGGGCGTGGCACATGCCAATCTTCCAAGGACCTCGCCAACAACCCACCAACCAAAATTGGTGACTATATTAATTAAATTGTAAGAGATATAGGGATTTATCGATTTGCCAAAATCGAATTTATCGATTTTCTAGCTCCCTAGTGGACGTAGGTCCAAACCCAAGACACTTTAACTTTTGAGGGTACTTTCCAGTATACGTTCCAAGTTTCAAGTCTCTATCTCTAAGGGTGTCGGAGGAACGCGCGTTCATACGGACGGACAGACGGACAGACAGCATGACGGACATTGCACAAAACCAATATACTATTATACCAGAATGGTATAAAAAAAAAAATATTGCAAATATTTACAATTTAAACACGACTGACTGGCATTTGCTGATCTTAGCAAAGTTAAAAGGCAAAGCACAACAATGGTTGCACGGAAATGAAACACGAATCTTGAAACCAGCTGAACAACTGTTGGATCAGCTGATCGTGACATTCAGCGTTAAGATTTCCAAAATGGAAGCCAGAGACAACTTCCAAAAACGACAATGGCACTACAAAGAAAGCTTCGGGTCATATTTTGAAAACAAAACATTTTTGGCCAGTAACATCAACGTTGACAAGGAGGAACTACTGGAAAACATCATAGAAGGCATTCCTTCAACCATTTTGCGTAACCAGGCACGCATTCAATGCTTCAATGATCCAGCCCAGATGTTGAAGGCGTTCGCCGACATTCATCTACCGCAAGGAAAAGGTTTCAAAGCGGTACACAAGCCGGCTAAAGAAGAGGATTACAAGGAGATGCGTTGTGAGAATTGCAACTCGAAAGGCCATAGTGCCCGGACATGCCGCAAACCAAAGCGTGAGCCTGGGTCATGCTATGCATGTGGAACGTTTGGTCACTTCGTGAGACAATGTCCCGAAAGAAAGAGCAACAGTACAAATAATTATGTAAGAAAATTTAAAATACATATTGCGAACTCCGTTATATCTCCATTAATTGCAGAATGCCTCATAGACTCAGAAAGTCCCATATCTCTTATAAAAAAACATCGCGTACCAAATGAATTAGCGCTACAACCCGTTTTAAGTTCTTATATATTAAAAAATAAATCGGATTATTTTCATTTAAACATTGTTGCAAACGAGTCTATGAGTCATGATGTAGTTCTAGGAAGGGATTTCATGTACGCATGCAACCTAAGTTTAGATTTAAACACCCTGAGGATGGTTACGGTGGAGAAAATTGTTGAGCTATTGAGCTTTTTCAATAGCTATCGAGTTTTTCAAAAGTCACACAAATAAATAGAAACGCACCGAAATTTGCTTTTCTATTAAATATAGTTTATTTGCCTTCGTGGCCAAACTTAAAGATAGTTACAATTGTTAGTTATAAGCTCCGAGTTGAGCTTTGCACTTTTAATTGCACGAATTAATTTTTTGGCAAACGGTGTCGAATACCGTGCCGCGACTTGAATTCTCGATTGACCAAATAGAACTAATTAGCTGCCGAATTGCAGCTGCTGCTTGCGCTCAGCAAAGGCAAAGGGCAAGCAAAGTGAAAACAAATGCAATAAAACGAAATGCCGATGAGCATATACAAAACAACAGTTATGATCGTTACGTTAATTTGCTCTTTATGCTGCGCAGAGCATAACTTATCAAACAGAAAAATATAAAAAGAGAAACTGCTTTAATTGTTGTTTGGCGCGGATGCCTGCGTAACCAAACATTCTCCCCCCGTTGAAAAACACGGGCTTTCAACAGCATCCTCTTTCGGAAGCGCACACAACTTGCGCACAGCTCTCTTTATTGTTCCAGTTGACGTCTTGAGAACAGCTACTCTGGAAACGCCGTCAGCACCAGCAACAAGCTCGACCACACGAGCCAGGCGCAGATCATCCAGGGGCAAAACCGAGGGTCCGACCGACCGGATAGAAATGGTATTTTGCTGTCTTCACCGCCGCCTCCCAAAGTCCACCAAAGTGTGGTGAGCGAGGTGGGATGAATTCCCATTCGATGTCGTCAGAGACACAAAACTCTCGGACAGAGTCGATGTGCTTCTCGCTGAGGAAGAGTCGCTTGAGTTCAGCTAAGTCATTCTTGGCTCCGACGAAATTTGTCGCATTGTCCGACCATACGCGAACAGTTTTACATCTGGTAAGAATAAACCTCTTAAGTGCATTGAGAAAGGCTGCTGTTGACAAATCAGGAACCAGTTCGAGATGCACCGCCTTTGTTGCGAAGCAAATGAATACCGAGGTGTACCATTTACCGGGCCTTTGTTACAAATCTTGCTCTTGTAATAAAACGGTCCACAATAGTCCACTCCAGTGACAGCGAAAGGATGCGAGCCACTAACACGATCGCGGGGAAGATCAGCAGCTGCTCGCGTCCGGGGACATAGCGCACTGGGTAATGGATAAGAGACTAGCGATGATTGTGGTGGCGGTGTGGCATGAACGAAATTCTCCCCATCCAGATGATACAGATCCAAGTACTCGTTGTAAATATGATTCCAATCTATGTGCGGCTCCAGCGTGTCCAAGACGCACTGTCTCAGCTCGTATTTGGATTTTGTTTGCATCTTTTCCGGTAACTCATTGTCGAGCAGAGTGTCCATAAAGAGACGCAGACGCTTCTCGGTGCCGTAGCTGGCCAATTGGAATGTCATCATCATGTGCCAGTGCTTCAGTTCCTCAAAGGCTTCCAGAGCTTCACAATCAAGTTCCTCCTTGGTAGATTCGTTGACTAAACGGGAACACGATTCTACATCCCAAAACCGACGAACGATTTCATCAAGCTTGTGATCTAGGCTAGGATTTGGCATCAGAACCGAGCTAGTGACCATCAATGAGGCAGGGCTCGCTGAAGAAGTTCCTCCTGTCACTATCCAGCCCAGTTGAGTTTTTTGAAGAATAGGCAAACCAGAAGCGATTTTGATTTGACCAATTAACCAATCAATTTTGTGCGCCTTAAAGAACTCTGGATCAGCCAAGCGAATATTTGAGGGTATATTCCAGAGCTCAGTGTTGACAGCGTGGCTAGGCTGATTTCCAGTTATAGACGGAGCTACGAGAACTGAGATGTTGGCAGAGTACGCAGATGCTCGCGATTGAAAGCTTATATCGGCTGAATAGCATTCTGAGGCAACAGTAGACTCCCCCAATCCTGAAATCAAAGTAGGTGAGCGATGCGCGCGCAGCTGGAGGTGTTGAGCTAAACGAGATGTGATAATGTGCGCCTGCGATCCAGAATCCAGTAGCGCTCGGCAAGGGACTAAAGCTCCAGTACGACTTCTAACGTTGATTACAGCAGTTGCCAAGAGCACCACGTCTTGACTAAGATTTTGGGCTACAAGTGTTGCCGAAGGGTTTGCAGCAGGCGGATGCGGAGCAAAGTTAACTTGAGAGCCGTCAATCTGATTCTCAAAATGCAGAAACGTATGATGCTTGTCCTTGCAGCGGTTGCAGGTAGTGGAGCTGCACTCCTTTAGCCGATGACCTTTACACAGGCAATTAATGCAAAGGTTGAGCTTCTTTACCTCTCGTAGACGCAGTTGCGGAGACAGATTTCCAAAACGGGAACAGTTATAAATTAAGTGGCCAAAGGTCTCACAAAACACACATTTATTTGTGTTGGAGTTAGTAGCGACAAAGGCCTTTCTGCTGGTGTTAACGATTGTACTACTTTTTCCCTCCTTAGAGCTAGGCGTATACGTTGCCATAGCGTGTTCCACATTTTCCAACCTTTGACATCATCGATCCAGAAATTCCAAGAACTGCTCACAAGTCGGAATAGTTTCCATCGGTGCTGTCTCCTCCCAACTGATCTGCGTTGCCTTGTCCACTTTCTGCAGCAAACTGTGCACGATAATGAAACCCGCAATCTGCTGAACGTGGCCCAGGCTTTGTAGAGCGTGCATATTGGAGTTAACCGTATCCGAAAGGGTTCGAAGTTTTACCGCTGATGACGACTCGATGCAATCTAATCCCAATATCTCCGTGATATGTGCTTGGAAAATGAGACGCTTGTTGTTAAACCGTTTTTTAAGCAGCTCCAATGCAACTGGATAGTTAGCGCTGCTGATTTCCAACGAAGAAACACTATTCAAGGCTGATCCTTTCAGACACGATCGCAAGTGCTGAAACTTCTCCACATCCGAAAGTCCTGAGTCCGCATCAATGATTGATCGCTATGAACTCTGCAAACTGTGTATATCCTCCACTAAACTCGGGCAGCTTGATCTCAGGCAACCGGATTCGGCTTTGAGACAAGGTGTGATTGTCACCACAGGACTCTTGCCTCATAGTCGAGCACAACGGCGAAGATAACTTTCGTTTGTTAATTTCGCGTCGAAAGCTAGTTTCAACTAATATTGATAAGTCATCAAAACATGCCCGTAATTCACTCCCGATTTCATCATAATCCAGCTCCTCCAACGCGTCATGCATATTGTAAAATGCCTGCTTAGCACTTTCCAACGCCTTGAGCCGAACAGCCAACTCTTCTTCGCTGAGATGCACAATTTGCTCCGGAGCGATTGCTTTGGCCATCCGTTTTACCTGCTCATCAATAGCTTTGGCCTTGGCTTTGTAAAACGGGGCAGTACGAGACTGAACGGCAGCAGAATTATGCATTTTTAAATATTCCCTTAGGAATCACGGAATTTCACAAGTTCAAAACAACGCAATGTCAATTGGGCAAACACTTTGTTCATAAGCGCAAGCAAAACGAAATGGGACAAACAATAACAATGCAGAAACGGCTGCTGCAACTGTTTAGGCAAACGAGATAAGCGAATCGACAGCGCAGGCGCCAATGTCAATTTGAGGTCAAACACTTGAACCGAAAGTGAGCACAAAACGAACCGAGAATATCGACAACAATGCAAGAGCGCGGGCGCGAGTTTTATTAACTCTTTACTTTAAATAATTTGTATTTATTTAAACAAACAGAGCTAATTGAAATCACGTCGGGGTCACCAATCAAAAAAGAGCTATGCCAACAGTTAAAGAAGAAAATACAACAGTTACAGAAGAAAATACAAAAGTTATAAAAGAAAATACAACAGTTACAGAAGAAAATACAACAGTTACAGAAAAAAATACAACAGTTACAGAAGAAAATACAACAGTTAAGGAAGAAAATACAACAGGTATAAAAGAAAATATGCATATAGTTGTGCCAACAACTAGTGACAAAGATAAGTGAATGTTTATACCAACAGTTAAAAATGAAATTAATACGGCAATGGTAACAAACAGCAATAAGAAAGTAAATGGAACATATAGTCCCAATATTAAAATTGACTCAACAGTTAACTCAATTTTCAATGAAGCAGATGATATTGACGATCTGACGACCAACCAACCAACAAACAACAGTAAAGAACAAGTAAGAGGCTGTAGTCGAGTTAACTCGACTACTATATACCCTTAACCCAGTTATTAAATATATTTCAGTTTTCTTGGAAAATTTCCCTTTAAGATGATTTGCACTCAAATGTCCAAACTGAATGACTACAAACACGTGCATATACATACATAAATACACACATACACACGCACACGAAAGAGTAGTTATCGGGGCTCTGTAAAATACACACAAATATATTGACGCTAGCGTCGATTATCATGTCATCTCTTTCTCACACATGCGCTCACCTATTTATATGTATACAGAAAATGCTTGCGGCTGCTGATAGAAATGAGATCAATATGAGAATATATTTTCGACTATAACTTTGGTGTTTCTTATCCGATCTTAATGAAATTTCGGCAATTGATCAATAATATGTATATGCATATTACGTATAAATTAAAAGCCTCTGCCTCTTAAATTGTGAAATTTATTGCTATCGGAAATCTAAATGTATCGATAATTCAGAAACTGAGGCAGTTATCGACAAAATAATGCAAACTTGATCTGCGCCTGGTACACTAGAACTTACATTCCAAATTTGAAGTCTCTAGCTCTTATAGTCTCTGAGATCCGCGTGTTCATACAGACGGACGAACGGATGGACAGACGGACGGACGGACAGACGGACGGACGGACAGACGGACAGGGCTATATCGACTCGGCTGTTGATCCTGATCAAGAATATATATACTTTATGGGGTCGGAGATGCTTCCTTCTGCCTGTTACATACATTTGCACAAAACCATTATACCCTTTTTACCCATTTTTAATGGGTTAAGGGTATAAAAAGTGGAGAATATTATTAGAACAACCAGCACCGATATCCTTCTCGAAAATTTTCACAACGAAATATTTAATATCGATCTCGCAAATGACAAAACGACTGAATACAATATCGGAGGCGACGTTAGCTATACAACACAGTGCAAATTCAAGCAATTATTAGACAATTTTTACACAAAAGCAGTAAACCCAAACAAACCAGTTATCAAAGGCGAAATAAAGTTAAATTTAGAAAAATCAAAACCATTTAGTTGTACTCCTAGACGACTTTCTTACACAGAAAAGGACAAACTGCAGATTCTTTTAGATGAATATTTAAAAAACGGGATTATACAACCTAGTAGTTCAGAATACGCTTCACCGATAGTTTTAGTAAAGAAGAAAACAGGAGATCTCAGACTTTGCATTGATTTTAGAAAACTTAACAAAGTGTTAATAAAAGAAAAAATCACACTAAAATTATATATCCTTTTAAAAATAATAATAAATAAAATAATATTAATTAGGCTAAGTTTAGAATACGAAACAAAATTTGTGATTTAAAATTAAGCGTGATCAGGGGATCCAAAACGTCAGGATGGCCGAGTTGTAGCAGGCCACCACTAACACACATCGGTATTAGACCATCACTAGTACTGTAAGCTATAATGTTAAGCTCATTTAACATCTGTTAAATGAGACACATAAGAGACATGTAAAGACTGATGAGCGAGAGTGAGTCAGTCTGTCGCTGGTCACTGTTATAAGTAGACGTATGGATAACTAAATAAAGGATCACAATAAACCAACGTCTTATTTAATTGCCTACTACATTATTTTTGATTTTACGAGTGGCATTTCTCTATAATTTGTGTCAATTTCATGTTTTCCTTTTTTCATTTAGTTTATTAATCTTTTTGATTTTATTTAATTGTGTATTATATGCTGGTGATCCGGCATAAATAAAGATATCTGCTGGTGTTCTACCAGTAGTGTTATGTATTGTTTTGTGATTATATGTGTAGATTATTATTTGAAATTTTGTTAATTTATTCTCTTCGTTTGTGTCCGAAGAAACTATTCTTAGTTTCTCATTGATTGTCTTATGGAACCGCTCTACGTCTGATATTCCATTCTTGCTTGTTGTGATATTAATTTTAACATTTTCTGAATCTAACCAAATTTTCAATGCTGCGCTCATGAATGCTGAATCTTTATCTGCTTTTATCTCTATGGGTTTTCCCATTTCGTTAAATACTTTCAATAATGCTCTTTTTGCTTCTAACCAATCTTTACCATTTATTTCGATTAATGTAGCGAATTTTGAATATATGTCTATACATGATAGAAATTGTTTATTATTAATCATATAAAAATCTATGACATATTTTTCCCTGGGGTTGAAAACTTCTGGTGTTATTTCGTAATTAAATTTAGTGTCCATGTGTTCTACTTTTGAGATATTGCATATTTCACATTCGTTAATTATATTTTGGATTAATTTTTGATAGTCTGGAAAATAGTATTTTTCCTTAAACATTATTATGGTTTTCTCTATTCCTGGATGTAAAAGTTTCGTATGGTCATTTAGTATAATTTGTTTTAGTTCTGAATAGTTCTGGATATCTATTAGTTTTTTGGTAGTTCTCATTGTTTTAATCGGACAATCTCTTTTTATTATTTCCATGTATGCTTTTTGGAATGTTGCAAAATCGTTTTCATGTGGAAGATATATAACGATGTTTTTAGTACATAGGTATTCTTTTATAATTTCTTTTTCTATTGTCATTACTGTGTAATTTATTATTATTTTAGTTTTGTAATAATAGTTTTTTTTCTTAATTTCTTCATTAGTTCCTTTTATTAGTTCTATTTGGTGATTATAATAGTTCAATGGTCTCTCGGTATTCTGGATGTAATTTTGATTATCTTCATTTGCACTGTGTATTGTTGCTTCTACGCTATCAGGGGTATTCATAAAATTTTCCTCCTTGTTATTTACTTCAATTTTGATTCTTGATAATGCATCTGCTACATAGTTCTCTTTACCTGGTATATATTTTATATCATAATCGAATTCATTTAATCTTATTTTCCATCTCTGTAATTTCATATTAGGTTCTTTCATATTATTTAACCATATAAGGGGTTTGTGGTCACTGAGTATTTCAAATCTCTACCGAATAAATATGATCTAAAGTTTTTCGTATGTTCTTGAGATAATACTGCTCCTAAAGCATAATTACTGGCGTCAGTTGTGAGTGAAAATTTCTTGTTGAAGTCCGGATATCTTAATATTGGATCAGATATTATAAGCAATTTAAGTTTTTCAAAGGCTTCTATATAAGTGGTTTCTTTTTCGTTTATTTTTTCTCCTTTTTTGAGTTTCAGTGTCATTGGTTTTACTTTTGCGAAGTTTGGTATGAACTTTCTATAGAATCCACACAAACCTAAGAATCGTTTAATTTCCTTTGGAGTTTTAGGAATTGGAAATTCTTTTACTGCTTTTATTTTAATCGGATTTGGTTTTATTCCCTCTGTTGTTATTATGTGCCCTAAGAATTCAGTTTCTTTCTTCATGAATTCGCACTTGTCTAATTGTAATTTTAAGTTTGCTTCTCTAAGCTTATTGAAAACTTTTTTCAGTGACAATACGTGTTCTTCCAATGAAGTGGAATACACTATTATATCGTCCATGTATACCAGACAATTTTTATATATTAAGTCTCCTAAGAGGTTGTTCATGCAACGTTGAAAAGTTGCTGGTGCGTTTTTTAAACCAAATGGCATTCGAGTATATTCGAAATGACCTGCTTTTGTGGAAAATGCCGTTTTAGCAATTGACTTTTCATCCATCTGAATCTGATGAAATCCCTTGGCCAAATCAATTGTTGTGAAATATTGACACCTTCCTAACTTGTCTAATATTTCATCCATTACAGGTATTGGATATTTATATTGTCTTTTCATTAAGACTACGATAATCTACTACTATTCTATATTTTTTCTGACCAGATGCGTCTGCTTTTTTCGGTACTATCCATATTGGTGAACAATAAGGTGAATTAGATGGTCTTATGATGCCTTGTTGCATCATTTCTTTCATTTGTTTATTGACTTCTTCGTCATAACTTTGTGGGTATCTATGCGGTTTCCTATAACAAGGGTACTCATCTTTTGTGTTGATAACATTTTTAACTGTATTAGTGAAAGTCAAATTGTCACTCTCTCTATACTGTATGTCGTTAAATTCAAACAAGATCTTTTTTAATGTGGACTTTTCCTCTTGGTTTAGGTGTTCTAAGCGAAATTGATTTCCTTCTATTAATTCATTTTCCAATGCATATATTGTTTGCTCATCTTTTACTTCTGATGGGTTTTCATAATTATTTTCCTGATCATTCTCTTTATTTAGATCATGGTATTTAAATAAAAATCTATAATTACTTAGTTCGACAAACTCTTCTTCATAGTTGATCATACATTCACAATCCTTAAGGAACGTTCGGCCTAAGAGGACATCAAAATTTTTTGAAAAATTATGTATGTAGAATTTTTGATCGGTCGGACAAAGTTTACTTGGTGCTAATGAAATGCTTGTTTTTAAATTTACTTCCCCACTTAAGGTTTGGCAAGTAATGTTTTCGGTTGTCATATTATAGTTCAAGAAATTTGTATTCATTATGTTAACCGATGATCCTGTATCTACAAGGCATCGTAATTTTTTATTATTCATGATTATATTTATGAATGGGGTTCTGTGTTTCTGTCCGAGGCTGTTTGATGAAAATTTTCAGTCCATTCCATTCTAGACTGCCCACTATTGCTTGGCCTCTGCCTTTTCACTGGTTGGCTAGGTGGTCTGTTTATATTCGGATTTGTTTGATAATTAATGGGATTCTGCATTCTACCTTGATTTAGTTTTTGTTGAAATTCATTATACAGTTGATCATTATTTGATTGTTGATTTCTATAATTGTAATTTTGTTGATTTCTTGGATAATAGTTTGTATTGTAATTTGGATTGTAATTTTTTTGGGTCTTAAATTTTGATAATAATTATAGTTTTGTTGGGGTCTTGGATTTTGGTTTGAATTATAACTTTGTTGAGGTTTCTGGTAATTTCTATTATTATTTTTACTATATTGTGAGTTTAAGTTTCTTTGTTTCTCTGGGGTACGGTCTTCGTATAGACCCAATTCTTGTGCTACTGATTTGAGTTTTTCTGTTGTTGATATATCGTATCTAGCTAACTGCATATATAATCTATCAGGTATTCTTTTATGTATTACATCTCTTATTGTATTGTTTAATGCGTTTAATACAACATTTTATTTTCCGCATTGTTTTCTATCACTAACTTATTTAATATTTTGAACGATTTCTGCTCGAGTTCTTCGAGAAACTTACGGATGCTTCCCCCGTAGTAGGTGTTGCATACTTTTCTCAATAATTCTTCGAATGGTGTTTGTGTTTTGAAATTGGCGATTAATATCCCTCGAAGTGTTGTCCAATCTCCTGGTAGGTGTCGAAGCGAAGCCTTTAGCGCCTCTCCATGTAACTGCATCTGTATGGCACTGTATATTATGAGTATCTGCCTGGCGTCCGTTGTTGGAAATAGCTCCTTGATGAAATCGATCCTTCCGATGAATGCTCCCAATTCGTCCGTTTCTCCTCCGAAACTTGGTACCTGGCGGATCTGCCCAAGCGCCTGATTTAGTACTCCTTTTAACATTGTTATGTTGTTTTTGTTTTTATACTATTATACCAGAATGGTAATAATAGTATATTGGTTTTGTGCAATGTCCGTCATGCTGTCTGTCCGTCTGTCCGTCTGTATGAACGCGCGTTCCTCCGACACCCTTAGAGATAGAGATTTGAAACTTGGAACGTATATTGGAAAGTACCCTCAAAAGTTAAAGTGTCTTGGGTTTGGACCTACGTCCACCAGGGAGCTAGAAAACCGCGATAATCGATTTTATCAAATCGATAAATCCACATATCTCTTACAATTTAATGGCTACAGTCACCAATTTTGGTTGGTAGGTTGTTGGCGAGGTCCTTGAAAGATTGGCATGTGCCACGCCCACCTCCGACGCCCCCATCACCCCCGCCCCTAAAATTTTCAAATGGCTATATCTTCCGCAGTTTTTGAGTAGGGAACGTCAAATTTGGTAGGTACATTACTGGTAGTCGCCTTTAAGAACCGATAACAAATTTGTGGTGCCACGCCCACACCTGCGCCTATAATCGACAATTCCGATTATTAATCGTTAATTCCGTATATCTCCGAACTTTTTAAAGATAGAGTAACCAAACTTGGAAGGTAATTTGCTGGTAACCTCCTCCAAAGATTGGCATACCAATTTTTGGACCACGCCCACATCCGCCGCCCCCAGGAACTTCGTCCCTAGAAATTTAAAATGCGCATATCTGCCGTAATTTGCAAGCTAGAGTCGCAAAATTTTGCAGGTATGTTACTGGTAACTCCCCCAAAGATCGATAAAAAATTGGATGGCCACGCCCACTCCACCTACCGGAACCGATACACCTGTTGGTTTAAATCGATAAACCCATATATCTCACGCAATTTGAAAACTTAAGTCACCAAATTTTAAAGGTATATTGCTAGTAACACCCTTCATAAATGTGGAAAAAAAATTTTGGACCACGCCCACTCCCGCCCACAAAAAACGATAAATGCCTGTATCTCCCGCAATTTAAGAGCTACAGTTACCAAACTTAGAAGGTATATTACTAAGATCGAACTCCAAAATTTTTTGGGCCACGCCCACTCCCGCCCCCAAAACCGATAAACGTCCATATCCCCCGGAATTCAAGTATTTCTTAACTGTACACAAATAAAGGTATAATAGTATTTCGCTGTCGGTTACGTCCGACTGCAACGTTCTATCTTGTTTCTCATTGGCTTCAAATACCTCAGCGATGCCTTCAGCTGTCTTCTTCCATTCCAGGATTTTCTCGTGACTGGCCGTCGATGCCTTTGCCGTCGCATTATTATAAAGATTTACCAGGGATTCTGCCAAAAGCTCCTGTGATTTAACCAGCTCCTGTGCCATTATAATATTTTTTGTTTATTACAAATTTTTTATTATTTTCACTTCATGAATTTACTTTTATTTATTAATTAAACAAATTTTTATAGTTATTTATTAATTTGTCACTTTTTTTCACAAATTGTTCACGTGAACAAGTCTAGGGGTCTCCAATATTTATTTCGTTAATAGCAAAATATATATAAATGGCAAGCGGTGTATCGCAAGAGCAAAATTGTAACACGGCGACGTTGTTAAAGGTACAAACATAGACTGCTGCCGAATTGCTTCGGCAGGTTTATTGAAAACTTCTAAATTATCTTACAGATAGATACAATTATTCTTATCCTACTTAGGAAATTATCTAGTTACATATTTACTGCTGCAAATGCGTCTAGACTCATTATCCTATCAGTTCGGAGAACTCTTATCGCGGATGGTTTTATTACGGACACAATGTGTGCCGTGTACGTGTCTTTTCACGTCTTTACATATTTTCGCGATAAGAAGCCTTCTTAGGTATCTTAACATTGTAAGATTGAACACATAGAATGTGTTGATGATTTTGGTATCCTTTTAGATACCAAGCTTAAGTTTGACAAGCATATTTCTGAGACTGCTAATCGGGCCCTTGGGGTTCTAGGTTTCATTAAGCGCTGGTTAAAAGAATTTGACGATCCATACACTTTACATGTCACTTGTGCGTCCTATTCTTGAATATGGGTCTTGTATTAATTACAATTACAAGTGTAGAGCTATTGAGCTTTTTCAATAGCTATCGAATTTTTCCAAAGTACAAAAAGAAATAGAAACGCACCGAAATTTGCTTTTCTATAAATTTAGTTTATTTGCCTTCGTGGCCAAACTTAAAAATAGTTACAATTGTTAAGTATAAGCTCCGAGTTGAGCTTTGCACTTTTAATTGTACGAATTGTTTTTTGGCAAGCGGTGTCGAATACCGTGCAGCGACTTGAATTCTCGATTGACCAAATAGAACTAATTAGCTGCCGAATTGCAGCTGCTGCTTGCGCTCAGCTAAGGCAAAGAACAAGCAAAGGGAAAACAAATGCAATAAAACGAATTGCCGATGAGCATATACAAAACAAAAGTTATGATCGTTACGTTAATTTGCTCTTTATGCTGCGCAGAGCATAACTTATCAAAGAGAAAAAATATTAAGAGAGAAGCTGCTTTAATTGTTGTTTGGCGTGGATACCTGCGTAACCAAACATGTATCTTATGTGTGATAAGATTTATAATCTCTATGACTGTCATCATGTTCGGACATTACTTAAATGTGTAGAATAAAAAGGAAAGTAAATGCTCAAAGAATTGGTATTAAATACAAACTTATTAAAAATGTTCTGCGGACAGAACTATTCGAAAGGAAGCAGGCCTTGTACTCATTTATAAGAAATAATAATGATAGAAATATTATACAATATAATATAATATAATAATTAAAGAAAAGCTTAATTTTAAAATCAATAAATATAAAGTGAATCATGAGTAGGATGAATTAAGTAGATGAATTACTTGCACCAGCACGAACAAATTTTAAACGTCGAAGAGTTATTATGAAGGGAATCGTTGATCATTGGCAAGCAGACTTAGTTAAAATGGGTCAGTACTCATCACTAAATAAAGGATATAGATTTCTATTGACAGTAATTGATACGTTTTCGAAATATGCAAGGGGACAAGCGTTGAAAACTAAAACTGCTAAAGAAGTTAAACACGCATTCTCAAGTATACTTAAGGACAATCGAATTCCAAAGAATTTCGTGTTGGTGATGATGTGCGAATTAGCAAGAATAAACATAAATTTGAAGAGGGATATACGCTTAACTGGACAACTGAAATTTTTTGAATCAACAAAACACAAAATAGCAATAAAACTACTGTAACGTTCGGTGGTTAAAGCTGAGCTAAAACTCAGTCGAGCTGTAGGTTCGTGCAACAAATTTATTTCGTTGCGCTTGCGATAATTAAAAACACCAATATATTTATTTGCTAATTATTATTTTATTTATTTTATTGCTCTTTATATTTATTTCTTTAAACTATAAAGAGAAACTTCTCGGCATTCGCAGTGTCACTTCAGTCTTTAATTGGATCGGTCACGAGCACCTGTTCGCAAGAATCTGTCCAGGCTCCGTAACCCACGGAATCCGCCGGGTCTACAATTCTCGCGTGGCAAGGATTTCGTTCTTCACAAATTTCATGACCTCAATGTCCTGTGCGATCTGTGCAGGTTGAGTGATGCGATGTGTCACTCAACTCACTGCTCTTGCCGACTCTTCACTTTTACTTCACTGGCTCAGTGTGGTTCTGATTTCACTTGTTGAATGCTCACTTTTAATGCTCAGTTTTCAATGCCCACTTGCAATTCAATGCCTTTGATTCTAACTCTTCAATGGCCACTTCACAATGCAATGCCTCGCGTCGTGCATTATAGGTTTATCGTTTTTGGGGGCTGGAGTGGGCGTGGCCCGATCTTAGTAATATACCTTCTAAGTTTGGTAACTGTAGCTCTTGAATTGCGGGAGATACAGGCATTTATCGTTTTTTGTGGGCGGGAGTGGGCGTGGCCCAAAATATTTTGGATTTCGATCTTAGTAATATACCTTCTAAGTTTGGTAACTGTAGCTCTTAAATTGCGGGAGATACAGGCATTTATCGTTTTTTGTGGGCGGGAGTGGGCGTGGTCCAAAATTTTTTTTACACATTTATGAAGGGTGTTACTAGCAATATACCTTTAAAATTTGGTGACTTAAGTTTTCAAATTGCGCGAGATATTTGGCTTTATCGATTTACACCAAGAGGTGTATCGGTTTAGGTAGGTGGAGTGGGCGTGGCCATCCAATTTTTTTATCGATCTTTGGGGGAGTTACCAGTAACATACCTGCAAAATTTTGCGACTCTAGCTTGCAAATTACGGCAGATATGCGCATTTTAAATTTCTAGGGACGAAGTTCGTGGGGGCGGCGGATGTGGGCGTGGTCCAAAAATTGGTATGCCAATCTTTGGAGGAGGTTATCAGCAAATTACCTTTCAAGTTTGGTTACTCTATCTTTAAAATGTTCGGAGATATACGGAGTTATCGATTTAAAATCGGAATTGTCGATTGTAGGCGCAGGTGTGGGCGTGGCACCACAAATTTGTTATCGGTTCTTAAAGGCAACTATCAGTAATATAACTACCAAATTTGACGTTCCCTACTCAAAAACTGCGGTAGATATAGCCATTTGAAAATTTTTGGGTCGGGGGTGATGGGGGCGTCG
>JAWNLS010000085.1:0-17457 GCA_035042185.1 Drosophila kambysellisi | reverse complement strand
CTGTTGCCGATGAATATACAGTGGCTCAAAGCGGGCGCTAAGCAGCGACAAGCAAAAAATGTAATCGCCCGCCATAAACTCATTATTCATTATTTTTCAAAAATTCCAAAAACCGATGGCAGGTAAATATATTAACCACCAAAATGAATATATGACCCTAATAAACGGGAATTTCCACACCCGTTAGGTCGGGTTATGTAAGAAGTACCTAAGTTTATGGGTCAAGTCCTCGGGAAACAGTTACATTATGGACACCTGGGTGCCATAAAACCCGGATTTTTTTACCTAAAGTTGAATTTTTTCGGTATTAATAGACCAATCGTCCGTAGCCAGTTTATTTTTTTTCAGCATTTCTGGTGCAATAAGCCAACAAGGACCATGGATAAATGGACTACCATTGAGCAAAATAAACTCATCCTGGAACACTTAAAAATCTGATATTCATATCGCCAAATAGCTAAAATTGTCAATCTAAACACCTCAACTGTATTCCACATCATTTGGAGTTTCGTGGACGAAAATTGGACAGAGGACAAGGGCGGAATTGCACCAAACCCGATTTTCACCGAGCAGGACGAGCCAAGGATCATCAAGATTTCAAGGGAAAATCTTAAGCTATCGGCTCAAAAACTGACTCAATAGGTGCAGGATGAAATAAGGAAAAAGCTCAGTATGGAAACTGTGCTCCAAGTTCTGCGGAACCATGATTTTAATGCCCAAGAACCACGGAAAAATAAATTTGTAAAAGCAAAAAATATAGGGTGTGGGATGACGTTCGTCAAAATCCACTTGGACAAGGATTTGGAGTTCTGGAACACAGTCATATTTGAATATGAGTACAAATTCAAAATTTTTTGCCAGAACGGATGGAATTATAAGTGGCGACAGTTCAATACTGAGGTGAAGCCCAAAATCTTAAAGGCAACAGTCAAGCACGGCGGATAAAATGTCTTGGTATGGGCATGTATTTCGGCAGCCGGTGGCTGAAATTTTGTGATTATTGAAACAACAATGGACAAGTATGTGTACTTTGATATACTAAAGAAAAATTTACTCTAAAGTGTCGAGAAGCTAGGAATCCGACGACCTTTCCGGTTCTACCAGGACAACGACCCCAAGCTTAAGTGTACAGTACAGTACAATAGTACAGTCCTGGCTTATCTGGAACAGCACCCACGTGATAATTCCACCGGGCCAGTCTCCAGATTTAAATATTATTGAAAATTTGTGGTCTCTGCTGGAAAATAACCTCCGGAATCACAACATATCCAGCAAACAAGGTCTCAAAAATGCTCTGCTGGAGGAGTGGAGCAAGATCAGCCCAGAAACTACCCGGAAGCTGGTATCTTCCATGAAAAATAGGTTAAGCGAAGTTGCTAAGGCTAAAGGATATCATACTAAGTATTAAGATCCTTATTTAAGCTTTTATACGCCAAATATTTAACTTTGCTTTAGACTGCTTACCGATCCATTGATTTTTTTTTGGATGTGTTTATAGTTTTTGACTAATTTTAATTAATTAATTAATATTTTAATTAAAACTAAAGTTCCTTCTTAAATGTGATATAACATTAAACAAATTGGCATTTAAACATTTTGAATTTTTTTACATTTTTTGCTGGTTGCTGCTTACCGCCCGCTTTGAGCCACTGTATAATGTTAGACGCAATTTTGGGTAGGACAATTTTAAAGGATGTCGACCTGAGAGTGTGAATGGAATAGAGCTTGCCTGCGGTCAACAGAAATATACACAATAGTCAGAAAGAGCACGATTCTTGCTCGGAACTGCAGAATGAGGGTAAAGATTTCTGTATGCTTACTTCAGAGCAGAGTGAAGACATGTGTGATGTTATTTGATATTTGAATCACAGTCAGGCAGGCAATGCAAAGAAGTGTTTAGCAAATCGCGAGCAGAATACGGTAGATGGGCAAATTCAGGACCGGATGACAGAAAATAATGAGATTGAACATCGGTATGAAAATGAAGCATGTCGATGCACTGAGTGGTGTAGCTTGTTCCGTGTTGTCAGAAAGTGTGCTGTTAAAGGACAAGTGACAGAAGAGATAGAAAATATGGTCGAGAACAGAAGATATGGGGACTATGTGAATCAGTTTTTAATTAAAGTTGCGAAAAGAGCCTCTGATCGGAAAAGAAAGAAAAGAAAAGTTGATAAGTGCATTCCATACGGATCGTTTTCCCATGGTAGGTTGGAAGTTGGAAGAGTTGAAAATAGAGACGGGCTTATCCAAATATCAACTGTGGCAGAGTATATGAAGGAGTTCAGGGCGAATCCTAGGTCAGGAGTGCCGAATGTAGGAATGGGAAAAGACACGGAACGTCAGGAGCAAAAGGGAACTCGAAGTGGTCACCGTTATTGAGAGACCGGACACTGAGAGAGAACAGAGAGTGAATTTGAGTGAGTTTTGCGAGCATTCGGTGCCGAAATCTCGTTGGAAACGCACGCGCATAAAGTACGCAAACAATTCATCACAATTGTGTAATCGTATAAGTGTAAGTGAATATGTACTATTTAGTAAGATCCGATAATAATATTAATAAACTCTTATTATAATAATAAACGTGGAATAAGTAACCCATATCCCACATTGATACTAGACTTTTTTTACTCAAGCCTATATATACAATTAAGAAGCTTGCTTTGTTAACTAATGAATTTGGTCAATCAAAAATATTTGTATGTAACAGTCAGAAGGCAGAATGTGCTTCTCAATAACAGACGAGCCTATGAAACTATAATCGTCTGCCGGTCCGTGCCTCTTTTTTATTAGTAAATTTAAATGTCTTCCAATTAATACCGGTGTGGCATTATTGCTCTTTATTATATTTGTATACAATCATGCATGGTCTGCAGGGTTATAAAATCATTGGAGTGTCTAAGTAATAAGTATTAAAGCATAGCCCAAATCAATTGTAAGTAATTTTAATTTTAAGTGCTGTTATGCAAAAAAAAAACAAGATAGAACGTTGCAGTCGGACGTAACCGACAGCGGAATACTATTATACCTTAATTTGTGTACAGTTAAGAAATACTTGAATTGCGGGGGATATGGGCGTTTATCGGTTTTAGGGGCGGGAGTGGGCGTGGCCCAAAAAAATGTTGGAGTTCGATCTCAGTAATATACCTACTAAGTTTGGCAACTGTAGCTCTTAAATTGCGGGAGATACAGGCGTTAATCGTTTTTTGTGGGTGGGAGTGGGCGTGTCAAAAATTTGTTTTCCACATTTATGAAGGGTGTTACTAGTGGTGATGGGGGCGTCGGAGGTGAGCGTGGCACATGCCGATCTTTCAAGGACCTCGCCAACAACCTACCAACCTAAATTGGTGACTTTATCAATTAAATTGTAAGAGATATGGGGTTTTATCGATTTGCTAAAATCGAATTTATCGATTTTCTAGCTCCCTAGTGGACGTAGGACCAAACCCAAGACACTTTAATTTTTGAGGGTACTTTCCAGTATACGTTCCAAGTTTCAAGTCTCTATCTCTAAGGGTGTCGAGGACGTGCTTTCATACAGATAATTAAAAATTCAATTCTAAATGTCTTAGCTAGAGATTAACTTTTTTGCATGTACAGGTGGTGGATCTCAACTAATTCTCACTAATTATTTTCTTACTAATTATTTTTGGTCTGATTGGGTTTTTCTGGGTTTTCCCCAATTCTTGCAACAAATGTTGGACCGTTTTGTTTTTTACCCCATAAATCTTAGAAATAAATAAAAAAAAAATATTTTTATTTATTTATTTAAAGTTTTAATTTTATTCTTAATGAATTAATTAATTTAATTCAAATTTTTAATTTTTGTATTTTTGGTGTCGACTGAATCTAGTTGACTAATAAATAAATAAATAAATAAATAAATCTATTTTTATTTATTATTTATATTTTGTAGTTTGTCGGCATTCATATGAAATTGTAGGCTGGCGATACACTGTAAGTATATGCGAAAAAATAAATGAACTTGCGCCGAAAAATTTATTAATATATATTATTCTTTTCTTAGTGCACAGGCTACCAGCTGTTAATTGTGGATAATTCAGCAGAACGTTTGACCTGCACACTCATACACATATGGACATGGAATTAGCCGTGTATTTTGAATTGTTTAATTTAATTAATTTAGTTTAATTAATTTAATTTAATTTGTACATAGTATTTAAGGAATTGTTTTATTAAATTTGTTTGTATGTACATATGTACGTACAGAGATTAAACAATTTGTTATGTATTTTGTATTTGAAGTGTGTGTGTGTGTTGTTATACACTAGGACTATGAGCAATTTGGACTTTGCTCTTGGGAAAAAAGATGGAGGCTCTGACGAAATTTTACACTGTACAAATTTGTCGGATTACAAAAGTAGGCGGCCGGAAAAATGGCATATATACTGGATATATACATATATATATATATAGGAGTTGTACTAAAGTGTTTTCCTGTGATGCTGATTGTCCACCGATGCTAGCTGGAGGAGCGTGATCCGTGATGACGAGATGAGACGTGATGAAATGATGATCCCGTGATGACGATGATGAAATGATGGATCCGGCTCGAAGGACTAATGTTGTAGTGGGGCGGCCAATTTACAATCCCAGGAAAACCTTCTGTTGTTGTTGATGGTGTTTTTACACTTTTCTTGATTTATTAATATTTCACTGTATTTTACACTTCTAGCTGTTTTCTTATACTAACTATGGTAGCATGTTACATTACATTATATTACATTTCGTTAACAGCGCTGATTGCGCTGAGATAAAAATGAGAGAAAGCTGAGAGGGTTTGGATGCTATGTTAATTGTGCCAAAATGACGAGTTGAATCTTGTCATAAACACCTTCAATTGTTTGGGGTCCACCTCAGTATTGGGTTGTCGCCACATATAATTCCATCCGTCCTGGCAAAAAATGTTGAATTTGGACTCATATTCAAATATGACTGTGTTCCAGAACTCCAAATCCTTGCCCAATTGGATTTTGGTGAACGTCATCCTATACCCTGTATTTTTTGCTTTTATAAATTGCTCTTTCCGTGGTACTTGGGCCTTAAAGTCATGGTTGCGCAGAACTTGGAGCACAGTTCCCATACTAAACTTTTTCCTTATTTCATCCTGCACCTATTGAGTCAGTTTTTTAGCCGATAGCTTAAGATTTCCCCTTGAAATCTTGATGATCCTTGGCTCGTCCTGCTCGGTGAAAATCGGGTTTGGTGCAATTCCGCACTTGTCCTCTGTCCAATTTTCGTCGACGAAACTCCAAATGATGTGGAATACAGTTGAGGTGTTTAGATTGACCATTTCAGTTATTTGGCGATGTGAATATCCATTTTTTAAGTGTTCCAGGATGAGTTTCCTTTGCTCAATGGTAGTCCGTTTGCCCATTGTTCTTGTAGGCGTGTTCCACTCGAGATGCAGAATATAACTAAACTGACTATCGAGGATTGGTCTATTCTTACCGAAAACATTCAACTTTTGGCAGAAAACCCGGGTTTTCGGCGACCTAACTGTTAATAATGTAACTGTTTCCCAAAGGGTTTTACCGAAAAACTTAGGTCTTCTTACATAACCCGACCTAACGGGTGTGGAAAGTCCCGTTTATTAGAGTCATAAAATCATTTCGGTGGTTCATATATGTACCCGCCATCGGTCTTTGGAATTTTTGAAAAATTATGAAAAATGAGTTTATGGCAGGCAATTACATTTTTTCTTGTCGCTGCTTACAATATGCTGTATGCCACTGTATACCGAGACAGTTGCCTTAATTTAGATCATCAACACTAATAGAACAATACTGTCTTAAGCACAGTGCAAGCAAGTACCGGAAGGTCACTTTCAGTTCCTATTGTTTAAAAGATCAAGTATTAACCAAAACCATTCAAAACATATTCATAAAGTTTAAGGTTTTAAGGATATAATTCTTGTTTTCACTTGCTACCGCTGCTTGTAGGTTGTGCTCAAGCCCAACGCATAAATTGATGGCTCGCGAACTATTTAAAGCACTGGATCCGCTGCAACGACTGCAAGGGTGATCAAATGGCCGATTGCCCTTCAACAAATTGCTGTCGCCATTGTACAGCTACATTCAACAACACAAACAAACTTTTCTCCAGCCACCATTCAACAACCGCAAACAATCTCAGGTTTTCTTAGCAACAGCTATATTCCTGGTTAGAGATTCAACTTGCACCTACAGACTAGGCCGGGCTCTACTGGACTTGTGTTCGCACGTGAATTTCGTCACAGAAGCTGCGACAGACAGAAACATGATTTGGAAATCATCAGTATTATATATCGGACATATGTATATCACCAAATTAAACTTTGTTCAGATGGGCCCAGGCTCTAAAATTGCTGTTTGGGTGGATAATGACAGGCAAGTTCCAAGGTACTACAGAGTTTGCTGATTCTTTAAACTTGGCACCATTTCAATTTATGAACACCTTAAGCTTTTGTGGAACACTAAAAAAAAACGACTGTTGTAAATGAGACTGGCCGCATTGTTGAAAAACTACAGTTTAAGAACTACACCAGTCAACTTGGTTATTCATTCGGCATAGCGCGCCGCAGACTTTCCAGTTCGTCATCGACGTCTCGTGCAGTACATCCAATCAAACTTCGCTCAGTGATCAGTTATTCGACTGCCCCACCCTTCAATATGATATATTTGTGTTGTTATTTCGCTTCAGACTACATTGTTTTGCCATAAAAGCGGATGTAACCAAGATGTACATGCAGGTAAACATTGTTATATTAGTATGTTATTATAAGTTGCGAGTGTGTTCCTTAGTAGCATAGCTTTCTATTGGAGCCTTACGATATGGTGGAGTGGCGCGAACTCCATTAAGCCTTCCAAGGCCATTGTGCATAGCACCTGTCTGGCCTACGCAGGCTATTCGTTGCAATTTTGGCAGTTTTCTTTTCACGGCGATGGGTCTTACTACTATTAGGCATAGCCATCGCATTGTCTTTGGTGATGTACCCCGTAACTTTCTGGCTATACTACTACATACATAATCCGCTCTGGACCACTTTGATATCGTGTTTTTTATATAGTTGACAGAGTCTAACCTGCTGTCTAATAGGCTTCCTGCAAGCCGATTTTGGCTCATTTTCTGTAGCTTATATCGACTGGTAAGGGGGATGATAACTGTTTATTAGGGTTTATTTTGAGTCCAATCTCCATACACCACTCACTCGTTTTCAGTAAGCCTAACTGGACAATGTCACAGAGGGCTGATATTGAATACTGCTCGTGGTAAGTCTGCTGAGTCATTCGTAATTCCAGGCTATCGTTCAACCAGGGGCATCCTTTGCTATATGTTTTATCCCTACCGTGCAACTATATTCAAAAGCATCAACTATGCTTTTGTTTTGATTCCCTACAGCTCTCCACAATTCCAGTGGGGTTCTGGGTATACCATATGTCCCAGTGGATAGGTTAAGCTTTAGGGTCGACTTAAATCATTTCCAGTTTGTTTTTTTGGCGCCGACTAACCAGTGTCTAAGACATCCTGCCTGACATTCTAGCCAGAAAGCCGAGGGTGCCTTAGCATGATTAATGTTTTACCTGAGGGAATATCCGCTACATCTACGTCCTTGTCCATTAGAGCAGATAGCTTATTTGCTCCAACATTCTGAAGGAGAGTTGGTGTTCACTTTCCTCAATCATTGCGCCCACGCCTTCTTTATTGGAACCGCTGCTGAAAGGCAAACCTGCCGAGCATGGTGGTCGATATGGTCCAATCTTCACATTCGTGGTCACGATAACACTCTCCTATATGGTGCTGTAGTAGCACGGTGTGGAGGCTGGTCTACCACACATCGCCCGGAAAAGGCTCGATCCTCCAAATGTCTTGCGATATTCTCCGTTGAGAGATACTGCTTTATGTTTAATTTACTTGAACGTTTCATTTGTTCCCATGCGCTACGGAGATTTATGTGTCTATCCAGGCAGGGATCCGTATTACCCAAGTAAGGCTAATTAGAACAGGTGGTCACCATTTGCCTGAGCTCACCGTTAGTGGCTGGGCTAGTTGTTAAACTGGGCAACCACCCAAGCTGACTCTCGGCACGGTCCGAGTGACACCTTAGTCCGCAAAGGTGTGAGATTAGGTGAAAGGATAGGGATAGGTACGTGGTGTGGGGAAGTTAAGGGTATCATGAGGCTATGCTTTTTAGAAGACGGCAACACACATGCCATGTCAGTGCGCTTATCATTGCCGTACCTGCTGTTTTTCTGGGACTCCATATTTACGAGATGTCTTGTATTATTCGCAGCCAACCTGCCGCGAGACGTCTGGTGGCCTAAGCTCAGCCCCGTCCGAACCATCCCACAAGTTGTTTTGAACAGGTAAATGTTGTTATAAAATTCGTTGCGTTGAAGGTCTCCAAGACGACAATTTTGCATGGAATCTGCGACGCCTCGATTCGAGCGTACGGCTTTTGCATCTACATACATATATGCGTCGGAATCTGCTTTCGAAATCATTGGTGTTCGTCTTGTTACTGCCAAGTCCAGAGTAGCCTAGTGAAAAAGAAATCGCTTTATTTTTGGCACAAGTTTACAACAAAATTAAGGGAGTATTCGACGAAAAGACAATTGCCGTATATTTCTAGTCGAATTCGCAAATTGTTCTGCTTTGGCTAAAGCAACATTCAGTTATGTAATCAGCATTAGTCGCAAATCGATTTTCTGAAATTCAGAATGTGATTTCTGCCGCAGATTGGAGATTTTGCTCACGTCGTATCTCAAGGTGCCACAACTTTTGAACTACAATCATACACAACTAGAATCATACACAAGACCACCTTTTTTATCGCAGCATCGAGAAATTTGGCCTGTATAAGGCAACATCAGTAACATTTATTTGCAAGTAATCACCACTGAACAATGGAGAATATTCGTCTTAACAATGGCTCATAACCATATCAGCTCATACAACCGATGTATTCGAACTATCGCTTAGATGCTTCGCTTCGTTCAAATCACACGTATGAGACTTAAATTCGAAACACATTTGTCATTTTAGCAAGATGCATAATTTGGAACATCTAACAGTTATCATTCTTCGAAGATATTCGCGGATTGAAAAAAACCTCTTAAAAACCTTCTAAATTTACACAATCCGTTTCTAGATCTATCTAAAGGACATTCACTAATAGCGGTCGCTAGTGAACGCTTACTTCGAAAATTTTGAATATTCGCACACGAGGAAAGTGTCCGTCAAAGTCTTACTTGGCCGTATTTATTTGTTGACATCTAAGGCGGTGTACATCGAAGTGGTTCACCCAATTTCTCGCAGATTGTCGCCAATGTCATCTGACCTTAAGACTATAATATTTACTTATCCTAAAATATTTACATTTAATGTTTATCTAATACCTAAATAACAATAATTTTGTTTGTTGAAAATTTCTCTTTAAATTGAGTAGTCTATTTAAAGTTTTTTTAGTTGCATATTTAAATATAAAGTATAATATCTGACATTTATTTATAAAAATTGAATAATTTACGTAAAATTCAAATAATAATAATATTTCAAATATGCCTAATGTATAATCAGAATCAGTATCAGTATTAATCAGAAAATAAGTGGATGTGCAGTTAACAACAAGAGAGATCGTTGCAGTCGGACGTAACCGACAGCGAAATACTTTGATATCATAATTTGAGTGCCACCAAGAAATTCTTTCCAAGTTTGCCTCTCAGATTGAGGTGTCCATCCTATTTTTTATCGATCTCTTTGGGGAGTTACCAGTGGCAGATGTGGGCGTGGTTTAAAAAATGATATGCCGATCCTTGGAGGAGCTAACCAGAAAGTTACCTTTCAAGTTTGGTCACTGTATCTTTCAAATTGTAGGAGATATACGGATTTATCGATTTACTTTCCGAAATATCGGCATTGTCGATTATAGGCGCTGCTGTGGGCGAGGAACACAAATTTGTTAACGGTTCTTAAGGTCGACTACCAGTAATATACCTACAAAATTTGAAGTTCGCAAATCAAAACAATAGAGAACGTTGCAATCGGAGCGTGAGCGTAGCTTTTAAAAACGGTGAGCAGAATCACTCGGGTAGAGCAGACACAAACCTACATTCACTCTTAAATTCCGGAGATATAGGCTTTTCGAGACTACTGGCGGGAGTAGGCGTTGTCAAAAAAAATGATTGAGAAGTTTCCTAATAATCTTCCTACCCAGTTTGGTAACTATCTAACTTAAATTGCGGTGGATATTAGCATTTATCGATTTTGGAGGCGGGAGTGGGCGTGGCCCAAAAAAAAGTTTTGGAGTTCGATCTTAGTAATATACCTTCTAAGTTTGGTAACTGTAGCTCTTAAATTGCGGGAGGGCGCGTGATCCAAAATTTGTTTCCCACATTTATGAAGGGTGTTACCAGCAATATACCTTTAAAATTTGGTGGCTTAAGTTTTCAAATAGTGTGAGATATATGGGCTTATCGATTCACAACAACAGGTGTATCAGTTTAGGTAGGTGGAGTGGAGCTTTAGGGGAGTTACATTGCTTCCAAATTTTAAGACTCTAGCTTGCACATTACCGCAGATATGCGCATTTTAAATGTATAGGGACAAAGTTCCTGGGGGCGGCGGTTGTGGGCGTGGTCCAAAAATTGTTATGACAATCCTTGGAGGAGGTTACCAGCAAATTACCTTACAAGTTTGGTTACTCTATCTTTAAAACTTTCGGAGATATACGAAGTTATCGATTTACAATTTCCGCAATATCGGAATTGTCGATTATAGGCGCAGCTGAGGGCGGTTATCGCAGATAGGCAAGCTCAACTGCTGAGTGAAACGTTCAGATTTGTCACCAATTATTTATTTAATTATTTTTTGTTTTTCATCAACTAGAATTAGTCGACACCAAAAATACAAAAATTAAATATTCGAATTAAATGAAATTTAAAATATTTTTGAGAGTAAAATACAAAGGTCCAACACTTGTTGCATGAATTGGGGAAAATGCAGAAAAACTCAATCAGACCAAAAATAATTAGGAAGAAAATAATTACTAATAATTAGTTAAGCCTCACCACATGTATATGCGAAAAAGTTAATCAAAAAAGTTGGCAGCTCTATAATCAAATCGAGCGTAGGATGATAAGGATCTTCAGAATAAACAAGTGCATCACCGCGAGAAAAAATCTGATTTAAAATTAAATCTAGTAAACGGTCGTTACAGTTTCGAATAGATAAGATAGTCTCTATCAGTCTCTATCAGAAAGCGTAGAGGAAATGTATTGGTTAGCAGATACATGATTAAGATATATTGAGACATCTGATTTAGGTGGGATTTTAAAACAAGTGAAAAATAATGGAAAATAAATTAAGCTTAATTCAATGTCTAAAGCAAATGGAGGTAAGAAATAATCTTACGCAAGATATGAATCGACAGCAATTAGACAACCATTACCCTCACGTGATACTTGATCACATCTATATGGGGTGTATTTATTGGAAAATATTGAATGATCGGAGATATCAGTGCTTAACTAATATCGGTAAATACAAAAAAAAAAAATTCTAAAGAAAGACTGTCAAATTATAGTATAGATAGTTTTAATCCCTCTAACATTCCGATGTGCTAGACACATTTAGATTATTTTAGTTTTTTGATGCAACATTGTAATGAAATAGAAGGCCCTTCGGCCAGAAAATTGTGCCAAGCACCTCTGCCGAAACACTTTGCCGAAACACACGTTATGAGAAATAAAGCATTGAGATAGCCAGAGTAATAAAGCACACATGAAAACCTCTATGACAACAACAATGCGAAGCGATCGACTCTCTCACCGAAGCGAAGCTGTTGCAGTGTTCGTGGGTCAACAGTGAGCAGCCTTAGTGCTAAGGGCACAGCTGATACAACCCAGGAAGATCACCCTTCTCGTACTGATCACGATCAAGTACACAATTGCGACTAGTGCTGTTCGATAAGCCGGATAAGCTCTGTTGGGTCGGTAATTATTTTTTTGGCCTTTACCTTTAAATCGATGGCCGCGTATATCATCCACCCACACAACGAATTCTGGAAGAAAGATGTCTGCCTCGTTATAAACAGCAACTTAGATGACAAATCAATATAAATCTGGAACTAGAGTCTTTAATTAAAAATTTCTTTAAGACTAATATAAATCATTTTTTCGATTTTTGCCCTTATTTGAAGTTATTTTACATAATAATGAGGTATTTGTATCACCGTCTGAATAAGGAGAGCATTCTGTGAAGTTTTGATTTACAACAGTGCAAAACCTTCTTTCTTCATCTTTATCAACAGAAATGTTATTGTCATTTTGATTCGTTGAAGGTAATTCCATCATCCCATTAAATTTATCTGCATTTTTTTTAATAGTACATTGTCTCCAATTTAATTCAACTTCATCAAGAGAACGTTCTGCCACCATCGATTTTAGTTTCTTTGCCATTTGACGATTTATACGCTAAGTACAGGAGCATGAATTTTTAAATGTTACCTACATTTTGAGACGCACCTGTTGTACCACAAGTTTATGTTTTACATCCACAGTAGGCATATGCGATAGCATTCGCTTAAGTGCTTCATTGGCTTTTTCGGTTTCAGATAATCGGTTTTTAACATTTGAGTTTTGGATGGACTGCTTTAAGGTACGCCTAAGAAAGAAAAAATTTAACATTACTTTAAGTCAAATCTACAAGTTTGGTTATTTTGCGAAAGACATATAGCTTATTTTAAACAAGTTAAGTTGATTCATAATACTGTCTTTATTTCTTAAAATTGCAGATTTAAATAGTATATGATGTACAGAGACAGCAAGGCATGATTCTCTCTTCTAGGTAGTGACCTATTTATATTAATAATATGTAACATACGTAGCATTTATCGAAGATAGTCTTCATTAGTGAACATTGAGGATCTAAACTTATGATAAGCTATGCTTCTGCTAGTGTCATTTTAGCATAATTAACTTAAATTCCACAATCTTTCTCTAAATTCGAAACTTCCTCTCAGTGCACTAAGCGCTATTGTTTGTCATAGAAGAGTCAAATACTAACATTAAATGCAGTTGTAATCCACCCCAAATCTGCACAGAAGCATAAAAAGAGGTAAATTTCAAAAATTAAATCAAATAAAAAGAGGGATTTCCGCCTGATCGACAGTTGCTGTGAGAGGCGTCTTCTCAACACGTAGCGGCTGCCATAACCAAATGGTGACAGGACGGTTACACCAAGCAATCAAATTGTGATCGCTTACAGTGAACCAGTGTCCTTCCCTGTACTTGACGCTGCACAGTTTGCCAGTTCGAGCTCGTCCAGAGTATTGCAGCCGTTAACGATTGACTTACTGTTAATCTGTTGATTGTGCAATACAGGAGGAATAAGTTTCGAAGCCCCTGATGCCGTATACAGCGCACGTGTTTCGCTAAAACCTCTTTAAAGACTGATCAGCCCCGAAGTACCGATCAAGGCAGCGGAATGTAGGCTCAAACTCCAATATATTAATCGCATAGAGTGCGCCTGCTCATATATCTCACGCAATTTGAAAACATAAGACACCAAATTTTAAAGGTATATTGATAGTAACACCCTTCATAAATGTGGAAAAAAAATTTGGCCACTCCCACTCCCGCCCTCTCCCGACACAAAAAACGATAAATGCCCATATCCCCCGCAGTTTAAGTTAGTTAGTTACCAAACTGGATAGGAAGATTATTAGGAAACTTCTTCCCCCTAAGATCTCGAAAAGCCCATATCTCCGGAATTTAAGAGAGAAAGTAGCTTATACAATTTTTTGTGTTTGCTCTCCCCGTGTTATTCTGCTCACCGTCTTTAAAAACCACGCTCACTTATATGCAAATCATAGACATATTTATTCGTAGAGAGTTAACAGAATGGACAGTATTTCTTGACTGCACACAAATTATGGTATAATAGTATTTCGCTGTCGGTTACGTCCAATAGGTGCAATAGGCCAACAAGGCCCATGGACAAATGTCAACGGAATTTCATCCTGGAACACTTAAAAATCGGATATTCATATCGCCAAACAGCTAAAATGGTCAATCTAAATACCTCAACTGTATTATACATCATTTGGAGTTTCGTGGACGAACGTTGGATGGAGGGCGAGGGCGGAATGGCACCAAACCCGATTTTCACCGAGCAGGACAAGCCGAGGATCATTAAGAAAATAAGAGGAAATCTTAAGCTATTGGCTCAAAAACTGACTCAAAAGGTGCAGGATGAAATAAGGAAAAAGTTCAGTTTGGAAACTGTACTCCAAGTTCTGCGCAACCATGACTTTAATGCCTGAGAACCACGGAAATAGAAATTTGTAAAAGCAAACAAGATAGAACGTTGCAGTCGTAACCGACAGCGAAATATAGTTTGTGTACAGTTAAGAAAATCTCTTTTCGAGATTTTAGGGGCTGGAGTAGGCGTTGCCCAAAAAAATTATAGAGAAGTTTCCTAGTAATCTTCCTACCCTAACTTGAATTGCGGGGGATATGGGCGGATTTGGGGGCGGGAGTGGGCGTGGACCAACAGAATGTTGGAGTTTTATCTTAGTAATATACCTTCTAAGTTTGGTAACTGTAGTTCTTAAATTGCGGGAGATACAGGCATTTATCGTTTTTTGTGGGCGGGAGTGGGCATGTCCCAAAATTTTTTTCCCACATTTATGAAGGGTATTACTAGCAATATATCTTTAAAATTTGGTGACTTAAGTTTTCAAATTGTGTGAGATATATGGGTTTATCGATTTACACCAACAGGTGTATCGGTTCAGGTAGGTGGAGTGGGCGTGGCCATCCAATTTTTTTATCGATCTTTGGGGGAGTTACCAGTAACATACCTGCAAAATTTTGCGACTCTAGCTTGCAAATTACGGCAGATATGCGCATTTTAAATTTCTAGGGGCGAAGTTCCTGGGGGCGGCGGATGTGGGCGTGGGCCAAAAATTGGTATGCCAATCTTCGGAGGAGGTTACCAAATTACCTTCCAAGTTTGGTCACTCTATCTTTAAAATGTTCGGAGATATACGGAGTTATCGATTTACAATCGGAATTGTTGATTATAGGCGCAGGTGTGGGCGTGGCACCACAAATTTGTTATCGGTTCTTAAAGGCGACTACCAGTAATATACCTACCAAATTTGACGTTCCCTACTCAAAAACTGCGGAAGATATAGCCATTTGAAAATTTTAGGGGCGGGGGTAATGGGGGCGTCGGAGGTGGGCGTGGCACATGCCAATCTTTCAAGGACCTCGCCAACAACCTACCAACCAAAATTGGTGACTGTATTCATTAAATTGTAAGATATATGGGGACTTATCGATTTGCTAAAATTTTGGTATAATAGTATAAAAATATGTAGGTTCTGGGATGACGTTCACCAAAATCCACTTGGCAAGGATTTGGAGTTCTGGAACACAGTTATATTTGAATATGAATACAAATTCAAAATTGTTGGCCCAGAAAGACGGAATTATTTGTGGCTACAACCCAATACTGAGCTGGATCCCAAACACATAAAGGCAACAGTCAAGCATGGCGAAGGAAGTGTCATGGTATGGGCATGGGTATGTCGACGGCATCTTTTGTGTTCATTGAAACAACAATGGACAGGAATGCGTACTTCGATATAATAAAGAAAAATGTTCTCCAAAGTGCCGAGATACTGGGAATCCCACGTACTTTCCGGTTCTACCAGGACAACAATCGCAAGCTGAATAGCAAAGTCCTGGCTTATCTGGAGCTGCCCCCACGTGATAATTCCACCGGCCCAGTCTCCAAATTTAAGTGTTATTGAAAATTTGTGGGATCTGCTGGAAAATAACATCCGGAATCACAACATATCCAGCAAACAAGATCTTAAAAATGCTATGCTGGAGGAGTAGAGCAAGAGCAGCCCAGAAAATACCCGGAAGCTGGTATATTCTATGAATAATAGGTTAAGCAAAGTTGTTAAGGCTAACGGCTATGCAAAATATGTTACTTTTTTAAAACTGTTCCAAATAATTTGTGACATGAATTATAGATATGTTTTCAGTTTTTAACTAATTTTAAATAATTAATTAATATTTTAATAAAAAATAAAATTTATTTTCCAAATGTGTTATAACATTAAGCAAATTGGCATCATTCTATTTAGAATTTTATAGCTCTTTAAATTTTTATCTTGACACTGCTCCAAATAGACTGTGAGACACTGTGTCGGTTGGTATTTTGTATGTTATTGATTTTAAAAGTTTTAGTCATTAGATTCCGTCGGTATCGGTATACGGTCACACTGTTGTTAGACAAAAAATAATATTTTAATAATTTCTTTGATTTATTGGTTGGTTGGAGCTACATATATATATCCGTTCGGCAAACGCCTGTTTATACTATTATACCAGAATGGTAATAATAGTATATTGGTTTTGTGCAATGTCCGTCATGCTGTCTGTCCGTCTGTCCGTCTGTATGAACGCGCGTTCCTCCGACACCCTTAGAGATAGAGACTTGAAACTTGGAATGTATACTGGAAAGTACCCTCAAAAGTTAAAGTGTCTTGGGTTTGGACCTACGTCCACTAGGGAGCTAGAAAATCGATAAATTCGATTTTAGCAAATCGATAAATCCCCATATCTCTTACAATTTAATGAATACAGTCACCAAATTTGGTTGGTAGGTTGTTGGCGAGGTCCTTGAAAGATCGGCATATGCCACGCCTACCTCCGACGCCCCCTTCACCCCCGCCCCTAAAATTTTCAAATGGCTATATCTTCCGCAGTTTTTGAGTGGGGAACGTCAAATTTGGTAGGTATATTACTGGTAGTCGCCTTTAAGAACCGATAACAAATTTGTGGTGCCACGCCCACACCTGCGCCTATAATCGACAATTCCGATTATTAATCGATAACACCGTATATCTCCGAACATTTTAAAGATAGAGTATCCAAACTTGGAAGGTAATTTGCTGGTAACCTCCTTCAAAGATTGGCATACCAATTTTTGGACCACGCCCACATCCGCCGCCCCCAGGAACTTCGTCCCTAGAAATTTACAATGCGCATATCTGCCGTAATTTGCAAGCTAGAGTCGCAAAATTTTGCAGGTATGTTACTGGTGACTCCCCCAACGATCGGTAAAAAAATTGGATGGCCACGCCCACTCCACCTACCTGAACCGATACACCTGTTGGTGTAAATCGATAAACCCTTATATCTCACGCAATCTGAAAACTTAAGTCACTAAATTTTAAAGGTATATTGCTAGTAACACCCTTCATAAATGTGGAAAAAAAATTTTGGACCACGCCCACTCCCGCCCACAAAAATCGATAAATGCCTGTATCTCCCGCAATTTAAGAGCTACAGTTACCAAACTTAGAAGGTATACTACTAAGATCGAACTCCAAAATTTTTTGGGCCACGCCCACTCCCGCCCCCGATAACGATAAACGAT